>JAQFVV010012620.1:603441-1206882 GCA_028023455.1 Epiperipatus broadwayi | reverse complement strand
ATATATATATAGCTGGAATAATAATGAACATTTTTCAGTTATTACCGATTTAGTTCTATGGATTCTTAAATATATATACTTAACTTTATCCCCAAGATTTACAGTTCTTTTATTTATCCTTACTGATTATTGATGATGTTTATCTATTTCCTTTGGGTTATTATTGTAAATCATTTTTTCCCACAACACAGTTATTGTTCATTTTCAGTGAGTATATCTGTAGATCATTCATCTCCGATGATTTCTTCAATATTTATTAATTTTTAAGAGATTATTGGGAATTATTGATCATTGATTTGCCCAGTAGAAAAACGATTAATTTATTCCATTATTTTAACAACAAAGCTTATAATTATCCATATATACTGATGTAGAGTTACAATGCATTACTTTTTCTACTTGCAAAATAATACGATTTTAGGAATTTTTAATCCAAATTTTTTTTAAAAATATATTTCAGGAAAAGCAAAAAAAAACTCAGTTACATATTTTTTAAGATCCCCAAAGCTTTTTCTTTTCCCTCTCTTGAATTTCATATTCCAGGATTGTTTGAAACTCGGTGTTTGGCTAATATTTTTCACCTTTTTCTGTTTATAACAACTTATATTTACCTTCCAAGTTTTTTGGTTTATTATTTTAAAATGACCGATTTTTCGTTTTGAAAAAAAAAAAATTGAAATTCAATATTTTAGAAATTAAATAAAGATAGAATTTACTGTTTTAATTTTAAATCAGTATTTTGTAAAATTAAACTTTATTTATTTACTTTTAAATATAGCAAGATTTAAATATAAATAATTTCTATTTTTAAAATCAAATGCGCACAAACAATAATTACTGGTCCCTGTCACGCATCATGTTTACAAACGATTTCAACTTCACTGGTTCTAAATACTAAATAATATAGTATATTAAATTGGCCATTCATCTGCATATATACATCTCTATAGGTTATTATCTATGTGTATTTTGAGTTAAGATCATTTATAAATTTCCATTAGCTAAATGCAAGTTTAAATCTTGTGATCTAAATATGTCATTATTGTCTTCTTTTAATAAGTAAATATTATTGGAATTGTAAAATTTAAAATTATACACCAAAATCCTATTTTAGAACAGACTGGGCTAATAAAAAGTGCACAACATGTATATATAATTTAGCAAGAAATATAAGTGATATAAGAATAAAAATATTAATAATATTATTGATTCTCCTGCTAATAAAAATATGTACATCAATATATTTCGAATGATCAAGTAAATATTAGAAGAAATATTTATAAAGGTACATGTGACATTGCATTTTATGGACCTTCTATGTTAAACAAGTTATTAAATAACTTTAAAGGTAAAACCTCATTTATAAATAAAAATTGCATAATTTATAAATGTATATGTAGTTTGTAGTAGTGGATATATAGTGAAATTGAGATGTGCATTAGAATAATGAACTACAAAGCATTTGCTGTTATTAAAAATGGTTCAGTAAATGATACAAAATTGCAAAATAAATCATAATGTTTTAGTATACGTTTGTGAGACCATAATAAACCATGTATTTTAGATAGAATTAAATATCTCTTTCAAATTGTCTCCAACTTTTAAACCATGTTTTTGAGCTAATTAGCTCATGTCAGTTAAGGATAGGAAAAGCCAGAAACTAGATCTAGTTTATGGGTCTTCCTATTCTTTACTGACATAAGCCAATTAGCTCAAAACCATAGTGTATAGGTTGGAGAGAATTTGAAAGGGATATTTCATTTATCTCTCTCAGTGTTTATGTGAACCTAAACTTGATAGTGGGCTATTAGTAGAAATCTCCATCTAGTAATATATATATATATATATATATATATATATATATATATATATATATATATATATATATATATATATATATATATATATATATATATGTGAAAGAAAAGCCAATTTTGATGCAGAATAAAAATATGTACTTCTGTGCAAAATGTTATAGAAATATTACAGATTGTCTGTTGATTAATTTGTAATTGATTATAAATTATAAAAAAGAGTAATTTTGAAACATAGATTAAACAGATAATGTAGAACAAACAAAAACAAATGCAGATTTTTGTAGATTGGTATGAGCTTTTGTCTACTAGATATTGTTTTGTTGTATTTTCAGTACTGTTGGTGGATCTGGATTTTGATAATGCATTGTTTTCAGGCAGTTTCATGGGGTATTCTATCACAACTCTATAAAATCAACCATTTATTATGTTGTTTTCGTTTTTTAAAATTTTTACTGTTCAACATATAAAACAATTAACCCAATTTGGTTCCATTAATTTCAATTTCTAAATGTTAAAATAAGTACCAGGTGTAATTTTAGACTTTTCTATTTATGAGTTTCTAAGATTAAAAAAAAAGCTTTTCAAATATTTTTGATTTATCATTTTCATTTAGGATAGTAAGTAGCTAATAAGATTTAAATTGAAAGTCTGCTCTTGTGTTCATACTGTGTTGAAGATTAGATTTTTTTAGCTATGTGAGCATTGGAAGTCGCTATTCATATTTTTGCTATCTATATTAAACAAATGATTTGTTATATGAATTTTATTTTATTTATGCAAATAATAATAATAATAATAATAATAATAATAATAATAATAATAATAATAATAATAATAATAATAATAATAATAATAATAATAATAATAATAATAGTAGTAGTAGTAGTAGTAGTTGTAGTAGTTGTAGTAGTAGTAGTAGTTGTTGTAGTAGTAGTAGTAGTAGTTGAAGTAGTAGTAGTAGTAGTAGTAGTAGTAGTAGTAGTAGTAGTAGTAGTAGTAGTAGTAGTAGTAGTAGTAGTAGTAGTAGTAGTAGTAGTAGTAAAGATATTGTAACAATCACATCTGAAATTTACAGGTGTTGCTTTAATGTAAATATTTTTCGTGATTATGTATAATAAAATATCTAAAGTCATGCATATAGAATAAAGAATAAATTTTAATGTTGTTTTAAAAATGCTAAAAATGGGTGTCAAGGTAAAATTTGTTATTATTTATTTTAAAAATAATATTACAATTTTAAATAAAAGAAACATTGCTATACAAAACAATATATAAATTGCAAGAAATAATATTGTATTATATTTTAGTCATATAATTTTGCTTTCATAAGATAAATTTATTTAAAGAGTTAAAATTAAATTGAGAGAGTGCAAATCTCAAGTGCTTATGACTACCAACAGCCAAAGAGTAAAGTAAATATTGTGTTTACTACATTGAGGATTTATGTGCCCATTAAATAAAAATTGATGGCTGGTAACCATCCACCCTGGTACTATATATATATATATATATATATATATATATATATATATATATATATACATACAATATTTATATATATATATATATATATATATATATATATATTGTACAGGATGAGAAAATCCATCCTAACTTTTTCAAGCTATAGTATAGTTTTAAAAAAATGTCTTTGCTACAGTGTATATTTAAGGATTTGTAAATAGGTTATTAGTGTATTGTATGTAATAGTTTTATTGTTATATAGGCAGGTTTATTTATTTATTATGATATATGCTTTGTTTGAGATCCTCATTATAATGACAGAATATATGTGTATAATTATGAATGTATGTATAACAAAATAATCATTAGCAATAATATTTAAATTGGTAAATATAAATATATTGTACCTTTATTTATTTATTTATTTATTTTAAAAATTATAAAATATATAGTATTATTCTGATTGTTTGAATATTTATTTGGTTTGTGATTATAATGTAAATTTTTCAATAATATATATATATATATATATATATATTATTGAAAAATTTACAATAAAAAATAATAATTTCAATAATATATATATATATATATATATATATATATATATTATTGAAATTATTATTTTTTATTTAAAAAAATTAAATTGCTAAATAATGATGTTAAAAAGATTGTTGAATCAGCACATGATTTATGAAAGATGGGAATCAAGGTAGCAGGTGATGAAAAATTAGAACAAGAAGACATTATTTTTGTGTCATTTTTCTTCAAATTGCTCTTATAAATTTCTTTAAAAAGACCTTATTGGATTAAGGATTTCTACAAAAAACAATGTGCTAAGTGCAACTTTATCATTTTGGGCATTTGCCCTTCCTACTTGTTCATTTGATCAACATTAGAAACTTTAGTAAAACATAGAACTTCAAAAGTAAACCTGCTTTCTTCAAAAAGTTTTTAAAAAATAGGTATTATAATTGATTAATACATTCCATTATAACTTTCAGATTATTTAATGATTCGAAAATCATCTTCAATTTCATCGCATTTATAACAGAGCATCCAGGAAATTTTTAACATTAATGGTTTAAACAACATGAAGTAAAGCTCTTAATCTTCTTACAATATTTACATACTCGCATGATTCAAGCTATTTTAGGATGAAGAAAAGAAAGACAGTGCTGTAGATATCTAACTGATTCTTCAATGATTGAATACTAATGCAAATGAGGGTAAAAAAAATAAACTATTATCTTATTTTTCTTTATATTGACTATTTTTATTTTTTGATTTTTATGTAATATACAATTTATCTTTAGGAAAGAATATATAAATATATATAACTAAAATTTATAAAAAACTAAATTACTAATTTCTCTCAAATTTTAAAATTTTAAGAATAATGAAAATCGATTTATATATATATATATATATATATATATATATATATATATATATATATATATTTTGTAACTCAAACTATGCCAATATGTGTTATTATAAATATATAATATTACTTTATTTTATTTTTTGATTTTGGCATTCAAGTATAATAAATGATATAATTCATTTGTCAATTTAAATTAGAAAGCAATAAATTAAATTTCAATATATATATATAAGAATTGTATAAGTGTACAGGTGTATAAAACTGTATATAAAAGTAATATCATTGTTTAATAATTATCTTAGTTCTTCAGTTAATATTCTAGCAATCTAATTACATTTATTCATATCCATTAAATCTTATAATATTAAAACATTTAATATTTCA
This sequence comes from Epiperipatus broadwayi, assembly GCA_028023455.1. Lineage (NCBI taxonomy): Eukaryota > Metazoa > Onychophora > Udeonychophora > Euonychophora > Peripatidae > Epiperipatus > Epiperipatus broadwayi. Next base: position 1,201,830 of record JAQFVV010012620.1, on the reverse strand, counting down.
TACTTGTGTGCATTAGTATATATATATATATATATATATATATATATATATATATATATATATATATATATATATATATATATATATATATATATATATATATATATATATATATATATATATATATATATATATATATATATATATATATTAAATGCTAGTCATTATTTTTATTTATATGTAAGTCAGTTGATTTTTAAACCTATTTGATGGTGCAGGTATTACTTATTATTTATTGAAGTTAAAATTATAATTATTGTGAAGTTTTTATCTTGGTATTGTTTGTTGTAGAATAGCCTTGGTATATCAAGCCTTATTTATCACAGTTAGTTTTGTTACTGGATAAAGTGGATAAATTGCTCATTCCTATTAGAACGTTGTCATAATAAACGTAAAATAAGAGAGGCTATGTTGATTTCAAGAAATCGTCAAATGTTAATGAATCGCCAGACATCAAATGTTAAGATAACAGAATTGTGGGAAATCTGAATTGAACTATGGGTATTGTTAAGGGTTGTCTCGTTTTGATTATTCAACATTATATAGTTAATAAAGACTACAAAGTGTATAGTCGAAAGTACTTCTAAAAGAATATAATTTATATAAATTGTACTGTATTTTGATATATATATTGATTTGTATATTACATATATTGTGAAACGAATACAGATATCAAACTTTATTTATTATATATATATATATTCCTAGTGCACTGAGACATAAAGGTCCAGGCACCATGCTTTTGATATATTTATGCTACTTGCATTATAGAGTCCTCTTTTGATTTATCACTCATGAGATTTAATTTAAATTTTCCACCACAGTAGGTGAAGATGCTTGTATTTTAGTATGCAATGTTTAGATAAGTTTGTTTAAAGGATGTGATTCCTTTAGGATGCATTCAACTATGTTAGTGCTTTAAAGTATGAGAATGTCTGTGTTTGTGTTATCATGATTTGTAATCATTTTACAAACCAACCAACAATATTTAGTAATTATAAATATTTGAATTCATAAGCATATGGCTAGTTAGTATAATCCACACGTGTTATGCATATGCTGTAGTCATCTAAAACTTTTCCCATGTAAATGTAAATTACTTAGTTATTTTTAAATGTTTACTTAGATGATTTACATTATATGGACAATGAATTTATAGCTTATATTTGTATAAGTAACTTTTGATAAATGCCTCATTCATTGAATTCATTTAATATTTATTTAATTCAGTCATTTAGTCATTTGCTATTTATAATTGGTATTTATTTAAAGTAGTATTTAAAAAATGTATTAAAGAAATATATTTATAACTTAGATTATTAATGCAACAAGATATCTTCAATTTGTTTATTTACTTGTATATTTATCCAATTTCATAATAGCTTATACAGTTCTTATATAGATATAAATTGCAACATATCAGTGTTATGGATAAACTCTATACTTAATTTACAAATAAAAATTAAGTATTTGCAAAGTAAACCTATTCTTATTATTCCCAAATATGTATATATGCATATGTATGCTATTATAAATATAAAGTTGCAATGTTAAAATAAAGCTATATCAGTTATTTTATATAAAAGAATGATTTTGAGTTTTATTTGAGTTTTTTTTTTGTCTATTTTTAGTACATCAGTTCTACCAGCTAGCCAATATGAAAGTATCAAACAATCTGTAATGTCAATTGAATAAATATATTTTGGATTTAATAAAATTCCTTTTGTTCCGAAATATATTTAGTATATAATTAAACATAAGTTAAATTAGCCCTGAGAACTAATTATCAATATATTCCAGTCAATGCTCAAGATTATTAAGTTTGTGATATAGTTAGCCGTGGTAATATTATAGTTTTATATATTTATTTTGAAGTAATTTATTTTGTCTTAAATAGGTATTACATTTATTATCTTCATATTATTTCTTCTTGCATGGTACATGCATTTTATTATAGTTGACAAGTTACTATGAAACTTGGTTAATTTATGAGTGCCTCATAGGTATATCTTATCCAAATATTTTATTTATTTTTAATATAATCTATCCATTATAATGCTGCTCAATAATTTAGGCCATATCATCTTTTACTATGGCATATATGACATGCTACATTGATTACCAATGTTTAAATTCCTTTTTCTTCATTTATATTAATTTAATATATTTTCCATTACAATTGTCATCAAATCATATGATACATGTATATAATTATGATATATCATTATTCACGTACTATTACAAATATATATATATATTGAAACAGACAGATCGGAGAACCGATCTTCGTTTCAGGTGTTTTCATGTACGGTAATTCAAACTACTGTTCGCCCGCAGTGAGGTTTTGTCTATTTCAAATTATAATAAAATTTAGTTATGTATTTTATAGTTATAAATAAATATGTAAAGATCCCGTATATAAATGTCACAAACCATGAAATAATATTTGTGTGTGCGTGGTTTGTGAATTTGTATCATTTAATTTAAAGTTTCAGTGCGGGCGTATTTGTTTAAATTATAGTTTTTTTAAAATTGTATAAAGTCGTTTAAAAATACTGATCAAAAGTCACATTCCTTTGATCAGTGTTTTAATTAAAATCTAATTGCACAAATGTACAAAGCAATTAAGTTGTATTCAAAATTAGTAAGGAATTTTTATATGTAATTACTATGTCAATTTGAAAATAACGTATTAAATTAAAAGATTGCTAAAAACAGATAAATTGATTGTTGGTCAAGCTGGAAAGGAGGCGGAGCCTAAAATAAAAACAAGTCGGAAAGGTCAGCAGTGGCTATTTTACAGAAAAACTTTCATTCTAACTTTTGTCGTGTTTGAGAGAGGTAGTCTCGAGACAACACAGCAGTTAATAATAATTCAAATATCTTATTAAGAAGTTCACCGGTAAGCCACAATGTTGATGGGCTAAGTGCCAGGAGCTGGTCTCTGCCCCGCCAATATGGATCTTTGTGCCGCTGTCTGATCATGTTTCACGTAACTCACAATTTCCAACTTCCAATCTCAAAATTAACTATGCCTTGCAAATAACTTTCAAAATGCGCGCCTACGTTTCGTCACAAGCCAAGCAGGATGAAGAAAGAAGAGTAACTGTGTTACATGAACTTTAACTTTTTTTTCCGTGCTTAATGTTATCAATCAAGTGAATCATATGTAAGTTTTTATATCATTTATAATGCTATTGTTTAACCTGTCAGTAAATTTTCTTTTCTTTTAAATCCTCCGCTCTAGTCTTTAGAAATAATTTATAATATTTGTAATTAATAGTAATAATAATTTAAATGAATGCATTTATATTTTTTTATGTTGCTTATTCCCTAAACAAACGATGCCAATAGTAACATTTCCCAACTCCGTGTAAAACTAGTGTACCGTAATGATCAAAGTATTTTAAAAGTAATTTCGTTTTTAACTTAAATATTCTTTCATATTCCGAGTTGGTAAATGTTAAATCACTTTATTATTTTATGTTAAGTTGTCATATCATTGCAATCTAAGGTTTAATCTCAAATATATAAAATGGTTTCACAGTGTTATATTAATGTCACGAGAAATAACTCTTTGTATAAAATGATACTATCGCTACCGCCTGTCAACCTGAAGGGTCCGGAGTTTCAGAGTAAAATTAACTAATTATTGTTTTCACCGTCAGTTTAATCCCGCTATGTTTTATTGGGATATGGACCTCAGCCTGTGGCGTAGAAACAGACAAATAGATTCCAGGTTTTATATAATTTCTTTTAAAAATCCACTTCAAGTTCTCGTCCGTGATGTCTGTGGCAATGCCTTCCCTTCGCTGAAGTTAGCGTCTCGCCATTCTACCATAGGGGAATGAAAGCAGTTTTCTTTCCCGGTAATCTCTTGGATCACCGGGGTTCGAAATGACCCCGGCTGGTTGTCGTGTCCCGGAGCTACTTGGGGGCATTAAGCCTTGTCAAAGTACAAGCCGCCCGGTATTCCGTTAATGCACCGCAATTGATTACTGTAGGGCTCTTGAATCCAGGCAACCACCAGTACATCTATCCTTTATGTCGTATTTATATAAAACCACCTCCAACTGTTCGTCTACGTAACGGCTCGAGCCTATTCAAATAAAATAAGTTAATAAAAATTCTTTAGATAAATATGTTTTCAATGCTAAAATACTCTGATTCTCTTAACCATCCGTCAAATATTTAATTACACAGCTATTGGCATGAGTTTGTTCACCAACTATATGAAACGTTTACTAAAGACTAGTAGCCAAATACAAGAGGATTTATGAAGTCTTACCGTACTGTATAACACTATATTTATATGCTGTCTATTTTTATTATATAACACTATATTTATATGCTTTCTATTTGTCTTATTTAACACTATATTTATATGCTTTATATTTTGCTTATTAAACACTTTATTTAATCTAAATTTTTGTGTCCTCCACCTTATTACTCTCTAAGTCTATTTAGCCACTTACTGTCTGTATTGGCAACTTAAATATATACGTCACATAAATGACCGTCCCAGTATCTATAGTCTAATAAATCTATTTATCATTAACTGTAAGAATTTAGTCTATGTTCTGAGCTGAGCTAGAAAAGGGATAACCCCGTGCTGTTATAAAGTCATCATCGGTTAGTCATACCGGGGTTTGGGTTTGAATTCAGTTGGCGTTTTGGAACTAATTCCTAAACGTGGGCTGGGTTTGAACTCGGGTACTGTGTATGAGTAAGCGTGGTGGATTTATACCGGTACAATATATATATATATATATGACATGCCAGATAATATTTAAAATTTAACTAATAGAATATCTGCAGCAAACCGATGTCTAAGCAAAATTCAGATAACAAAAGAATTTCCAATTTATTATCTAAATGGGTTTTGACAATAGATTTCTGATATTCTATTGGTTAAATTTTAAGCATTGATTAACTAATTAATTATGTGCACTTATGGCTTTATATGTATATATAAAATACTTTTTGAATTAAATCATGTATTATTTTATTTAAATTCCCAGTTTTGAATGAAATATTATTCATCATTGTCATGGTTAAGGTCTTAATAAGAACTTTTAGATCTTAAGTAATAACAAGATTGAGATTGAGCATGAAGTAGAGAACAATCATTCTCCTATACATTTGATGGTTGTTAGCAAAAAACATTATTTTTTTCTGTAGATCCGAAGACTGAATATCTTTGATATTCCAAAGTATATATGAAATTCCATCTTCACAGTACTCAAGAAGCTATTTAGATAATCCAATAGCTGAATTAATGTCAGAATTAGGTAGCATAAAAATGTTTCCAATAAAAAGCTAAATACATCAGCTTTTACTTCAGATTTGTTAGAAATACGTCACACACCTAATTTTGATAATGATTTGAGAATCTATTGAAATATTAAAAAGACCATGTGGTTTAAGTCAATCTGATGAAGCACAATATATTTTAACCTTGTGGAGACCATTTATTTGATCTTTTTTTTTTAATCAACTTAAAATCAATTAATTATAAAACTGAAAGAAATAAATTTTCATTAATTTACCTCTTTTGAATAATTAACCATCAAATATTTATAAAAATGATGCTCAATTTTCTTATTACTTAAGATCTAACATTAAGACCTTAACCTTTACAATGATGAATGATATTTTGTCTGAAACATCAGGATTTTAAACAAAATAATACATGGTTTAATTCAAAAATTACTTTATTTACATCATATAACCATGAAAATATTAATTATAATAAAAACTCATATGTAACTAATTGAATTATAAATAAAGATAATAGACAACTTGTAATTTACTGGAAAATGATAAGAAATGAAAAATTATATCTATATATATATATAATATATATTATTCAGAGAATGTGTATTGCCTTTTTTTGCTGATGAATAGTTGGGATATAAGTAAAGTTTAGCTGAAAGATGCAATGATCAAACCAAAAAATTTGAATATATTGTAGCTATAAGAAATCCAATGTAGCACAGTTTAAATATACTATAACAATGTATAAAGTAAAAAAAAATGTATTTAATAAACACTTATGTGAACTGACTAATAGATATATAAACCACCATTTATGTGTGTGTGTGTTTATAATTTGAGAAATAAAAATGTAAACTGCCTAAAGCTTGAAAAAAAATTAATTTATGCACATTATTAAAGATTATTAAATATTATTTTGTAATATATTTGAAACAAGGGAATAATTATAATACTGTAAAGGAAGAAAGAAAAATGTTTTTAATATGCAAATTAATTTGAATTGCATAATTTAAAAAATTTAAATTTGAACTTTATTTAACCTTCAGAGCACTGATTATTTTATTGGCTGAATGAGGTAAAAGTTGAAACTTTTAATTGGTCAATTTAAAGTCAAGTGGCAATTCACAAACTCAAACATCAAAATATATTCATCTTTTAATATTATATTCACTTTAGTTTTGTTTGTAAAAAGTATATTAATAATTTGTCAGGTTATGAAAATGAATGATAGTTTTTTCAAAAATAAATTGTTATTATATAATTATATAAAATTTTGCTAGCGGAAAATGTAAAATAAAATCTTACTCACCAATCAAAATGTTTTGCTAATGCCGTGATTTTCTTTGCCAATTTTAGTTGCAGAAAAAAGCAAATAATTTTTATTAAAAGTAACTATTTTTCCAAAATAATTTTATTTTTAGCATATTTTATCAAAATAATTTATAATTTGTCAAAAAGTACTGTTAAAATGGTCTAAAACATTTGTTTATCATTTTCAAAATAAAACCAAAGCAAATCGTGACTCTTTACTTTTTGGCAGCCATTTTCTTTGTTGTCAAAATTTAATAGCCAATAAGATTTAAGAAGGTGCATTATTTTTTTCTTTGTTTGGCATATAAGGACATTTTTATTGATTTTTTACTTGTAAAATAATTCAAGAGAGGGCAGCATCTTACAGAACTTTTTTAATCTTTAAAAAGAGCCTAAAATCGTAATCGTAGTATAAAAAGTGACTGATTTAGAGTGATGTCAAGCCACTTCATTTTTAAATGAATCAGGCATGCAAAGAGTTAATCTATCTTTTAAATAGAAGTTTTAATTAAACAATTTGTCCATTTTTATAGAAAATCTAATGGTAGATTTGAATCTACTATTAAAATTTTAAAATTGATAATATTTTAGAAGTTATAATTAAAAAATTAATTTTTCTTCTTCCTATGTGAATGAAATATAAATAAAGAAAAAAACAAGCTATTTTTTTCTCTTCTTCTTTTATTTATTTTTAATAAAACATGATATAATGTTTTAAAATTTGTATCCACAACGTTTTGGAGAAAGCAAAGAGGGTATTCTCCAATTTTTATATTTTGTAATGACAGCAAAAGTCAAATATTCTCTACTTAGTCATGTATATGTTGTTTGAAAACCATATTGCTTGAACAACCTCAATTTAGTATAAATGATCAGAAACAAGCAACTAGGCATTTTTATTACTATCATTTTAATTCTAGGAGACCAGGAGTTTAATCCATGTTCTTTTGCATTAAAGTGCAGTCTACTATTGAAGCTGTGTTGCCATGGTCCATACTGAAGAGAGAAACAACCATATTTAACTTACTGTTTTTAAAGTATTTTTCAATACTCCAGTCAGTATGGATGATTTTATTTAAAAGCAATCCATCTTCCATGTGTGGCAAGATAAGCAAAAATCCATACCAGTCAAAACAACCTGGAAACTGCAAGTGAATCCAGAAATAAATGCTGAAGTTTGCAAACAATGCCATAAAGAAAGAAATGGATAGTGCCATATAATCTACTCAATATCTGTAAATAGTGTACCTTATAGAACATCACCAGGACTGTTGTATTTACTCTCTCTAACATCACCAGTATTCAAGGAGAATCCCACCTTTGGAAAAACTAAGGGATACAATAGTAAAATGTTAAAAGAATGGTACTTAAAAAAATCATGGTTAGTGACTGTTTCAATATTTACCCATATTTACCATGATAAGATATTATCATTAGAAATAGTGTAAAGTCTTAAACTTGAACCATAGCTTAAACTTGAATTTGTGTTACTATAATATTTTTATGTAAGGATTAAAAGTTAAGAGTATATATGCAATAGTTTTATTTATTCATTGTTAATAAATTGTTATTTATTTATTTGTATTAATCCATTTTGTTTGTTTTTTGTAACTCAATCCAAATATATTCTTTTTATATCCATATACTAGTTAATATCCACAGTCCTGAGATCGAATGTAATCCAGTGGGGAATATGCTGGGATGGTGATAATAATTGATGGTGATTGCTTCATTAAAAACTTTTTCAAAAATAAACTTTCTTTTTAGGAGGTTTGGCATCTTTGCATTTTTTTTTTTTTGAAACTGAAAAACAAATAAAATATTTTTGGATATTTTTAAATTATAAATCATCATCATCAAATTAGTTAATATAATTATATATTTGAATTTTATTACCCATTCACCTTATTATTTATTTGAACCAAAGTTTATGGTATGCAATATGTTTGTATATCATTGATTGTATATAATTAATATCCAAGTTCAAACCCACCATATTAAATAAAGACAGCATTACTATATTTGAAATAATATAGGAATTAATTGTTTTCTCTATCCATGAATAATTTTATTGCCTTAAAATTAGCAAACTATTAAAAAATAGAATAGAAAGACTATTTCTTGAGATTTTAATTTTACCAACTATATAGAAGTTTATGATTATATTTTCTCCATAATTTTATCACTGATAACGAAACTAAGTCTATCATTATTGAAAGCTGAAGAAATAGATAATTTATTCTATTGCTTTATAGTTTACTGCTGCAGTTATTTACATCTAGAGAGATCTTAGTTAATCCTTACATTATATATATATATATATATATATATATATATATATATATATATATATATATATATATATATATATGGATATATATATATATATATCCATATCAAAATATTAATATATAACAAACTAACCAAAGGAAATACATATAAAAACAAAAAAATAAAGACTTATAAATCCAATAAATAATATAATATTTCAACCAGAGGACTGGTTTTCATCAGAAAGAAAAAAAATACACTGTGTATTTTTTTTCTTTCTGATGAAAACCAGTCCTCTGGTTGAAATATTATATTATTTATTGGATTTATAAGTCTTTATTTTTTTTGTTTATATATATTTATATATATATATATATATATAATATATACATATATATATATATATATTGTGCCCTTTTGTATGGGTCACCATTTAATTTTGTGCTAATCTATTAAAAATTTTAAATTTAAGATATATTTGAATATGTGATGTTGATTTTGCTTATGGTAATATTTCAAAAGATTTAATGAAAGCAATCTATGAGTATTTGATATGTAAAATTGTGCTGATATTGAGAGAGACATTTTAAATGATGATGATTATAATATATAATTGGGAAAAATGGCCATAATCAATACTGCATTAATAGATTTAATAAATAAATATTTAAAGCTAAAGTATTTAAAAAGACAAGTTAAAATTAAATGCATATGTTTATTATTGATAAAATAATATTGTAAAAGAATATAAATATTTTAATTATTGTAAGTACTTAAATAAAAGACTAATATTTGATTTTAATAATATTGGATAATTGTTTTAAAATCTATTATAATATCTTATTTATTTAAAAAATATTTATTTTAAAAAAATGCAATTGTTAGTTTATTTTTAGACGATGATAAGCGTTTCTTGTGTTGTAGAGAACAGATGTTAGTTAAATAAACACAAACATGCGTGGAAGTTATCTAATAAAGTTGCATAACTATTTTTAAAAAAATCATGTTATAAAATGTATAAATAATACGTGAGCTATCACGAGATAAAATAAAGATAAATCAATGTAGAATATTAAATCTGATTTTAAAATATTGTTTTACAAATATGACGTATAAAAAATATTTAGTTTATTTAAAAATAATCTTATAAAAGTTAAAATCAAAATCAAGTGAAATAATATATTTTTTAAAAGTGTTTAATGGATTTAAATAAACGATAAGAATTATTTTAAAAATGTAATAATGTAATAAATATTAAATATTAAATAAGTCATTATTTATTTTTAATTTTGTGTTGTTGGCAAGTATGTAAATAAGCCAGCAAAGTTGATTGTTTAATCTACCAATCAAATGGGAAGTTTCTTCCGGTATAAAAGCTCAATTCAATTGTTAGGAGAGGACTTCGTGATTGAATTTTCAAGTTAATTGTGCTATTAAAAAAAAAATAGCTAAGTAAATTTATAGACGCTCTAAAATCATTTTTTTTTTAAAATTACAAGAGTGTCGTTATAAATAATCTATAAAAGTTTTAAATAATAGACATGCAGTGTTAATTTAAATTTTCCTATCAATCGTCTCTAAATTGAAGCTCAATTTGCAAGCAAATGGTCATGGGAACATCATATATAGTGAAAATATATCGGAAACTTTATACTAGAGATATGACAAACGCTGGATTAGTTTGGAAAGTTACGAGATGGAGAATAGTAGTATTTTGGACAATATATAATTTTAAAAGCTAATTATTATTGACTATTAGAAAATAGATATTTTAAGGAATAAAATACTTCTTTATGAAGAAAGTATTTTTGCAAGCTATAAATTTGAATATATATCTTAAGTAAAGATATTAGAAATGAAAGTAGCTTTGAATGCTTGCCTTGTTAAGTCTTTATGTTTAAAAGACTGAATGTTGATGATTTTAAAGGCAAATCAATTGAAATATAATTAGCTAAAAATTTTAATATAATGAAATTATTATATCGAAATAATTTAAACGATAGTCGTTTATAGATAAAGAAGCTTATTCTTACCTAGATATTTTGTTAAGAAATGCGCAAGTGATACGTGGACGTCCCAGTTAATTTAAAATAATTAAATGATAATTTTTCATAAATTATAAACTAATTCAAGAATAATAACTTTTAAATAATATTCTTTAAAGAACTGCATCCGGATCAGATAAACTATTTTAATTTTATTAACTTTTGTTTTGGTTTTAAAAGAACGTTTTCGTTTTTCATAAACTTTTAAAAAAACACGTGGTGGACCGGAAACAGGAAATGGTGTTCTAATGAATATGTGCCTACGATTAAAGAACTTTATGGTGAAAAGGAAACATCGCTGGAATTATGTAATATAAATTTTGTTTTATTTATCTAATATAAAAGTTAAATAGTATTAATCTATTAAAAATAAGATAGGTACATTTCTTAAAATAATAACTAAAGTAATATAATAATTAATTGCATAAGTTTATTTTATAATTAATATAAAACGTAATATGTTAAAGAATGATAGTGAGTGTAAATGTGAATTATTTTATGAAGCTGTAATTCCGAAGAATATTGGAAGATGGACTGTACATTAAATCATTATTGATGGTAAAAATTGTATAATAATAATAATTTTTAATGTATTTAATATGTTTTCTTTAGATCAACCGAATGATATGTTATTCTGAATGAATGTATGATTATTTTAAAAATACACACACATTATATTGGCAGTGACAGTTTTATTTGGATATGCATAATTTGAATTTATGATATAAATATGATACAACATTACATAAGAACTTAGAAATAATTATATGATTCTTTCGTAAATAAATTTTGATTTTTATTTTTATTATTATTATATTGGAGTATTAGAATTATATTTATTATTCATATAAGTAATTATTTTATTTCAAGTTAGGAAGACATCTCAAAGTCTATATTTTATTTTATTTTATTGGATAAATTAAGTTAAGTTTTATGTAGAAGTTTGTATTTGAGTTGAAAATTTACCGAATATAGATGAGGAAGTGTAAATAGTTTTGGATAATTAATATTTGTTTAAAATTGATGATTGTTTTCCCGGAAAGTTTAAATAAGTTTAGAGGATGTTTTGTAGCTAGAAAGTTATTAAGAAGGAGTAGAATAACACATAAAGTAAAGTAATAATTTTACATAAAAAAAAAGAATCATAGAATTTATCTAATATAATACTTTATGAATTTGAAATTAATGAATAATTTAAATATTATTATTTAACAGTACATATATGTAATGCATATTTAGTAAAACATGTAGCATAAATTGCATTAAGTGAAATATAAAATTGTAATCAATTATTTGTTATTACATTACAAAAATACATTAATTTCTATATTATGATATTAAAGTAGTACTAATAATAAAGTGAACACATGCTAATACATGATGAAATGAATAATAATAATAATACTTAGTTGATGTAGCGATTTAATTATTAAAGTTTAATTGTTTACATATGCTACATAAACAGTATTTACATAAATTTATTTGTAATAATTGAAGCATACTGATATGTATTTAAAGTGTAGGTTCGAAAACATACTTCAATGTTATTAGTACAGCATTTTAAAAGAATGTATCAATTATTTATTAAGAGTATAAGTTAATAACAGTGTAAACATCTTGTATTAATATTTTATATATTTTATTTTCCTTTGTTTTTTCTAATTTTGAACTGTAAATATTGTAAATAGATTCTTAATCAAAGTTAATGTAAATAAATTTGTTTAATTTGTTTTAAAAGTGTGTCGAGTTCATTATTTTGCACCACAGCATTTGACAGCAGATAATTTGAATAAACATAATATTTGCACAATATGAATTTATTATTATTTAGAAATAAACACAATATTTTCTTGATATCATTTATAAGAATTGATTGACATTAACATATAATATTATTATGGTCATAGAGTAATTATAATGCATAATATAAGAGTACAATATTATTTATTGCCACAGATTATTGAATTATAAGATTTTGATCTATTCCAAAATTAAGATGCTATATGAAAATAAAAGATATACATATGATTATTTATTTAATGATTGATGATATATCAGAAATAGATAAGATTAGGTTATACTCTAAGATTAGTATTATTATTATTATTAAAATAAGTTAGGTGTATTTAGGTTTGATATAAAATCCCATATCATACTTATTTACATGAGTTATCATTACTTTAAGATAATTAGAAGAACCTGAGATTATTTAATTATATTTTAAAAATTAAAAGTTAAGCTTTATTTATTTTATTATTATTAAAGATAGTTTATTTTATTTAAAAGCCATAAGAATGCTATAGAGATAGTAGTAAGTTAATAAGGAGGTGATAGTATTCTTATGCCATTGAGATAATATGTTTGGAAGATATTGACTCAATGTAAATCTACTTATTACTTTGTAACTTTACTTCACAGTCTCATGATTTTAAAAAATACTTATTTAATTAGTACATACTATAGAATTATATTGATTTGATAATTAATGATAAATTTAAGTAGAATATGATAATATAAAAGTATATTAAAGATAAACATGCAAATTTTAACTGAGCATTATAATTTAATTAAGCTAGTCGTATTTCAAATTATATTATACATCGAGAAGTAAGGGTACAATATATATATATATATATATATATATATATATATATATATATATATAAGTAAAATATTAGTCATTTGTCACATGACCTATATAGCTTGTATTACCAATATGTAATATATAAAGAGCGTGCTAATAGCTCTAAACAAGCTTATTTATTTTATTTTTTTTTTATGATAAATGCTACAAGAGAAAATGCCTCTTTATATATATGTGTGTGTGTGCATGTGTAATTAAATAAAGCATTTTTCAGCATTATGTATTTTCCAATTATGATACTTTCTGGCGTCTGAACTTTCGAATAATAAAGTCATTCGATTATATATATATAATATTTAAAATGCCAGATGTTGTCATTATTATTTGAATATTTTCACAAATAGAGATGTTTGTTTAAAATATGTTGTGAGAAAACTGTATATAAGACAGAAGACTATTTCGAGTAACAATACAGTACTGATTATGACTACTCGAAGACACGTTGGTCGTCTGCCCTTCATCAGCCATTAACATAAAAAATTTTCATTAAAAAATAAAACAATCAAAAAAAAGATTGAACAAAGAGATATATATATTCAACAATATAAGTTTAAAATAACATTTTGCATCAAATGAATCTTTTCTTTTCTTATTGAGATGCAAATTTAATTATGATATTTGAATTATTCACTAATATAAAAATTAATTCGTTTATTTAAATATTATTAACATTCCTTTGGGATATAAAATTAATTAAAATATTTTTGTTAGTATAAATGTTTATAGTAGTAAATATTTTTACTAAATAACAACAGATTTAAATTTAAATTGATAATAATCAGTACATAATATAATATAAAGAAAAATGTAAACAAAGTAAAGATATTTCTATTAGTTATTCAAATTAGCATTTAAAAATAATTAGGGACAGATTTAAAATGCTGGTTACAAATTTTTGTTATAATGCATTTTATATATATATATAAAAAAAAATTGTATACATATAAATGGATATTTAGACAAAATAAAATTTAATCATTTAATTGCAAATGTTATTATAGGCTAGTACATTTTACATATTCCAAAGTTGTTTGATCTTTTGCCTGCAATTAAGTGATTAAATTTTACTTCGTCAACGCATGTATATATATATGAATAATTTTATACTTTTAATCCTATGAAATCGAGCAATGACATTCTTTTATATGATGACAACGATATTTTGGGCAAATGAAAAGAGTATTTTAATCATCTTATGAATAGTGATACAAGAATTGAGATGACTTGTAATAATATATCCATTTTATCTACCGATTTAGTTTTGAAAAAAGATAACCAGCTTAGTGAAGGAAAGAACAGTTCTTTCTAATTTTAAAAATGGAAAAGTTACATGTCCTGATAAAATACCTGGATATAATTTAAAATATGTTTATGGTTGTTACTTCAAAAATAATAGAATTTTTTGAGAATATATGTACCCATTAAGTTGTGCCACCTAATCTTAAGGAAGTTTTTATTCTTCCAATTTTTAAAAAAGCAATGGAATAGGCATTATTAATTTTAGATTTTGCCTTACTGCTTTTATTTGAAAAGTCTTCACATTTTGAATTTATTCTACCACACCTACTTTTTTTAACCAGGTATAAATTTGTCATAGTTGCCTTAAAACAAATTTGGTATAAATATAATTTTCATAATGTTGACATATATATATATAACGATATCAATTTTATCTCCAAAGTTTATTATCTATTAAGCCTAATAATTTTTGCTATGGTATACCCATCATTACTAAAGTCATTTATAATATTTATTTTATAAAGCTCAGACGGTATTGAAATTAAACTGAGATAGTGCAAACTTCTCAAGCGCTTATGACTATCACCAGCCAATCAGATCAAGCACTGAGACAGAGAATTTAACAAAAAAAAGGTAGTTCCATTTTCTTCTTTACTTGTCTTTCTAAGCGCTTGAGAAGTTTGCACTCTCTCAGTTTAATTTTAAAGTCATTTATGCAGACATTGGAACTCATTTAATAGCATTTTCCTTTGATAATATCTAAGAGTCTGGTACAACATCTCTAATATATGCTGACCAGCACAGTCTGCTAACATATCATAATTATAACCTAAATTCTCAATTAATGAATACAAATAAAACACTAACTAAGCAAAACATCAATCAATAGCAAACCAGAATTAAGCTTTCTGGTAAATATAATTGTATGGAATGAAAAAATTTATCTCTGGTGAACATACTTATTTGATAACTCCATATATAGAAAGTCTAGCAATTTGTTTGAATTTGCCTATATCTCTAGTGCAAGCATAAAGTACTCACTAACATATGATTGTCTTGGATACTTTATCTTGGTATTTCCTTTTGTGGAAAATGCATATAAAAAATATACAAATATTTCATCTTACATTTCAACAAACAATTATAAAAAATGTCCTCTATCATTTTTCATCTGATACATCTAACATCAGCAATAACGAATCATATCACAGTTTCTAAATATTGGGCTTACTTTGTTATCACATTTCCTTGCCCTTTCTTTTATTATATATGACCTAATCTTGAAGTTTGGTTGTACCATAGTTTACTCTACATACAACATGGTGTAATTACATGAGCCATCTGTTGGCAGCATCATTTTTAATATTAGAAAAGTATTTATTATTGTACTGAAATATCAGCTATTTAGCTATAGTATTTTTATTACAAAGAAGATCCCAGAAATAATACTATGAATTCATCATTTATCCATGAGAATATTAGAATTAATATATATATATATATATATATGTGTGTGTGTGTGTGTGTGTGTGTGCATGTGTGTAATAAACCAAAGATCAAATAGCATGTTAAATCAGCAAACAATTAATGTTCTCAGCAAACTAACCATGAATATGATGTGTAAGTTTGAAAGTATACTTGTTACAATAATTCTTTATAAATTTTATATTTAAACTCTGTTTTAGTATTTTTTACATTAATCTTCATATATATGGAAATATTTAATGTGTGGAGTTATCCATTTATAATTGTTTAATTAGAAAGCACATAATTTAGAATAGTAGTTAATGAAAACAAACTGTCCCAGACTAAGTGTTAAAGTAAAACTGATAGGCTTGATTGCATTCAAATGTAGGACTCTCTTTTTTAAATGTCACTCTAGATGTAATATACAGAAAAAGCATGGAAATTTCATTTTATAGTGTAAGAAATCAAAATATGGAAAATTTTTCAATTTTCTTACTTATTATAATAAACCCCTCCATATGTTATGTAATGTAATATAATATTTTTAATGGATGTTTTAGATAGAAATATTTAATGTGTGGAGTTATCCATTTATAATTATTACATATAGAGCTCACAAAATAAGCCCTTAACAAGGTTTGCAAAAATATCCCCAATCCTAAACCGGTTTTTGCTACTGGCATCATCAGTGAAATGCTAGGATTATATTAAAAATAGCAGGACAAATTCAGCACTTTATCTAATGTATAACTATTAAGTAGAAAATCTGAAATTTTCAGACATTCATATGTCTTCCAATCCAGCTATCTAACTTAAATATTAATATGTGATTAAACTAAGTTCAGATACACCATATATTAATAGCTTTAGCAATATTAAATCGCCAAAGCCTTAATAGCAAAAAATAAAATTACAAAAAAAAAATCAAGTCAGATGTCACAAGACCTAATTTAATAATCTTGTATTTACAAATGTTATATATAGAGCTTGCAAAGTAAGCTCTTAATAAACTTTGCAAAAATATCTCCAACCCCAGACCAATTTCTGCTACTGGCATTGTCAGAGAGGTGCTAGGATATTCAAACATTTTATCCTAGCACTTTGTTCTCTATATTACATCAAAGTGGAAATTAAAAGATAGTTATCCTTTTTAATGCACTCAAGCTTTTACCTTAATACTTGGCCTGGAGCAATTGGTTTTCATTAACTACTGTTCTAAACCAAATGCTTTCTAATTAAACAATTATAAATGGATAACTCCACACATTAAATATTTCCATCTAAAACATCCATTTAATATATATATATAAAATTCCAACCAGTAACCACCTAAACATTTACAATAAAATATAGTAATCAATATTTCTCACTGCTGTCAAGGCAACCTTCACACCTTTTATTAGCAAGAATAGAAATCCATTCCTACTAATGGTCCATTGAATATATATATATACACTTAAAGCTTGCAACTTGACTACAGAGTATGAAATATTGATACAATGAAGTTTGTATATATATATATATATATATATATATACACAAACTTCATTGTATCAATATTTATATATATGCATGCTTATATATATATATATATATATATATATAGATATATATAAAACTTTATGTATAAGAAGCATGCATATACCTATTTTACTTTAAATTTATATAAACATATGAAGTATTAACATACAGGATGAATATTATCAAAAAGACATATATAAGCAAACTAGGGCATCATTAATCTATAAGACAGCCTGATATCTAATATGTAGAATCAGGAGTTTGATCCTAAAATTAAATTTTACTTATGTTTTGTTTATGCAAATAATATCTTATATATCTATATTAATAAAATAATAGAAATTTTCAATATCATTTAATCTTTTCATCATCTTATTTTTGTTATATTCTTTATTATGTGTGCATTAAATACTGAATAACACATCTCACAAATTATTTATTCTGTTAAATATTCAGTAAATAAATCAGTCTCATCTGGGTTAATTTTTGAACAGAATGGATATTTATTAAACTCTATTTTACCATGATTTCTACAAGTGTTTTTTTTTTTTTTGGAATTAAATGTCTGTTTTTTGAGATGTGATTTAATTAACTTGTGAGTTAATCATTAAGTAAAAAACTAAATATACTTTAATTATTAAAATAATAATAATTTAATTGACAAAGAAAAATATATATTTAAAATTTTAAACTCATAAAAAATACACAACTCTAAATTTAATCATTATACAAATCTCTCTCTTTTGATTTCATATCACCAATGATAATATATGATTTTAATGGGATCAACATATTGTATTTACAAACTTAAAAAATAAAATTACATTTGATGACTATTGTGTAGCCTCACTTCTATTTATAAGTAAAAAATAATAATTACTAAATGCATTATATTATCATTTTGCTGTCATTGTGGATATGGATGATGTTAGACATTTGCTAATGTTACAAGTGAAGAGACCATTTATTATATTTTCTTCATATTACCCTATCTTCATACACACAGACACATGTTGATTGTTATTGATATTGGGTTTATCTAAGTATTGACTGATTTCTATGAACTTACTTATAAACCTATTTAGCCTTGAACATTATTACACTTATTATTTAAGCAATATATTGTTGGACTGCAATTTGAAAGTTGTAGTTGCAGTTTGAATATTATAGTTGACTATTTGTTAATCAGCATTCAGAACCGGTTTGATTTATCTGTTTAAGGAGGTTTATTTAAACTTCTTTGTATTAATAACTTCAGTCTATGTGCTCAAGTTGCAAACTTTAGCATTGATATAAATATGTTAAATCATAAATAAAGATGGGATTCCATCTTTATTGTTAAAAGGGGATTGCCTTGACAACAGATTGAAATTATTGATTGTTTTTGATATGGGTGTAATGATTAGTTTCTATGAATTTATTCAGTTCATCTGTTAATAATTTACTGTATTAAAAATATATATCAACATTTCAGCTAAATCACATCAACCATGAACTAGATAATGAATATTATAAAAATAGTTGTATAGGCACTGTAAACATTGTTGTACAACAAGATTGAATATTCTGCCAATAGAAACGGGTAAAAATAACAAAAACCAGAAACTATTTATACTAATGTTTATTTGAAGGTTTGTAAGGATGGCATTTTAATTGTATTTACTTGTTGAATTATTTTCATCATCTGACATTAAATCTTGAATGTCTTTAGAATCATATATATTGAATGTTTTCAAATTACATTCAATTGTTAGAAATAGCACACTGTTTAGTATATGGAAAAAAACTTGAGTAGTATTATTCTCTTCTCTTGTCATTTTATGTTAACCTGACTAGTGACAGTAATAGTATGGAAATCAAATTTGGACATTTATATTCTTGATATTGAATTCTAAGGTAAAGCTCTAATCATCGGAGCTAATCTGCCAAGGTTACTATTGATAAAAATTTTATATACTTATCTTTCTTCCTATGTCTCCACTTTTTCCTAAGAGCAAAGTTAATTAATGGCTTCCAGACATTATATATGATCACACACTAAGTTCACTTATGGGTTTATTTGTCATACTTATGTGAGCACATTTTTTGAATTTTCTTCTTTGTACTTTTTCATCTCTACTCAATACTTTTATAAATGTTCATTGGTACATACATGTTTTGCTACATTAGACACATCTGTTTCTCTTTTCCAATCTTAAGTTTGTGCTTTAATGCAGTGACTGGCTTTAGAAATATATATATTTCCACATTGAGGCTTTGTAGATGTTGGAATTTTTTGTAGTGTGATGTGGATCTGGAAAGCTTTTCAATATTATAATGATTGCAGATATTTTTTAGGTTTGTCTGCTACTCTTGATATGGATGGATATGCTACACTACCAATAATTGTGTTTTCTTTTCATGTTTTTTTCTTTTTGTTAAGTATTTCAAATTTTTTTTAATGGTGGCTGCTGCATAATTAGTCTTCATAAGAATTTGCTCTATGTAGATCTTTTTTTCCAAATCACTAGTTTTTGAACAAACTTCTTTTGCTCTGTCAAGATTTCTTCCCAAAGTTCTTATTCCTTTGGCATATAAAACACAATCCTTTGTCATGGATTCTAAGCACTTTGTAAAATTAATCAAAAACATGATAATTGAAAGAACCAACATATTGATAAGCTTTGGTGTGGAAAGTTTATTCACAAATGTACCTTCTGATGAAGCATTATCTATTGTAAAAAAAAGATTAAATGCCAATAACAGTTACAAACCAGAACAGCTTTTCCTACTGATAGTATAATGCAGTGTTTCTCAACTGACTACATGTTGCCGGTATACTTAAAAAAAAATTTTATTATAGACCAATTGAAGTATTAAACAAAAAAGGAAGAAATGGCAGATGTTTTTATAGTAAAATATGATTATTGCAGGGTTTAACAAATTGAATATATCTATAAATATTTTCAAAGAATGATTTAAAAAAACATAGAATAGTGAACAAAACTATACAAAAGTAAATTAATTAACAAATTATTAAACTAATAATAAACAAAAATCTGAAGAAAAACAAAAAATAATATTTAAATAAGCTGAGTGTATCATAATTATAATTATAAAATAAAAAACTAATGTGATTGTTACTGATTCTTTTTGGAGATATATTTGGGACTGCTAAGCACAAAGCTGGATTTTTCTTTTTATTTTATGAGTGTCCTTGCCAAAAATATCAATTTGCATAAGTATATGATGAAAAATGGCAATAACATTCTTAAAAGATTTTTCCGTGTAATTCCGAATATTAAGTTTTAACTTTAACCCAAAATTGAGTTGTACTTGTCGAATTAAATAACTTTAATGTACCATCACAACTTAAGTCTATTAATTAAATTTTTCCTTTTCCAAATTAATTTTTTTGTTCCATCAATGATTTAAAATCAGCATATTACTTTGTTAAGCAATAGGCTAGACTAATATACATACACTAATCTATTTTAAAACATAATAATAATAATAATAATAATAATAATAATAATAATAATAATAATAATAATGATGATGATGATGATTATGATGATGATAATGATGATGATGATGATGATGAATACAAAATTTGAATTCCATGTGTTTAATCAACTTTTTTAAACATTTACTTTTCACATTAAATTTATTTAATAATTAATATATTTACGTTTTAAAATTTTTTAACTTATTGTATTTTAAATAGGAAATTATTACATTGCTATAATAATATCCCGTGAATCTGTAAATGCACCGACATGTAACTACACTAAACCATTATCTATTCTTTTTATGTAAAAGAAACAATTAAATCATGTAAGTATTTTATTGACATAATTAAAACAGATTATACGGTCTGGGTAAATTTACTCTACTTAAAATCAATACTTCATATTTACTTTTAAATGGTTGGTTCTATCTTATTAAACAAATTTAAAATTGCACTGGCTTATATTAATTTAATATAACTAAGTTTCTCCTCTTGCTGCATGAAAGTCATCTAATCTATCATCTCACTGCTAATTTTGTTGATGTCTATTTTTTTCATTATTATTATATTTATATGTGTTAACCATCTACGAGTGATCTGATTTCAAATTAAGGTTAGCATCATGAAAATTATTTCAGAAGATAATTTTATAACTTGATCATAATATTTTTTAATATGATTTATAGACCAGTTTTATTAAAACAAGTGAACTTACCTAAGTTGTTAAATAAAGCAATTTTTTTTAAATAAAAAAAATATATATTTTGCATATTTGTTTTTAATTTAAAAGAATAAAAAAACAATCATTTGCTTTTCATACACATGTATGTATGAACAACAAATTATTTTTTGCTAGGTGAATAAAATTGTTGAATTAAAAAATATAAAAAAATTTTTTTAAAAATGTATCTCGTTTTTCAGCTATTGGAAAAAGTTAAAATCAAGCAATTTAAATATTGACACATTTTCAAACCTTCGTATTAACGTTTCTTTATTGATTTTTATCTCCCCTCTAACAGTTTTTAAAATAATGAAGTTATATAAATGTGTAAAAAAAAATTAAAATGCCTTAGAAATGGAGTCATTACTTTCTGAAATATTGTTTTTTACATAGAACATTATTTACTAAGTCATTAATGTACTGTCGTGGCAATAATTATTTTACAATTAAAAATGTGTTCCAAAATCTTTAAAAAGAAAAACTGACCTTTTTTCTTAACCTTTTTTTTTTCTCTCTCTCTCTACATATACATTATACTATAACAGCGTCGAAGTGCAACGGTAGCATATGTGCCTCCCATGGTCTAAGATCTGGATTCAAATCCCAACCATCTAAAATTGAAATAAAATTTAGGTTTTAATCGTATTCAGAATTTTTCTAACATGCTTCAGTTCCATAACCAATATAATTAAACAATTAATATCGGTTGGTAAATGTTTATTTTTAGAGGACAAAATGAAAATGAAAAACTGCCCAAACCCTCATAATCTGCTATTTTGTTTTCTTTGAAAAGTTGTTGAAGAAGCCATTTTCCTGAAATGAACTAATTAAAGACTATTTTATTTACATCTATAAATAAATCGATCTTCTTTTAGTGCAAGTTTGTTTAATTTTTCAGGCAGAGCTAAAAAAAAGAAAAAAAAAACATTAATCTTTAATTATGTAAATAGTTGTGTGTGTGTGTGTGTATGTTTTTTTTTAATTTGTTAACAATACATCGAAATTTAGTAACAGTATATAATGAAAATTTAAAAATAAATAAATAAAATAAAAACGATGTAGAATATAATTAGCTTCTAAAAGTGAGCGACGAAAATTACACAATTTTTTCAGAAATGAATAACAAAATGAAAACATTTTTTGAAATAATATTTAAAAAAATATGTTATCATACTACAAACAAACTTTTTATCATAAGTCATTGATTTACATCTTTTGTCGATACTATCATATATCAGGAAGATACATTTCATGTACTTATTTTACTACAAATATAATTTAAATAAAATAAACCATAACTTAATTTTTTGTTTGTGTTAAACACTAAATTGATATATTATTATAAAAATAAAAAATTTTATCATAAAAATTTTAAAATATACGTCTGTATACAATTACCTATCATATTTCTAATTTTAAAAAATATTCTAATATTTTCAGTAATAAAAGAAAATTAATTATAATGTGTTGTGTGTTGTTAAATATCTTACCATTGATTTTGTTATAAATTCTTTACAGTCTAAATATAGCTTCTCTATAATGTAATATAGAAAATTTATGTATTGGGGTGCGTGTGTGTATGCCAAGATATTTTAAATTTCTGTGTATGCATATAGGATGCATTTAAATCTTTTCATTGCTGAAAGATAATTTATGTATATATCATTTGAAGAAAAAAGCCTGCTCGTTGCTGAAAACTATTTTGTCTAATATTTAACTCGTGTTGAAAAAAATATTGATGGTCTCAGTTTCTTCATCATATATTTTGAAGTTGCCCAAACATTTTTTAATCACATGACACTTATCTAATGAACTATTTTATTTTTTAAAATGTGTATATAGTTGATATTTCAGTATGATTCCAATATATTTTCTTCACAGTTTAACCTTTTGAAATAATAAAAAGTAATATAGTAGTTTAAATCTTTATTTTTTCCCCATCCAGTCTCAATAATCTATTGGTTTGAGAACTAGAAAAGTAATCGCCAATAATTTTTTTTTTCAGATAGTATTTATTTCATTCTTTGATAGCTTTCATTTATATTATATTAGGTGCCTTAATAGTTTTAACAAGGCTGTAAACCTTAGCAATGAGCGTCTGAAAAAATCGTCACTAGGGACCTCTGTAGGTCTTTAAAACACATGCTTACGCTATGAAGAAAAGAGAGAATCCTTCTTTACTTCGACCTACTTTTATATATAAATAGGTGAAGCAGAAGTGTTTTGATCTAAGAGTGTGAAGCTATTAAATACTTCACTAATTAAGTCCACAATTCTTATAATACATTAATACTCGCGAAATCTTACGATTTACTACGAGTTAATGAAAAGATCTTATAGTAAGAAATATATTACGATTATTAGGTGCCTTATAAAAATATATATAGCATCTCTTGATAATCTCTGGTTGTATCAGTTAGTTTCATCTGAATACAAGTGTTATTAAAATCGTCATTACGTTTTTTAATTTAATGTATAACAGAGAAATCGGATTCCTTTCTAATAAAATTACAGATCTGCTACCATTATTCTAGTAAAAACCAATTCTAGAATCATTATCATAATTCGTTTACTCATTCTTGCAACTGGAGAGGAATCCAATGCATCCTCTATTTATTTATACATTAAATTAATTTATAAACCAATTAAGCGAATTAACTTTGAAGGGAGAATATTATTATATACAAAAATTTATTTACGCTTGGGGGGGCTGTCTTTACCTTAATATATGGGGAGGCAGAAAAAAAAAAAAAGAAAAAGGGGAGGGGGGGGGGAGATAAAAAAAAATGGGAAAAGGGTACAAATTGAGGGTTTGGAGGTGGGTGTGGGGTTGGGTATAGTTGTTGTTGTTTTTGTTTGTTTTTTTTTCTTTTTTTTTTTTTTTTTTTATTTTTTCTCCCCTTTTTTTTATTTAAGAAGAAAACGAGTATTTTATTTATTGTAAAAAAAAAAAATTTACATTAAATTAATAAAACATATTCATTTTATTTAAAGATATATTCAGTACTTTGGGATTAGCGTTCACGTGGCTGCTGTGACGTAATCGTTCGGCCAAAATTATTCTAACTTTGTGAAAATATTTTCATTGCTTGTGAAGTATCTCTTTAGGTTTAGCAAATGTTATATTTAAAAAATGAGTTTTTGAATTCAAATTAATTTTAAAAAATTATTATGAATGCAATATAAATAAAAGATTTGAATTAAATAAACTGAACGTCGAAAACTGTATTTGTTTACTAATTTTTTTATCCAAAAAATCTTTTATTTATAGCGTATTTATAATATTTTTTAAAAATCAATTTGAATTTAAATTTTTGAAATAGAAAGTTCTTATTCATAATAATTTTTTACAAATTAGTTGAATTCAAAAACTCATGTTTTAAATATGAAGTTTGTTAATCTTTATAAAAATAACAAACCTAAAGTGTTAGAATAATTCAAAAAGTTAGAATAATTATGACTAGACGATAACATCACAGCAGCACAAATCCCAATCTAAATTGACCGATGTAACCAGAGAAAAGTTGACAGCATGAATGTAAGATGTGATGTGATGTGATGTATTATGGCTTCTCCTTAAACGAAGTCAAAGAATATCTCAGCAATTATGCCCAGATAAACCTAAAAACTATGCAAATTAAGCATCATCTGGAAAAAATAATAATAAACGCGAAACATGTTTTTATACTTCACAACTAATAAATTTTGGAAATGGGGGATAAAGATTTAAACCAGAATACTTTTTTTTACAATTTAAGAAAGCATCAGCTTTGCAGTAAATACAATTGACTAAAATGTTAAATATATGTGCATTTTCGAATAAGATATTTCTTTAGATTAACGTTATATGCTTAGATATTAAAATTTTAGATGAGGTAAAAAAAATTTCTTGAAAAAATAGAGTAGATGAGTTTCAAAATACTTTTAATACAAATTGAAAAATGGTATCAATTATATATGTGTATGCGTGTGTGTGTGTTAAAATTAATAACAATTTCATTTATTATATTGTACAGCAAATTATATAAACAAAATATCAAATTAAAATTAAATATTTTTTAATTTAATTATTATAAAAGATTTATTTAATTTCAATTTGATTTGAATGTTATATATGTGAATATATTTGAAATACAGGGATTCTTCACACACCTGTGTTGTCATGTGTATGAGTGTTATGAAATAGTGTGGATAGGATAATTGAAGGGTGCTTGAAAGTCTGGGTTCAAATCCCCTATATGTATGAAAATAATAAATATAGTAACTAATTAAAGAAAATAAATATGAATAAAAACAAGCACAATTACTTGTAATACAAAGAGTGTACCAATAGCTCAAACAAGCTCTTAATTGATAAGTGCAGTGAGAGAAAACATTTAAAATCTCCATCTGGAACATTCTTATCCCCAGACCAATGACTTTGGCTATGCCGAGGCTATTAATATATGGTAGATCTGGATTTGGTTCAGTCCCATTTAGTATTTAAGTTAGATAGCTGGAGTAAAAGACATTTTCATGTCCAAAAACTTCAGAGTTTCTACTTAAATATTATGTAAGAAATAAGTGCTGGGTTTTGAGTTGATATTTTAGATCTAATGTCTGAATATTCTAGCTCCTCACTGAGTTGAGCCATAACTCGAAACCAATTGATCAGAGGATAAGAATGTTCCAGATAGAGATTTTAAATGTTTTCTCTTACCACACTTATTAATTAAAAACTTGTTTGAGCTATTGATACACTCTCTGTATTACATTTTTGTGAATACACGCTTATAAAAGCAATGTCATGTTATATATGACTTGCTTTATTGATTATTACATTTTTTTGTTTACACTGCTGTAATATTTCAATCAGAAGACTGTTTTTCATCAGAAATTACAGCTTAAGATTTAAAAGTTAATCCCACACCTATTTTTATATGTATTTTTTTCATTGTCTAATATTTCATATTTATTAATATTTATTTTTTGTCAATCTTTACTACTTATTATTAGGCCATAAATTGTTCTGTTAATTACTATTGATAATAATGTTAAGGTATGGTCAGTAATTCACTTAAGCATATCAGAATTTGTGGTTTAAATTCAGCCAAGTTCTATGAATATATCGCTGCCTGAAAACTATTTTGTTGTAATTTCTTAAGAAAGCTAGTCTTCTGGTTTAAATATTAAAGTGGCTATGTTGAGAAGTAATTGTATTTGTTTATACTTTTACAGCTAATTGTATGATCCTCATTGGCTTTGTCGTTATCTGTATTGCTTTCACCATTGTACTAATGTAATCATTTATCTAAATAATAAAGTTCTTATGAGAAAAAAAAAACATTGACTTTGCAATTTTGAGAATAATGTTTGATTCATTTCATACATTGATTTAAATTTAACTTTAGAAAGTGATTTAATTGTGAAAAAATACTTGTGAAATACCTGGAAATTAAACAATTTATTTATTGTCAGACATGAACTTAGCAATTTTTATGATGTTTATGTTCACAATAATGCTTTAATATAAATACGATTCAAATGTAATTCAAACTACTATCTTTGAGATTATATAAAAAAATCTGACGCAATTAGATTATAAACAAAACAATTGGTTAGAAGAAAACTTGAAATTTCAATAATATTTTTTATTATTTCAAAAATAAGATTACAGTAAAAAAAGAGTATATAAAATTTATATCAATATCTCATACTTAAATAAAATGTATGAAAATATGATTGTTAATGTCTATGTATTTTAAGCTAGCCGTTAATAATAATAATAATAATAATAATGATGATGATAATGATAATGATAATGAAAATGATAATGATAATAATAATAGTAATAATAATAGTAATAATAATTATAATAATAATGATAATGATGATAATGATGATAATGATGATGGTGGTGATGATGGTGATGATGATGATGATAATCGAATTATTTTGTTGATCGGGAATTTTCCCGGAAGTTGTAGATCTGGGCTTCTTTCCATAGTCCTTGGACTCCAGAGTCTGACACTCTATTACTGGCACTAAACTCTACACGGGATTCGCTAAATCATCAATAATATAATATAATATTTATGTAGAATCATGGATTTTTGTAGATATAGATATATTTATGTCAAGAATTCAAAGAGTAACATGTAAAAAAAAGTATACATACAGATTACTATCTAATAGAATGTTTATTTCTGTTAATATAAATAATCAATCAAAATCTATACATGGTAAACATATATAGTGTTGCTATAGCAATTTTTATTTTGACAATGTTTTAACATATTGAAGATAGCATTTGAAAGACCACTATTATTATAGCTTAATTAATACTACATTATCAATTGATTAATTTGCATATATCAAAATGCATTAAATATCAATTAGTAAGTGGAGACTCAAAAAATTTTTCATTTTTAAATATTAAATTAAAATTGTTTATTTATTAATTTTCTATTAACGTTTACATTATCAATATTAATGTTTAGAAAATATTCGATAGATATATAACTATTTAATTGCCACATAAATATGAATTAATATTGAATAGCATTAATCTACAGAAAATGGTAATCTTTATTGAAAAAAATTAACCAATCTCTGCTGGGTCTATATTTTTATCATAACTAGTTATTTTTGACATGGACAATTGCTAACATCTCATCATAAATCATAATGTTCTTTCTATTTAAACATTATCACTAAATTTTCTTTGAAAATCCTTCTTTGTATCACCTTAATGTTAATAGATAAAGAAAAGTTCTTAATTAATTTCAATGTATAGTGCTATGTTTATATGTGTATGTTAAAATAAATATACATATATAGCTAAAAAAAACCAGTTATAAATAATTATGTTAAAATATATGCAAGTATGTTGAAATACATACCCAATTAAAGTTAAAAATAAGTATATTAAATGTAAGTAAAAAGTAAAATTAGATAAAAGAATTAATATTACTAAAAAAATTAATTACAAATCCAGAAAACAACCTTAATTAAATTCCTAAAGAGGAAAAGAGATAACAGAATACTCAGTATTTATTGACAATTAAAAAAAAAGAAATTACTAGTAACCAGATGTAACTACAGATAAATAACTTTAGACAATGTCAGCAGGATATAAGTAACCTAACCAATTGGAATAGGAGTTGTATTTATTAATGAATACAAAAAGATTAATCTTGAAAAGAACAAAAAAACTCTCCTGGAAGCTATAAGCGTGCTGATTGATGTACTTGCAACAACAACGATGATGAACTTCATCATGTATTATCCTTAATAGCTAATATTGCAGAGAGGTTTACCTCCAAGGCAAAGCAAGTAAATTAAATATATATGCTTTATATAAATTGTTAATATGTATATATCTGCAATTAAAATGCTTATAACGATTGTATTAATAATCTAATAAATAATAATTCTACATTGCCACAGTAGAATTATTGTTACTAGATAAATTTTACATAAGCCTATTTCTGTTTGGCAGCATAGGGATTGCTCCCAGATGTAGCATATAAATATCCTTGCTTTTAAATAACATCAATGCCCAAATAACTAATTAAATGTCACATGAATATGTAATTATATTGAATAATACAGTAATAAAACAGAATTAGCTCTAATCTAGTGCCATCTACATTAAGTTTCTGTAATCAATGATTGTAAGATGCATTATTGTATATTAAATCTTTATTCTCAGACTGACCTCTGACTGATTAAAGCTCATTTAGCAACCACTTTAATTCCATATTGCTACTCAAACTAACAACTTAAAATTCAAATCAATCTAGTCAACTTGGTTAAATAATTATATTATATAGATAGTCTTCCAGTATCTATATTTAATATTCTCAGTTCTTTACTAACTGTAAGCACATTTTTACTCTGGCTTATAATGTTAATAATAATAACCAAGAAAATAACTATTCAGTTCATACAATATAGGGTAATACAAGAGCAGTCCTCTACTCTAGTGTCATCAACTATAAATGTAAATATTCAATAATTACCAGAATCTTTATTATAAATACAACAATTATGCCTAATAATCAGTGATTACTCAAGCTTACAATAGATGGCACTAGAATACAACTTTTTTTGTTTTATAATATAATATGACAGCAGAAGAATTAAGTGCTTTTATATTATTATTAACATTTTAGCCAGATATAAAATATGTCTACAATTATTAAAACTGAATGTACTAAAATATAGTTATTAAACTGGAATCAGCTCTATGTAATTCTTCAATAAGACTGTTTTGGGTTCAAGATCTTAGGGTGAATTTAATTTTAGGTTGTTAGCTTGAATGGTAAAAATGAAATTAGAAATTATTGTTAGATGCATAACTGCATTACTTCCAGCTTTGAATCTCAAGCCTCGTTGATAAAGACAAAATCTGGTGGCCAATCTAATGTTAGAAATTTAAATGCAATAGGGTATCTGATAATCACTCATTATTCAATCTTATATTACATGACCCTAGGGTAGAGTTGATCTTATTTTGTCTTATATTGAAATTAACTGAAGAATATTATTATTAACTTATGCTATCTAAGATAATTTTGTATTTTTTAAATGATAAATTCTGTTAGAAAGAAAATCAATCAAACTCTCCAGACACATATTCCTGTTATATCTGATGTCATCAGTCTGGAAACTAGATGACATCCATTAAACATAGAAATACAATTTCTATTTAAACACCATTGTAATTTTCAATTTGGTATTAAAGTTTGATTGAAATTTTAGTAGAAATTTAAGCAAATCTTTCTTTGCATTAATGTAATGTTAGCTATTTTCTAGGCTACTGATGGCATCAATTATGCCATAAATATATATTTAACAGAGATTGAATGATTTTTTTTATCAAAGGTCCCCAGTTAAAAGAATCATAGATTGCTATAATTTAGATTAATGTTATTGAGTATTACTATATATTTAGGTGATATTTAATTAGTTGTTTATTATATTTAAATATTATTTTTTTAAAAAGGTAATTTATAAAATGAGTTTGATTAAAATGTCTGTCTTGTCTATTAACTTGAAACTCATACTAAGAACACATTAGTTAAACCACTGCTAAAATTATATCCATATTATATTATATAAAGTGTTAACTAGTTTCCAGGCTGCTAATAATGTTTGTTTTATCTGAAAATGTATAGAAAAAATTAGTTAACTTTTTTATTAAAAAAAACCCATGATATTTAGAAGTATTTGATGATCCTGCTATTGCTATTGGTTTTTCCCACTCCCTTGCGACTATTAATAATGCTATTTTTCTGATGATGAATTAATTTGATGATAGAAACATGTAACTAATGTAAATATTGATTTATTACTTCTAAAAAAGTCTGAAGATGACAATATTCTATAAAGAAAATACTATAGATGAACCAACAATATGCTGATTGGTAGAATCTTTAAAAGAACAGTTATAAGATTATTTGAAAACTCCTCTTCTATTATTGTTACCAATAAGCAAAAAATTTACATTTTCCATAATTTATTTAAATATTTATAAATAGTCAAAATAAGAGTCATAGATCACATGACCTTATCTCGTAAGCTTGTAAGTTATAAACAATGAGGATTGCCAATTCCTCTACAAGCTTTATGATAAATGCTTAGCCAGATCCAGCACTTAAAATATCTTTGTTAGGAATCACCCCTTCTAAACCCCTGACTATGGTTTTGTGCTTTGGCACTCCTCAGAGAAGTGTCAGGGTAGGTTCAGACACTAGACATAAAAATACCAACCCAAAGCCAAGCACTTATCTAAAAGTTATCTACTGAGTGGAAAATCTGAAATTTTCAGACATCTACATATCTTCAAACCCAGATATCCAACTCAAATAGCTATATGGGACTAATAGATCTTCAACCATACCATATATTAGTAGTCTTAGCAATATAACTTACAAACTTAAGAGATAGGGTCATGTGATCTATGACTCTTGTTTTGACTATTTATAGTTTCTGCCATAAGTCTTATGCAATTTTATATTGCTAAGACTACTAATGTATGATATGGCTGAAGATCTATCAGCTCCATATAGCTATTTGAGTTGGATAGCTGGGTTTGAAGACATGTAGGTGTCTGAAAATTTCAGATTTTCCATTCAATAGATAACTTTTAGATAAGTGCTTGGCTTTGGGTTGGTATTTTAAATCTAGTGTCTGTGCTAAGCATTTATCATAAAGTTTGTAGAGGAATTGGCAATCCTCATTGTTTAAATATTTATGATTATTTTTACAAAAAGTGTATGACAATTATTATGAAAAAATATTTTTATGATTACACTTAGATTTTATTTGAGTATGTTTTTTTTTGTAAGAATGCACAGTTAATAAATTTATAATATTGGTAAAACTATGATTAATAAAGTTCTAATATTTTAATAATTATAAATGTAACTTTAAAACAAATTTAGATCAGAATTTCATACATTTATGATGACTTAAGAATAATTCTTTTGGTTTTCGAATTGATGTTCAATTCACCAAAATTCCATTAATTTTATTTTTTTACTGCCATTGTTGCTCTCATTATGTATTTCACTTTTGGGTTTTTTTTGTATTTGAAAAGTTCAAATTTGAATTTTAATAAATCACATACAATTTATTAATTCATAATATAAAATAAAATTTAATATTAAAATAAAATGTTCAACTATAACTCAAACTACCCTATAGAGTGATGCAAAAAATATTAAAACATGAAAAGATTAAAAGATTATAATTTTTTGTAGATGGTGCAAAGTAATTTAACATTATATATATATATATATATATCCCAAATTGGTAATTTAACATTATATATATATATATATATATCCCAACATTGGTCTATTACATGGAATACTGTCAACCTGGAGCACAAGATAAAACTTCTTAAAAAACTTTGGATTGAGAGTATTTCATTTACTTAATAAACCAGTGTTGAAGTAGTAATCTCAATGCATTATATATTAACTGCTGGGAAGATATATAATCTTCCCAGCAGTTAATATATAATGCATTGAGATTTCTACATATATATATATATATATACAAGTCAGATGTATATATGACCCATATATATCACCTATAAATATGTAAAATAAAAAAAACTTTTTTTGATAAATGTACACAAGAAGGATTAAATATCCATCTTGGATTGTCCCCATCCCCAGACCGGTTTTTAGATCTAGTGTCCCAACTCCTCACTGAAGAGACCCATAGGTGAAACGTCTGGGGATGGGGAAATCAAGATGGGAATGATTTAATTTTTGAGTAGCATTTATCATAAATAAAAAAAGTTGTTGGATTTAATTATATATATATATATATATATATATATATATATATATATAATGCTAATTAACTATTATATATAGTCTTTCAATCCACAGAAGTACTTTTGATTAATTCTTTAACCCTCTTCAACTGCCATTAAATTCAAGAAACATAAAGAGAAACAAATGTCATCAAATCCCATGAATCCTAAATTTTAACATTATCAGCTTATCTATTAACATTTTTTTGATCAAACAATATGCTGGAATTTCAAATATTTTATATGTTTAATTTGTGTGAATAATCAAATTAAAATATATACTTCATAAAAAAAAATAAAATAAAAAATATAGACTCTAATGAGATTTTTGTTGATGAATTTCTGAAGAAAGTTTGTCAAAATTCAGTAAATGTGACATAACTTTCATTTTCAAACAAGATAGCAGACTCATGCTGTTCAGTTGATTTTTTAGTTTATTTTTAATATAATTGATATTCGAAAATGATTGTTCGAGAAAATATGTCGATCCAAAAATCGATTGAAGTCCAAATACATAAGTTTTAATTGAATATATTATCAGGCAAAGTATCAAAAACAACTTGATGTTTCATTTTAAGATGTTCTATCTCAGACCATTTATGTTACCAGCAAAAGTAAATTTCTGTCTCTCTAAATTTTCTAATTCATTTTTAAGATTTACAAATATTCAACACATTTTCTTGATTTTTAAATCTGCCAGTTGGAAGTGAAAAACTGCTTGATCAATATTTCTAAAATGTGAAATATTCAAATCGGTAGAAATAATGTCTAATGGTTTCAAGAAAAACGATAAGGTTGCATTTCCTTTCTAAACTTTTTAAATCTCTCACAAAATTCCGATTTTATATTTACCACTATTCACACAAAATATGGTAAATCCATTGAAATATGATCTTGTTGATATTTCTTCAACCTAGGAAAATGTAGCAATGTGCCTTTCTCTACATCTGTTGTAAACAAACAATTTTTGTTCAACAGCAAGTACTTTTTCTAAAAGCAAAATAGCTGTATTTCTCTTCCATTGTAGTTTCTTTGTTCAGTATGCTTAAATGTGAGGTCATGTCCATGATAAAATAAAATTTTTGTAACCAATCTTAATTGCTGAGCTCAACATATTCAAGATCTTTTTAATTTAAAAATAATTTTATTTTTTTTAATTCAAGCAGTAATTCACATTAACACTGCTACTCTGGAAAGCCACCTTACTTATTGTGTAAATGGATATCAGAATATTGCTTATTGACTTTGTTAAGAAGTTTACAAAATTGCCAATGGTATAGTGGTCTTGCCATTATTTTGTTCACAATTTGTACAACAGGTCAATAACTGATGTTATTTTCTTTAGAAAAGTTTGTGAACAAAGTGACTCTTAATGGATTAAGCAATAAAAAAACGACATGCAAAATTTATTTTTAAACATAAAAACACAACTTTTTTTTTCATTTTTCATACTTGGTGCTTCATGGTTGCAATTGATATTATTTTATTAATATTAATATTTTTACTTGTCAAACAATTGATAACAGTAGATTCTATATCCTCACCTTGAGTTTGTCCTATAAGTGGTAGTGTATCAAGTAACTCTTTCTGAGATCCATAAGAGTTAATATATCTACAAATAAGTACAATCTATGCAATATCCTTCTCATCACAAGATTTATCAGGGCAATAGAAAATCTTGGTGTTGAATTTAAATCTGTAACCTGCTGACTAGTTACATCAGTTCTGTCTTTTATAGTTTTAGTGAACAATGGCATGTCTTTTAGTTTAACAATTATTTTTGTTTTATTTTTAAAATAGCAAAAAAGATATTCAGACATTTTAACAAAACAATCTTTCACAAAATCGCCATTGGTAAAAGAGCTTCCCCATTTCACTATTTCTAGAGCAGCAACAAAACTAGCTGTAGTTAAATTATTAATTGGTTTCATCCATTTTGAAAATATATCTTTATTGAAGTTCATTTTACATTGATATTCTTCTACTGCCTTTCTTCTTACTTCTCTCTCGATAAGTATTTGCAAATGTTTCATGTTCATTTAAAAAACGCCTTTATACATTTGACTTTTTGTTATTAGAAATTCTTTTCTTTACATATTAAACACACTGGGAATCCTGTTAACTCTACAGCCACTGCATAAGATACCATTCACTTCTAAATTCTCGATTTTCGTGTTCTACTTTTCTCTTTTTTCAGCCATAATAAATATTGTTCTCAATATTAAAAGAAACTTTTAATTCAACATTTTTCTTTTGCACACTATAACATGTAATGAACTAGTCACAGTAAATAAGAACATTATGCCAAGATGATATGATTGTGTTGCCATTTTTAAATTAAATCAGGCAGGAGAAACTACATTGGAGTATTCTGATGGTCCATGTCTTTGATTTTAAATTTGCCTTATAGTTGTTAGCTGTATCGACAGGTTATAATTTTAAACAAAATCATGAGGGACATGAAGGAAACTGTCTGAAGATTCTCATGAGACACTATGACAATATGATACCACCCCTTAAGCACCATTCGCTAAAGTCTAAATTCTGCCTTTGCTAGGTTAATTTGGGGTGTTTTTTTCAAGGTAATATATTCAATTATTATTATTATTAAGTTTTGTTCTTACTCTGATAGTGAAGTGATTAATAAAATTAAAAGCCTTTAAAAAATATTAATCAAGTTTACCAGTTATCTTTTTCTTTTACTTAAATTTAAAATTTTATTTTGTTATATGTATATTATTTACTAACTTAAAAAGAGCTGCAGGTTGCTAATCCCTGGTCTAGCTGAATTTATTGCAATACCTCTTGCCTTTATTTTTAATATCCCACTTCTTTGTTTTTTTTTATTATTCTTAAATATATCAAAATTATTTCAATTTTTAGAAATAGCTTCTGCAAATGGATTACTAATAATAAATCTGTTTCTGTATTACATACATTTTTTAAATTTTTTGAGAGGTGTGTTATTCCTAATAGATCTGCAGAAACAAATTTACTCACAATTTATGATTATATAGCATATACAATTGAAAATCAGTAGAGAATTGTTATTATTTGTTTTGATTTATCAAAAGCCTTTGATAAAATAGACCATACTATTCTTCTTTACAAATTACTCAAAATGGGTTTTCCACTCAACTTATTTATTGGTTTCAATCCCTTTTTTGTAGACTACAGCATATGGAAAATTTAACAATAATATTTCATTTAATTTTGAATGTAATTTATTTGCTTCTCAAGGCTGTATTTTAGCATTCATGTTTTTAATATTTGTATTAATAACATTAATGATTGCTTGAAATCTCCTTATTATCTATCCTATACTGATAACCATAAAAATCGTTAGAAGATTCACATCAGTGCTTAATTGTACTCTCTTTCAGAAAGATATTGATAACTTTGGTATTTGGTGAAATCTAAATAATATGCCAATTAATTTTAATAAATGTTCCCTAGTTTCAAATTCTAAGACATCTGAAGATTTTAATTTTTATTATTTTATTACTTCTCACAAAATTAATCCTGTTGAATCTGTTTTCTAGTAATGGATTCTTTCTTCATCGTGTAGAAATGATTGTTAGCAAAGATTTTAAAATCATGGAGGTCATCGTTAGCCATGGTTATCATCTTAGATACAAAACTTAAAATTATTTTTGCCATTTGTTTTTTCCATCCCTGAATATTGTTCAATAATTTGAAATCCTAACTCCAAATACATTTCTTTGGAAAATAAAGGTAGTCTTTATTTTTTTTCCAGAAAGAAATATAAGATCTTATATTTCTGTATAAAATTATAAATCAACAAATTATTCTATCTGATATACTTTTAGCTATTATAACTAGATCTTATGTGTGTAATACTTAGTTTACTTTTGTCTGTTATATTCAAGCTTGTCGTTCAGAATTTTACTAATACTAATCACTTTAATTTAGATCATAAGCAATTTTGCAATATTCTTAAATTTGAATACTATTTTTGATTAATTTAAATTTATTTTATTTATTTACATTCTTTTTATTTCTTTGTTTGTTAATTCCTTTTATTATGTTATATGAATTGTGTTTATTCCCTTATTATTTTAGTGTGCAATTTGTAATTAGCTATATGCTGTTGTTTAGCATTTAAATAAATGAAGTGAAATGAATTTTATTATTATTATTATTATTATTATTATTATTATTATTATTATTATTATTATTATTATTATTATTATTATTATTATTATTATTATTATAATTATTTATTGTTGTTATTATTATTATTATAAAAATTTGTGGATGAAGATTATATATTAATTGAATACACAAATAGCCTTACCACAGTATTTGCATTAAATTAATTAAATTTAATTATTCATTCACTTTTCTCAAATGAAAATTGGTTCAAAAATCTTTATATCTCCAGTAAAATTTTTTTAAAAACTTTAATATCATATTTAATTGTAGTTTGCCAATATATTCTATCTTTAGTTATGTCTTTCCAATTAAAATAATTAATATTGCATTTCTTTACAATATCTGTAAGGTGGCAGAAATCTTTCTATAGAGTAGTGCCTCTCAGTGCAAGCCAGAGTAATCAATGGATTCTAGAATTGTTGTGCATAAAGTTCCTATATAGTGCCTACTCAGACTTGTTTCTCACTTATGGACTTCATCAGTGAGGAGCTTATCATTTATTGATTACTATGTCTTGCACTAAGTGACACTATCATATGGAGAATTTGCTATTATTATAACAGCTTGTGTAACCCTAGAAAATAATGATCATGTGATGTCTTTAAGATAATCTAAGATATATTTTTTCCACAGAAACCATGCTCATATTTACTAAAAAATATTTTTAAAAGGAACTTCTGTATTGTTATTTTGTTTCATATGTCCATTTCTATAAAGATAGGATTTTACATTAAGGAATTTCATAGTATCATATTCATCAATTTGGGAAACATGTATCTTAGATTTTTGTCTCATTGTTATAATTTTAGATAATTTTATAAATAGGGTATCTAAATCTTATTCATATTCAATAAATTAGATAAAGTAGATAATTTAGTTACTGTAGTTATTTCACTGCGATGAAATATCCTAAATTTTATTTTGTTAAAACAGAAGCAGAACATTGAAGTCTGCATTCCACCATTCTACTTAAGAAGTTACTACATTTAAATTGGCTTACATTTTCAATTTGATAATTCTCCAAACTAAATATTTCTAATTTTTTTCATTAGGGGTTGCCTAAAAAATCTAAGTTTTTTAAATACTAATTACATGGTGCAGTCAATACTCATTACTATACTAATTAATATAGAATAAATTCAGAATCCAAGAAAATGGGATGTTCTTATCTTGGGTTCAAATTGTTTCAAATTAAAAAATTCCACTATCAAAGCTGCATTACATTTTTATACTGATCTACTAAAGTGTCTATAAGCAGTTCCAAAGACCACTATTATGTAAATCTTAAAACATAATGGAAAATAGTAGACCTTATAATACTGGACTTTCCATTTCAAATATTTTAGATTTTTACTACTAATAATAATACTTTTCATTCCATCATATAAAAATTACATAATTGAAATGAATTTTGGTAGACAATCAACAATTTCAAATAGTGCCATAGACTCTTTAATTAATTTAGTCAAATAATTTGGTAAAATTAATACAGCAAATTGTAAATCATTTTTGTTTTCTACAATTTTCTTGCATTTGCCTTGCAGCAAAATCTATATCTATTGTGCTTTTTATCTCTAGTTACTATTAATTTATAAATTAAAATAGTCAACAAAATTCTTGGAAGCACCTTTGCTGAAAATAGATAGCAATAATATTGTTATATAATTACTACAACCTATTCCCTTGATCTTTAAAATGTGAAACAATAGGTGCATCCTGAAAGTCAAGTGTTCCAACTTTATGAATCCCTATATTTTTAAAATTTCCAATATTTTTGAAACTAATTTTTTTTTTCATATGTCATAGCATCGTCTGAGAGGCGAACCCACAACCATCTGCAACCAACTACTTGCTTGCAAGGTAGCTGTGATGACCTCTTGGCTAACAACGATTGACAACTAAAAATTTTACCATTATATTTTAAAACTTTTCCAAATAATAGGAGGTAATCTTTCCATTTTAAATCTGCAAAAGTTTGTTTTGACTTTACTAAGAATCTTTGTCCAATTCTAAATAAGCAAATAAAATGTGCATGTAATTAAAGTTGTCATCTCAAATCTCATATTATTCAAAAGATAATCAAAATACTTCATTCTCTTTAACCAACTTATTGCTGTCATCATATAAAAAAAGTGGCATTAATAGATTTAATAGGATTGTGAATAGTATTTTTGAGTCCAATATGTTACTTTCATTGCATTACAAAAAGATCTAAAATGAGCCAACTGGCAAATGTTTGTATCTCATTTGTTAATTATTGAAATTTTTCTTTAATATCTCTTTATTGATTAAGAAGCCACATTCAAATTTGTTATTTTTCCAAGGAGAAAATACTGTGCATGTCTGTTTAATCAAGTTATTAGTAATGAAACCATTGTCAGATAATCAGTCATGATTCATTTTTGCACATCCAAAAACTGATTTAGTTACATCCATAATTCACTTCTTAAGGAAATTTCTTGCTTCAGTGACCTGGCAGTCTTAAAAATTTAAATTAGTAATTATAGTGTTTAATAGCTGCTGACGTTTATCAGTAATAATAAATGCTTCTAAACCAACAAACAACAATATTTTGCAAATGTGATTAAAGTAAGATCTGTATAATCATCAATTTAACATTGGTTCATAGACTTGTATATTTCAAACAAAAAGATAGTTACATAGGATTAATTTTAATTAGAGTCTCAAGAAAAATTGTTTGACTTTTAGAGTGTAATATGAATTTCTTTTATTCAAATTGTTTGTCCTAGTCAATCCAGGTGTTGCACACAAATTCATTATTAATAAAGACTAAGCTTACATCACCAATATCACCATTTTAAACAACTTTTGGCCAGATTCTATACTTACACTAATACCCACTCTTAAAGCATTTTTATCAAATAAATTTTTACATTCCATGTACCTACATTAGATTTATAGTAATTATCTTTAGTGCTATCACTGTCTCCTGTTTTTGTACTATTATTGATATTGTGATTATTTACTTTAATGAATAATTCCCCATGCATCACAAACTATGTAGACTCTATGAGTCATTCATTTTTAGACTCCATTTTGTGCATTCATATCTCTTCCATGGTAAGCAGATAGGGTCTTATATCTAGCTACCTAAATATACAATTTATGCCAACCCGAAATTCTTAGACAAAATCCAGTTGTAATTTAACTTAATAATGATTATACTACAACTTCAAGTAAAGATCACAATTAAGGTATGCAAATGTATTAAAGCTGCACCTATCATTGCTTTTTTTGTGGATTTGTGTTTAAAAAATTTAGAAACAGAGTTGCTATGTGTGTAGTTAAGTAATGAAAATGAGGTTTAAGAAATAGACAATTCTATTACCATAGTTAGTATAAGGAGATGACCATTGTCATAAGAGGCTCATGATAACTAGGATTAAAATTCTAATTTAAATGACTAAAGACAATAAAGAAAAGATGAAGATAAAAAGACTTTATATTGAAAACAGTGTTTTGTCTGTAATGAAACAACATCTTACCCTATTAAACAGCAGCAAATACTCTTGAACAGGTATGGTTTATTTGTTATTCTTGGGTAACTCTCATTTCTAAAGGTCATTCCATTATCTGCCACTTTTGACCTTTATTAATATCTAATCGGATTTAACAAATTAGCCAATAAATTTTATGGCAACAATTTTTGCACCTATGTCATCTTATTATAATAACTAATCAATCAGCAGTCACAATAAAAAATATATCCTGGCCTCAACATTATTCACTACCTGCCAAATAAGCCTATTTTCAGTTTTCCATGTAATGTCCAAAGCCCTTTTATTATAAATACCACATTACAAACTAACTAGATTTTAAACATTAAATAATTATTTAGTAGGCTCATTTAACAACTGATGAATATTGTTGATATTATGAGGCTTATTGGCTAATTAATATACCATAATTATTAATTATTATTACTTCATCATAATTATTCTGAAGCCCAGAAAATAGTTATATTATGAGAGTTGATTGACTTATTAATACAATATCTTCATAGAGTTATCATAAATTTGTTAATTAATTAAATTCTGATTAAGTAACATTAATTATATTATTTCCAGTTTAACATTATATACATTACATTTATGTATATAAATGTACATGCTTGAATTTGTGTATGTATGTATGATTTGTTCTCTTATAAAATTATTTATTAAGCTCAGAACATCAGTCATATTTTTAATACTTATAAAGAGAAATGGTATTTGAATGTCAAATTTTAATAAATTGTCTTACAATCTATTTTCTTATAGAAGTAGGTTCATAAATAAAATAACTTTTTATCAACTAAAAATGATAGCCATCTGTGGGCAATCCATTATTTCGTTGCACTCATTATTATTTAGACAAAAAAATTTAGAAAACTAAAATATTAGTAATTTGAATTTATATTTATATTAACAAAATTACCATCGGTAAGAATAAAAAATCTGCATATATATAACATTATAATCTAATATTAAAATCTATTATTGGTATGTTTGTATCTATATGTGGGTGTATCAATATTTACCAATTATGTATTGCAATTTATATAGTAGCACATAAGTTATGGTGTCTAGTGTGCATGGTCGGATGATTTAAACCATGCAACTTGTCATTTACATGTTAATGTACTACATATCTGGGAGATCAATATTCCAGTGAGCGCCTTGAAATCCTTTTTTCATCTGCTATAAAATACGTAGATCCGCTTGTTTTAAGTTCCGAGCCAATTTATTAATCATCCAATGAATTCAGGGGAGAATTTAAATGTTGAATGTATAACGTAAATATTCCGTTTTAACCGTGTTATGTAATGAAAATTCTGCAGGACTATTTCTATCGTATAGCCATAATTATCTATAAATGAAAATAACCCAGATTTTAAGAAAAATAATTTATTAAACATTATTTATTTAATTTAAAAAAGAATTATAATCCCTCCCAAATATATGAGATAACTGGGTGTATTTCATTCAATATTGCATAAGATATGTAGTCGTATAATGTTTAGATAAAAACATATTATTTCTTAATGTGCGTATAAGTAAACTTAAAATTGTTTCCAGCAGCTTGCTGATAAACTTCTTATTTTCTTCCAACATCTACTAATAAAAGAAGGATATTAATAAAACAATGTCATCAAATATACATAGATGTAATACCATTGTTAAAATGTGTTTCACGTATTCATTAAATGTGTGTGAGAGAGAGACAAATTCACATTAATGCTCTTATGATTTATTTGC
Source organism: Epiperipatus broadwayi (assembly GCA_028023455.1). Taxonomy (NCBI): domain Eukaryota; kingdom Metazoa; phylum Onychophora; class Udeonychophora; order Euonychophora; family Peripatidae; genus Epiperipatus; species Epiperipatus broadwayi. Next base: position 1,159,096 of record JAQFVV010012620.1, on the reverse strand, counting down.
CCATATAGGTTTTTAATAAATGTGTTTTGCCAGTTCTTACTTATGGATCTGAGACTTGGACACTTAATAGAAGAGTAATACAGAGATTTCAGACCACTCAAAGAAGCATGGAGAGATGCATGTTGGGAGTAACAAGAAGAGATAGAAAACTCAATGTATGGATAAGAGAACAAACAGGTGTTACTGACCTCGTTGAAAAAATTAAAAGACTAAAGTGTAGTTTGACTGGACATATTGCTAGAAGAGATGATAATAGATGGACAATTGAAATTTTAAACTGGATTCCAAGAGATTGTAAAAGACCCAGAAAGAGACCACATGTGAGATGGATGGATGAAATAAGAAAGTGTGCAGGAGTAATGTGAAGAAGAGAAGCTAAAGATAGGAAAAGATGGATTGAACTTAGAGAGACCTTAATCCTGCAGTGAATTGATAATGGTTGATGATGATAATGATGATGATAAATACATCAAGCATGTTAACGTATAAAATTTAATATCAAATTACTACTATGAGTTAATATTTAGAAGAAAAGTACAATTAATATTGTAACAATATATAAATATGCCGTTACATTAAATTGAAATAAAAACTTTTAAGTTCGCAAATAAAAATAAATGTACTAAAAAAAAAACTAAACGCTAAAATTAAAATGTTTGTTAAACGTATATATATATTCGCACAGATGCAAAACTTTAAAAATATTTTTTTAAATAAAAAATAAGTATTTGAACGTACTTTACAAGATTTAAAGATAAAATATTTTTGTGGATGGAAATGATTGTTTATTAATTATCCAAAAGCTGTGTAATTAAAAGTCAGATGAAAAATAGATAAGAGAATAAAGAGATTTTAGCTTGACCAATGGAAGCACCAAGCCTCTCGGACCTTAACGAAAATTTGGATTAGTGGCATCTTTGTTTGTTCAATCTGGAGATTTACTATAAAAAAAAAATATTGAGTTCCTGACAGTTTCCAGCTTGATTTGGTGAGACGAATGATAAGACGCACTTGTCGTTCTCTCTCACTTATTTTAAAAATAAAAACATTGTGATACCAGAATGGAACCAGCTAAGGCTACCTCCAGAATATCAGACCAGTCTTCCATGAAAGTCTTTGTGGGAATTGCCAACAGGAACCTGGACTCTTCTACCATAAGCAATTGAACTAAACGATTTTAAAATCTGAAGTAATTAAGAACTTTAAAGATTTGATCAGTTAATCTAAATTTTTAAAAAAAGAACTTTTCTCTGACTTATGTTTCAAATTAATTATAAATGTTTAATTTTTACATATTTGTTTGCTAAAAAATCATTTCCATTTTATTATTTTATTTGTATTAATATTTATTGTTTAAATTTTAAATGCATGAAATTTAAGTTGGGTATAGATGTTGCATAGATTCGTTAGTGGTTAATTATGTTGCTGTTTCATATTCAATTGGAATATATAGGTCATTGATGTCAGTGCGGCATCTTATGATGAATGCTATTGTTTTCTTGTATTCCCTTTGCAACTGATGTTATCAATGACTTTGCATTTTGATCATTTAGGTTTATTTTGAAATGTTTTTAACCATGGAATCTGTGCAGCCAATCTGTGCCCAACATTATAATACAAATTTTATAAAATTCATCTGTGCGAACGTATCTAAATGTTAAATTTAAGTCGGGCATGAATGGCTATATAGTTTTGTAAAGTTATATTAAGGGAGGGTAATCTTAGGTTATTTGTTTCATAGTTGAATTAGGTCAATGGATTGGATATATTTGTGTAATTAGTAGATGTAGTATGAGTTTTGCTACATGCAGAATCACTGTATACACCACACCAACCCTTTGCCTATGGATGGGATTGTAAGTCAGCAAAAAGGACTGCAGTCCCTTCCTATGGAGTTTTTATTTTATTGATCTTCTTGCCATACAGATGTAACATTCCTGTATTGGTCAAGAGTCAATGTCTTCTCTAACTATACTGTTCAGATGTCAATTCCTGACAGTATAGTATATATGTGCTGTTGTATTTTCATGCTACATTGAATACATAAATGTATCAGACGGATTGACGCCAGTTTGACTGCAAACTTTTGGCCTAAGGTTAAATAAGGGAAAGAATATTTTCTTTTCAAATGCAGATCTATGTAGTCTATTTATACTCGATCCACTAAATAAATATTAAACTCATTATTGCAATCTATTTAAAATTAAAAGATAATATAAAATGTTAAATGTATTCCTCAAAATTTATTTATACGTGTGTTAATAAATGTTTGTTTGTTAATTACTGGCAGTGGCTTTTATTTTTTTATATATACAAACTAAACAAGTTATTTCTTATCTCTGTGTCTCCATAAGCTAGTGACAATAGGCTAATGGTCTAAATATTTAAATAAAGTGGAATCTTAACAGCACGTATCTGCCTACTTTATAAATTTTTCTAGGCTCAAATGTCTAGATTGCACCCTGTAGTACAGATTGTGGTTAGATTCAATCACTTTCTTTTGGATCGTTATAACTGGCTACCCAACTGGGGCCGATCTTTAATAAACCACAAGTGCCCTGAGAATTTTAAAGATAAATCATGCCCGTAATATTTTTTCTGAAATATAAATATATTGTTTTGTATTAATGTAAAGTTATACTTTGAATTTTGTTTTAAAGGTACTGCAGTAAGAAAAATTGTGCATATGTAAAAATAAATGGGAGGAACAAAACATAATAATAAATATAAATTATAATTTATTTATTTTAAAAAAAAAGTCTTGTTTAAATTAAAATCTAATTGTTCAACTTGCGTAAATAATAGTTAAAAGTAGAAGAAAATAAATTTGAAAGGGAGGGGGCAGAAATTTAGCTGGTAGTAAGGAATCAACAGTCAACATTTTTTTATCATTATATTTATGTCTAATTACTGTTTTGTCTTATAAAAAAAAAAAAGTTTTGTCCTTTTGAAATTTTTATATATAATCAATTTGTGTAACATAATTACTAACACTAAGCAAATTCTTTTTTTTTTATGTTTTTGTTTTTTGAGGAAGGTTACTGATATGTAACGATATATAAATATGCCGTTACATTAAATTGAAATAAAAACTTTTAAGTTCGCAAATAAATGTATTAAAAAAAACTAAATGGTAAAATTAAAATGTTTCTTAAATGTATAAATATATTCGCACAGATGCAAAACTTTAAAAATATTTTTTTAAATAAAAAATAAGTATTTGAATGTACTTTTTTATAAAAAAGTACAAGATTTAAAGATAAAATATTTTTGTAGATGGAAATGATTGTTTATTAATTATCCAAAAGCTGTGTAATTAAAAAGTCAGATGAAAAATAGATAAGTGAATAAAGAGATTTTAGCTTGACCAATGGAAGCACCAAGTCTCTCGGATCTTAACAAAAATTTGGATTAGTGATGTCTTTGTTCATTCAATCTGGAGATTTACTATAAAAAGAAAAATATTGAGTTCCTGACAGTTTCCAGCTTGATTTGGTGAGACGAATAATAAGACACACTTGTTGTTCTCTCTCACTTATTTTAAAAATGAAAAGACAGTGATACCAGAATGGAACCAGCTAAGGCTACCTCCAGAATATCAGACCAGACTTCCATGAAAGTCTCCATGGGAATTGCCAACAGGAACCTGGACTCTTCTACTGTAAGCCATTGAACTAAATGATTTTTAAAATCTGAAGTAATTAAGAACTTTAAAGATTTGATCAGTTAATCTAAATTTTTTTTAAAAAAAACTTTTCTCTGACTTATGTTTCAAATTAATTATAAATGTTTAATTTTTACATATTTGTTTGCTAAAAAATCATTTCCATTTTATTATTTTTTTGTATTAATGTTTATTGTTTAAATTTTAAATGCATGAAATTTAAGTTGGGTATAGACATTGCATAGATTCGTTAGCAGTTAATTATGTTGCTGTTTTATATTCTATTGGAATATATAGGTCATTGATGTCAGTGCAGCATCTTGATGATGAATGCTATTGGGTTTCTTGTATTCCCTCTGCAATTGACATTATCAATGACTTTGTATTTTGATCATTTAGGTTTATTTTAAAATGTTTTTAACCATGGAAGCTGTGCAGCCGATCTGTGCTCAACATTATAATACAAATTTTATAAAATTCATCTGTGCAAATGTATCTAAATGTTAAATATATGTTGGGTGTGAATGGCTATATAGTTTTGTAAAGTTATATTAAGGGAGGGAAATCTTAGGTTATTCGTTTTGTAGTTGAATTAGGTCAATGGATTGGATATATTTGTGTAATTAGTAGATGTAGTATGAGTTTTGCTACGTGCAGAATCACTGTATATGCCGCACCAACCCTTTGCCTATGGATGGGATTGTAAGTCGGCAAAAATGACCATGGTCCCTTCCTATGGAGTTTTTATTTTATTGATCTTGCCATACAGATGTAACATTCCTGTATTGGTCAAGAGTCAATGAATTCTCTAACTATACTGTTCAATGTCCATTCCTGACAGTATACTATATATGTGCTGTTGTATTTTCATGCTACATTGAATACATAAATGTATCAGATGGATTGATGCCAGTTTGATTGCGAACTTTTGGCCTAAGGTTACATAAGGGAAAGAATATTTTCTTTTCAAATGCAGGTCTATGTAGTCTATTCATACTCGATCCACTAAATAAATATTAAACTCATTATTGCAATCTATTTAAAATTAAAAGTTAATATAAAATGTTAAATGTATTCCTCAAAATTTATTTAAATATGTGTTAATAAATGTTTGCTTGTTAAGTACTGGCAGTGGCTTTTATTTTTTTATATATACAAACTAAACAAGTTATTTTTTATCTCTGCATCTCCATGAACTAGTGACAATGGACTAACAGTCTAAATATTTTAATAAAGTGGAATCTTAACAGCATGTATCTGCCTACTTTATAAATTTTTTTAGGCTCAAATGCCTATATGGCACCTTGTAGTGCAAATTGTGGTTAGATTCGATCATCACTTTCTTTTGGATCATTATAATGTGATATGCCATCAGATATACTAGTCTATGTGTATGAATTGGCCCTTAATATTCTTAGTACATGAATGTTAAGTAATCTATTTTCTGTAAACAACAGCAATAAAAACCTATTCTTATATACAGTGAGATATCCTCTATACAATTTCATTTAATGCACTGCTTATATATTTGTTCAAAAACAAAATATACATGAACAATCAGTAGAGTTACTTATCGCTAATATCTATGCATAAAGTTAGGTATATATATAATACCAACCCGATAAAAATGACCCAACCTGCTAATTTTAAAATCAACCTACCTCGAACAACAAAGAACGAAAAAGCGACTAACTACTACTATTTCTATTTATATTATTGAACACTTGTTTCTACCTAACTTCCCTTAATGCTCTACAACTTATGATTTAAAAACTACTACTTAAAAACTTACAGGAAATAACAAACACTAAAGCATTGATAAATAAAAATATTAATTATTTTATTGTATTTTGTCCTCCTAAATTTCCCTTTCAGGAAATGGTTGGTTTTCAGGCAAAATGTCAACTGTTATCAATAGCAAACTATTAATAACATTCAACACTCATCTACCAAATATATACCGATCAAATAAACACTTTATTATTATTTTTTAAAGAAGAAAGAAAATCCCTTAGGCACCAGCTAATTACATTTAGAATTAGCATGTCCATCTGATCAGCATAATCCGGTGCCTGAATTGTCCTGCTAGCTCAGTCGTTCCATCCACCCACTAACAAACAAACAAAAGATATCTTAAATGCCCATCTGTTCTAAACTGCTATTATTTTCTAAAACTAAAATAATTTTCCCCGAACCATTCTAAATAATACTTCGCTCCTTTAAAACTAATAATAACAACATTATATTGAATGCTAAACATTTATAGATTTAACTTGGTAAATCTTTTCTAAAATACTATTATTAAGGTTTGCATTTTTTCCCTCCTACTCTTATTAAGAAAATAAATATTGATACTTACCCACATGTATCAGGAATAAACATAAATATTTTTTAAGAAAAAATAATTTAAATGTTTTACTTTATTTTAAAATAAATGCATCGTTTTATCTTATAATGAAACACACATACACTTCTTTTTTTAAAAGATTAAAATAAGCATTTTAATATATTACTTGAGCAAATAAATTATACACATTACATCATATTTTATTATTATTATTTTTAAGTTTAAGTTTAAAAATCAAATCACACATACGTGCATGCCAAAAATATTATTTAACAGAAGCTGCTTTTATTTTTTTTATTATTGTAAATATTAATTTTCTGAAGTTTAAAGTTTATTCTTTTTTTTAAAGTTTAATTCAAAAAGTTCAAAAGTTTTTTCAATAAAGTCTATCTTTATTTTTAAGAAAAAAATCAGAAATATTTATATATCAAAGTCAAATAATTACCTAGGTTTTGTATATGACAGAAACAGTATAATGGAATTATTTCTTAAATCATCGACATCCAGTTAAATTGATTCCTTCATGGATCCTGTGACTTGTTATGATTTCTGTGGCTGGTTTGGCATTCCCTGTGCTCCGCTGTCCATTTAGTCTATTTCCACATCATTACTTTCCGAACTAATTACAGATCTTAGATGCGTAGAGAGTGGCTTTCGGTCAACTGCAAATACATTGGGTTTTTAACAGTGCAACATTTTTAGAAATATTACTTCAAAATATTTTATTAATCTTTTGACTGCTTGACTCGTCAAAAAATGAGAAGATTTGTCATCACTCTAAATCAGCTACTTTTTATCCCACGTATACATATTATACGTCATTCGAAAAAAGTTCTGTAAGATGGTGCCCTCTTCAGAATTATTTTACAAGTAAAAAATCAATAAAAATGACCATATATGTCAAACAAAACCAAAGCACTGCCTCCTCACCACCTTTTCTTGAATCTTATTGGCTGTACAACTTCTGTCAAAAAGGGAAATGGCTGCCAAAAAGTAAAAAGTTATGTTCATTTTGATTTTTATTACAAAAATGATAAACTAATGTTTACAACATTTTAAACAATATTTGAATTGAATTACAAATTATTATTGATAAAATAATACTAAAAATCAAATTATTTTAGAAAAATAGTTAAGATATTACCAATAATTATTTATTTATTGCTATATATTTATCATAATGTTAAAGTGAAAAAAAAGATTGCTGACGCAATCTTTTTTGGTTGGTTGAATAGCGATTACTTTTATTTCACTGCAATTGAATATTTTTTAAATTATAAATCAAATTTTATTTTTGAAAAGACTTTTGTTTACTTTCATAATCTGACAATTTAGTAATATACTTTTTACAAATGAAACTAACGTATTTCTATTATTAAAAGTGATCTATTTTAACAATAGATTTTGTTAAAGTTGTGAGTTGGCCAATTAAAAGTTTTGATTTTTAACTCATTCGGCCAATTAAATAATAATTGTTGAAAGGGTTAAAATACGAAAGTCAGCACCAAGAATGAACAAAATTTGAGCTATTTATACTTTTTTAAACAATGGAAAACTTTATTTTTAGCAGCAGCGTTCCTCTTGTGAAAATAAAATTAGCTTCTAGCGTCTACTTTTTATTAAAAATTGCATATACACACGCACATATATTTATTTATTTTATTATAAAATAAAACGAAATCTCTTTATTATTTTATTAAAAATTCATTTAAAAAATATTAAATCATTTATTTATTACAAGATTTTTTCCTTCTTTTAAACAAAAAAAAATCTTTTATTTTAAACAGCTTGTTATTTTAAAATAACTTATTATTTTAAACAGCATTTACAGTTTATTTTATTCAATACAAAAATTCCCCCTCCCCCCTACTCTTTAGTTTTCACATTTTACTTTCTTAATATTAAACTTTTATATTTTTAAACATGGAATTCATAATAAATTAATTACATATCAATGTACTTTGGTAGATTATCTCCGTCCCTCCTCTGAAACTAAATATCATTCTGAGCATTTTAGTTTTCTCAGAATTTAAACTTATTAATAATCTAATTTTATCTACTTAACATTTATTTAACTGTATACGTGTATTCTTATTTATTTACTATAACCCCCATCCCATTATAACTTTATTCTATAACTGATCAGGTGGCTCTTTTTTTCTATCCATTAAAATACTTTGCCCATCCCATTTCCTATATCTATTTATAAATTCCTGAGTGTAATTGGCTTGCATTAAAATTTTCACCCTCTCATCTATCGAACACCCATCCTTACTTAACATTAAATGCTGTATCTCCGGCGGCATGTTATTTCACAATATTCTGATCATTTGTCCCTCTGACCTTGGAAATGCTGTTAATGCCCTCAAAATCACACATCTATACTCAGCAAATGTTTGCTGCCTATCACCTATAGTATACCATCAATTACATGCAGTCCCCTGTAAGTAACCACTTGCTACTGCAACCTTATTGTCCTTTGTCAATCTTTTAAACGGAAACAAATGGTTCAAACTTTCTAAATACCTTAACAGGTTCTCGCCCACTTCTGTCTTAAACACTGAAACACTAAACTGCTTTTCCATAAAATTATCTATCTGTAGGTTTTGCCTATTACCGAAACTAAAATCGTCACACTTCTCTCCAATCTGTTTTACTTTCTGCTCTATCTTTTCCATCATATTATTACATATCTCTTTTAATTCAGCTCTTACATTCTCTTTGCCCTCTATTTTCCCTTCAAAATCTCCCAATTCTTTGTTGTTACCTCCTTCTATACTCCCTATTTCTAATTGATCTACCCTTCCCTTATTTAACTCCTCCTTTAATTCTTCCATATTTCCTTTTACTTCTAAAACTTCAGTCCTTTCTTCATCCACATCTTTCCTTATTATTTCTACCACTTCCTGACCTCCACCCATTCATCCCATTAATTCCTGTCTCATCTCCCTCATCTCTGTCCTAAATTCATTAATTTCTTGTTTCATTATCTGCTGATTCTAATTTATATCTTCACGCATCTCTTTCATCATATTTATTAATATTTGAAAAGCGTTTTCTTCAACTATATTATTCATCATATTTAAATTTTATCTAGATACAAAGAAAAAACTATTTCAACGCATGCACAGTCAACCCCCACCCTCTTAGTTTTAATTCTATGTGGAGTGCATGTTATTTTTTTATCTTTTAAAAAAACACGTTTCTACTTTCTAACATCCACGAAAATCAAATTTTATCATACACCAAAGCTAACCTGTTCGGGAAAAAAAATACAAATCTACTAATACTTTTATTACACTTCTCTTCAGCAAATATCCCCTATTAATATATAACAATAGTCAACTTTGACCCTCCCTCTAAATAATTACACTACAATTCAAGTTGTTTATTCTATTCAAACAACCAATTTTAAGCCATGTCGATTCGCCAAATGAATTCACAACTATATCTTATAGTAATCTTATCATTTGCTACGACTATTTTCAGGCTCCTTTAAATCTCTACATCAACATCCAATTATCCTTTACATTGGTCCTATGTTAATGTGCAAATGACCATTCAACTATGGTCCTATTACTTAAAATGACAACTTTCAGGCCATGTTACTGTGCCTAATAAACGTCCAACTAACTATGTTAATGTTCCGTCTGCCCTTCGAAACTACAAATTCTATTAATTCACTTAAAATGACAACTTCCGGGCCATGTTCTGTGCCTAATAAATGTCCAACTAACTACATTGTAACACCGTGTCCCTCCTAAACTACAACTATCACCGGTTCTTTCACTCAAAATGTCTAATTCTCAGACCACATTGACATGCTACATAAACCAGTTTCATGCTACATCAACTGCACCAAAAGAAAGTTTCACCTCATGTTGGGCGCCAAATATACCAACCCGATAAAAATGATCCAACCTGCTAATTTTAAAATCAACCTACCTTGAACAACAAACAACAAAAAAGCGACTAACTACTACTATTTCTATTTATATTATTGAACACTTGTTTCTACCTAACTTCCCTTAATGCTCTACAACTTACAATTTATATAACTACTACTTAAAAACTTACAGAAAATAACAAACACTAAAGCATTGACAAATAAAAATATTAATTAATATTTTATTGTATTTTGTCCTTCTAAATTTCCCTTTCAGAAAATGGTTGGTTTTTAGGCAAAATGTCAACTGGTATCAATAACGAACTATTAATAACATTCAACACTTGTCTACCAAATATATACCGATCAAATAAACACTATATTATTATTTTTAAAAAAAAAAGAAAATCCCTTCGGTGCCAGCTAATTACATTTAGAATTAACATGTCCATCTGATCAGCATAATCCGGTGCCTGAATCGTCCTGCTAGCTCAGTCGTTCCATCCATCCACTAACAAACAAACAAAAGGTATCTTAAATGCCCGCCTTTTCTAAACTGCTATTATTTTCTAAAACTAAAACAATTTTCCCTGAACCATTCTAAATAATACTTTGCTTCTTTAAAACTAATAATAACAACATTATATTGAATGCTAAACATTTATAGATTTAACTTGGTAAATCTTTTCTAAAATACTATTATTAAGGTTTGCATTTTTTCCCTCCTACTCTTATTAAGAAAATAAATATTGATACTTACCCACACATATCAAGAATAAACATAAATATTTTTTTAAAAAAAATAATTTAAATGTTTTACTTTATTTTAAAATAAATGCATCATTTTATCTTATGATGAAACACACATACACTTCTTTTTTTAAAAGATTAAAATAAGCATTTTAATATATTACTTGAGCAAATAAATTATACACGTTACATCATATTTTATTATTATTATTTTTAAGTTTAAGTTTAAAAATCAAATCACACATACGTGCAAGCCAAAAATATTATTTAACAGAAGCTGCTTTTATTTATTTTATTATTGCAAATATTAATTTTCTGAAGTTTAAAGTTTATTCTTTTTTTTAAAGTTTAATTCAAAAAGTTCAAAAGTTCTTTCAATAAAGTTTATCTTTATTTTTAAGAAGAAATTGGAAATATTTATATATCAAAGTCAAATAATTACCTAGGTTTTGTATACAACAGAAACAGTATAATGGAATTATTTCTTAAATCATCGACGTCCAGTTAAATTGATTCCTTTGTGGATCCTTGACTTGTTATGATTTCCATGGCTGGTTTGGCATTTTCCACACTCCACTGTCCATTTAGTCTATTTCCACATAATTACTTTCCGAACTAATCACAGATCTTAGATGCGTAGAGAGTGGCTTACGGTCAACTGCAAATACATTGGGTTTTTAACAGTGCAACATTTTTAGAAATATTACTTCAAAATATTTTATTAAAATACGAAAGTCAGCACCAAGAATGAACAAAATTTGGACTATTTAATACTTTTTTAAACAATGGAAAACTTTATTTTTAACAGCAGCATTCCTCTTGTGAAAATAAAATCAGCTTCTAGCATCTACTATTTATTAAAAATTGCATACACACACGCACATATATTTATTTATTTTATTATAAAATAAAATGAAATTTCTTTATTATTTTATTAAAAATTCATTTAAAGTATATTAAATCATTTATTTATTACAAGATTTTTTCCTTCTTTTAAACAAAAAAAAATCTTTTATTTTAAACAGCTTGTTATTATAAAATAACTTATTATTTTAAACTGCATTTACAGTTTATTTTATTCAATGCAAAAATTTCCTCTCCCTCTACTCTTTAGTTTTTACATTTTATTTTCTTAACTACTTCAGCTTCAAGCCGCCATATTGAACTTTTTAAAATACTGGCCTGATACACAATTTTCACAATAACTTCAGTTTTAATTATGTTAGAGCAAAAACAATTACATTGCTAGAAACTAGAAAAACTAAGGAAAACAATAAGCATAAAATAAATAGTGATAACTATATAAAAAATAAGGAAAAAAAGAAATTTTCACAACTGAAATAATTATTATTTTATTGTTTGTTCATAATTTGAAAATTAACATTAACTAAAATGCAAATTACATCTTTAGTAATAATTTCTTTGTATTTCTCACAAAAAAATCTTTCTAAAGATATATAATACGTCTTACCTGAGATAATCCATAGCTTTACAATGTCTGAAAATGTTCCTATAAGAGTTCTTCATTTTTATCTTCTACCCCAACTGTTGCAAATTGTCAAGGTGCCTGAAAAAAAAGTGTTCTCCTTAATAAAAGATAAAAAATAAAAAAATTAAAATGCTAACAGAATATAAAAATAATGAAGGAAGTGGAAATATTATTACTTACCATTATAAATACAATAAAAAACTAAAATGTCATCATCATCATCATGGTACAGGTATATGTATATTACAAAAGTGGTGTATATGCATGCATCATGAAAGTTCTGCTAATGGTTATGGGAAAACTCAAAAGCCTGATAAACAAGATGCACTATTTTGATTTTAGACTTTGGATAAACCAACCTTGTTTATAACATCATCATACTAAATAATCATTGCCAATACAGAAAACAATTTACAAATTTCTCATTTCAAGAGGCAGACAATGATTACTAAAAAGGTTCTATGGCAGATATTTATATAAAAAAATGTTTATATTCTACCTCTTTCAAGATACATCTTCCAGAGAAGCATACCTGTTCATATATGCTAATATAAATATGCAAAATATTTCATATTACTCAATATTATTATTAATAAAACATAATTCATGCCAGATCTTGTTACCAATTGGCAAAAGTAATCAGTAATGAAGCTGTTACAAAATTCTAATAAGGAAGGCAATCAGGCAGTCATATACCTATAAAGTATAAAATGAAGTTAGTAAAAAAACAAGTTAATAAAACAACAAATAAAAACTAAATTAGTAAAACAAAAACAATGAAAACCATGTTAGTAAAACAAAAATTAGTAAAAACAGAATAAAAAAAATTACTGCATTATATTCAATCAATTTTCTAGAGAGGAATAAATTGTAAATAGTCTTGAATCAGTGTGTCAACCATTCATTCATTGTGCTGGTAGCTAAAACAAACCAACAAAAAAAAACAATAATAAAAACATTACCTTTCATATGTGCTAACTATCTCAGAGTAAAAAATCAGTCAGTCATTTTTCTTTAGTGGCATATTTATTAGTTTCTTTGATAATAGTTGATAAAAGTTTTTTATCAAATAACATTTAAAAAAATCTAAAATTGAATACTTACCTACTATAGAAAACTTCAAACGTGGAGTTTTAATAAAATTCTCTACATTCACAGGTTATGTTCGGACACACATTACTGTTACTAGATGAAGGGCCTGGCCTATTGATATCATTGGGAACACTTGTTGATGGGCCTGGTGTATTGATATCATCCAGAAAAGCACTCGTAGTTTTTTTCTTTTTGGCTGGTAAAGGAGTTTCTTCTGATGATGAAAAATATTCTTCAAGATCACTACAACTAACACTATCCTTGGAGTCAAAGGGCTTAGATGGGACAAATTCATCACCGCTGGAATAATCCATATCAGAGGCCATCATGTCCCGTTCATTTATTTTGCGTACTTTTGTTTCCGTTAATCTAACAAATTGTGAAAAAAAAATTTAAAAAAATTGACCTTATTTGCAAAAAAATTACTAAAAATTTTATTTTTTAACTTACAGAAAAATGGCGACTACCTACGAAAAGAAGAAAAATGATGAAAAGAATTATGGTATAGGTGCATGCATAGTCCTTATAGTTTTTCTGTAATTTCAAACAGAAAACCGAACTTCAACAAACGAACATTAACGAGTGCAATCATCGCCGATAAACCGGAAGTAGTTAATATTAAACTTCTATATTTTTAAACATGGAATTCATAATAAATTAATTACATATCAATGTACTTTGGTACTATATATATATATATATATATATATATATATATATATATATATATATATATATATATATATATATATATATATATATATATATATTAAATGCCTCATTGCTATATTAGTCCAGCCACACTACCTGTTTAAATAAAGAAAGCTGGAATTCTAGCAACTCCACTGAAAATGAAATATTTTATATAGATTTCAGCTAGTGGTATGCATTCTTTCGAATTTTTAATAAATATAGAATTACTCATAAACATGTATTGCCATTCCCACTCAAAGGAAAAAAATGCTCCAAAAATTAGTTTTGCAATGATAATTCAAACCAATTCCTGAACCACAAATATATGTACATATAGAACATAAACATACTAATCCATTATTCTGTTTGTTTGATATTTTGTCAATTGTTAATTGTTTTTTAATTCTTCAGAAGACAATTTTTTTAAAATACTTTAATACCATATCTAATCATAGAACCCTAATGTTTTTATTCTCCGGCACATACCAATGGGAACAATCAAAATTGCTATTCTTTAGAAGAATTTTGAGATAATTTTTATGATGTTGAAGGATTCTATTTATCCTACAAAAAACTATAGTCAAGTGCAGCATAATTTATTTCACAACTACAATCCAAGGAAGATATGATCTTGCAATAGTGGACTCTATAATATCATATTTAAAAAGTTAAAATATATATTGTTGTTTTTATAATTTTGCTGTAGTTATTTTTAAATTTTTGAATCAAACTTTTCTAATATTTTTATGTCTAAGTCTCATTAGCCTACTAAAATTAGGTAAAATACCAGCTTTATGCATAGTAAACTTAGTTACTGTAGTCATTTCCCTGTGACAAAATAACCCTTAAACTTATTAAAAGTCATTGAGGTTTCTGTTGCAAATATCTAATGTCCACTTCTCTACTTACAAAACTACCAAGATAGTTAATTTGGTTTATATTCATAAGTTGATAGACAATATAGATAAAAGTTTCTGAGATTTTTTTTCCATTGTTAGCTGATAAATAACTTGAGTTTTAATTATTAAATCAAACCATTAAATATTGTATTCAAAATATTAAGTACATTCTGTAAATTGTCTTCTCAACTGGAAAAATAGCACAAGTATCAGCTTAGTGTAAATCCAGAATCCAAAATGTTTTTGCTTTTAATCAATTCAAATTAAAAATTTCATCATCAAGCCTGTATCATTTTGATTTCTGTTTTATTCACTAGCCTATCAACCAAAATTGAACCAATATTGGAACAAATATACATTTTTGTTTAACGCTATTTATTTATTCAGATATAACAGAATTTCCAACTGTAATAATAACACTACATCCAATTTTATTATGTAGAAGCTATATGATATAAAAAAAATTTGATGGAAAACCAATTAATTTTAAACAATGTAATAAATCTTTCAATTAACTGAATCAAATACCTTTACCAAACCAATAAAAGCAATATATAAATCAATTTCTTGTTTTCAACAATTTTCTTGCATTTGAATGGCAACATAACCATTTTTATAGTGCTTCTAAATATTCTAAAACCATATTTGTCTCTGATAATTATTCATCCATGACTGGAAGCAATCTATTAAATAAAATCCTTGAAATACTTTAGCTGCATGGATAATAATGATATTTCATGATAATTATTGAAATCTTGTCTATTCTCTTTATTTTTAAAAATTGTAGCAATAAAAGCTTAAGATAAGGGGCTACCATAACATGGACCCATATTTATAAAAACTTTTAATATTTTTTTTAATGCTAGAATATCACCATTATATTTTAAAAACTTATTCAGGTATTTTATCAGCTCTGTGACTTTCCACTTTTAAAATTACAAAGAATAGTTTTGATTTCACTCAACTGGATATTTTTGTCCAAATCAAAATGAATAGATAGATTGAATTTAGCATTAAAAGTTACCCTCTTAAATCTTGTATCATAATTTTCATAAAATGATCAAAATACTTATTCTACCTGTGAAAAATATGATTGTCTCTATAAGAGGGAGTTGTTGCTGGATTTACTAGGGTTGTGATAGTGTTTTTCAGTTCCATATATTGATTTCAGGTATCAAAAACTGATCTAGAATGACTATAATATGCCTGTATCTTCTTTAGGACCTTCAATCCACCAATCATTTTTAATTCTTTATTTTAATCATTGAATTTCTGTATTCACATTTCTGACTTTCTTGAATACTTCACCAAATATCATACAATCTTGTAAACCATTTGAAAATATCACTGAGACTCATAAGTTTTCTTTTATATACAGTATAAATTTTTTCAAACATTTCAGCAGCAGATTTTCCCAATTCATTATTTTGAGAAGAAAATGTTCATGTTTTCTTTTAATCAAATTACTAATAAAAACATCATTTTTGAAACTAATCATGATTCTTTTTTTAATGAATCCAAAAATATATGTAATTATATCCATAACACCTTTCTTAAGATGATTCCATATTTCAGTAATATAACAATTCTGAAGGTCCAAATTACTAATTGTAATGTTTAAAGCTGTTGAAATTTAATATGTATAGTAGGTTCTTTTAAAAAAATGAATATCAACTTTCTTTTAAATATGATTGGATCTAGATCTACTCTTAATGCATCTATTATTTTAATCCAGTTAGCGTACTAATTAATTCATGATTAATTCAGCAATCTAAATTGTGTATAATATGGACTATTATATTGACTATAGTGTAATATATTAAAGGTCATTGTTTGAGCATTGATGCATCCACATTTCTTTTCTGTTATTTTTCTGCCTATACAAAAAGTTTGAACAGTCAATCTATGTGTTGTGCAAAAATTCAATAACAATAGACTATTTGAATATATAGTATTAATACCATTATTTCTAATCACTTTTTACTAAAGTTTGCTATTTATATCAACATGTGCTTTAAAATCTCCAAAAAAAAATTGAGATTTTAATGGTGAGGCTGTAATTATGCTGTCCAACAAAGAATAAAAGCTTTGTTCTCTGAATTCTTGGAATCTAAAGTTGGAATATAAGCAATAATAAAATGATTACTAGTACCATTGTGCAAAAAGATTTAATACACCATTTGTCTTTCATTGATGCAATGCAAAATTCCAAAAATTGAAGATATTAAATTAGACTTTACAAGAAATCTAAGACAGTGCATTTTCCTTTGACTGATTGTTCTGCGATTCCAAAAAAAAAACCTGCAACCATCTATCTATTCTATTTTTTTCCCCTAAAAGACAGATTTTTTTTAAGAGCAGCTATATTGATCTTAAATATTGACTGCTCCTTAGCCACCAGTGCAATCCTTCATTTTTGGGCATGATAAATTGTTATCAAGTAAAATTTAAATATTCCCTATATTTATATTTAGGAAAAAATAGATTTATAACACCTATCTTTAGTACTATAAATGTCTCTTGCTTTAACACTATCATTAATATTATTTATTTCTTATGCTGTCATGAATAATTTGCTTCTAACCAGATTATATGTGATAGAACATTTTTAGACCACAATTTTGGACCCTTCTGCCTCCATAGTAGATAGGAGAATTCTAAATAGAGCTGCTTAATCATACAATCTTTGCTAGCAGGGATTTTTGTTTCAAATTCTATCCCAAGAAAATTCTTTGGTGAATGTACTGCCTCAAGTACCAATCACAACAAAAAATTACCAATCTACTAAGCCAATATCCATCATTGCTTTCCTAATTCTCGAAGATTTAGCATTAAAAAAAAAATTAGAATCATAAATGCTAATTGTGTAATTAAAGGTTGGAATATGATTGCACAATTATGAAATCCAATTATCATAGTTAGTATAAGGAGATGATCAATGATATGACAAGCTCATAGTGACCAGGCCCTATACTAAAGTAAATGACTGAAGAAGAAAAAGAAAATACTGTATTGGAAACAATACCTAGATTTTGATAAACTAACATCCTAATCTATAAGACAACAGGAACTATTCTTGGTTGAGCAGTGTTTATTTGTTATTCACATTTGACTTTCATATCCGAAGGTCATTCCACTATCTGCATCTATGAAACCTGTCAGCATCCAACATTTATCTATAAATGAATAGTATGTTGGAAACACTAACATTTAAGATAATAATAAATGAAATAATATTCTCTTAATTCTTATATAATTCACTATAAGATGGATAATGTGTCTCAATAACAATGTTGGTCTTATTAACATCAATTTAAATTTTCCAATGTTACACTTGTGAATATATTGTTATCCTCATCCAAATATACGAACTGTTAGGCAAACTAATATGTCCATATTTTAATTATTTGTAAGACAATTAAATTATGATGCATTTGCTTAGTGTGTTTTGTTTAAATTGGCTATTTTTTATTTATAACTAACAAAGTTAAAAAAAAAAATGCTTTCTAAATTATATTCTTATAACCCAACATCTATATATAATTTTGAATTGCATTTAATAAATGTCCACAGAAAATGATTATTTATCCGAAATTTTAATGGAGTATTTTGTTTTAACTATTGTCGATCTGAAATAAATAAGCAATCAAAGCGCTACCTTCTACAATGTGTAGAATAATCCTTATAACTAATTAAATAAAAAAAATTACAATTATTAAATTATAATAATAGCAATAATAATAGCGAGCAAAAGAAAATTATTCTTCTAATGAGAATCTTTCTACTAATTGACTTTGAGCCCCTTCTTTGACTTTGACATAAAAATGTAGCAACATATCAATCGCTTTAAGACATCCGTATCGGTTATTATTTATGCTTTTTTGTGTCACTGATATATTATTAAAAGTCAACTTGCATTCAGGAATAAAGTTTGAATTCATTTTGATAATTCTGTTATTTCTGCGAGAGGGAAGTCTATTAATATGTAATAAATAAGAGATTCATTGTTAACTCTAGTTTTTTTTCTAGATATTGCAATAGTTCACTTTAGATTCCATGACAACTGATGATAAATTTTTTATATTCTATCGGTCTATGATTTTAAAAGGAAGAGAAAATCTGACTTTACAAATTCATTACTTTAATGAAACTAATTTTCTTTTCAATTTTCTTTTTTTTTTTTAAATCAAAAAATTATAAATGAGATAACAAGACCTAATTATTACTTAATAAAAATAATGATATTTATATGAGTATAACAAGATTTAGTTTCATTTTCTTTTTAAAAAGAGAAAATAAAATGTTCTTTTTCAATCCACTCAAAAAATTCAAATGAATTTAAACGATAGTTTTATTTTTGAACTCTATTCTTTTGTATCATTATATAAAAATTGTTATACTATTCTATATTTTAAATAAATAAATTTATAATACTGTAATATTTAGGATTACTGAATTTTATAATAAAAATGAATTATTTGTTTTTTATTATTTTTGTACTATAATTTCCTTTTAAAGTGATTTGCATCACTCTATACTTATTAATTTATAATAGATAAATTATTTTGATCTTAAGCTTTCCCTATCTTTAAACTATATGCTTTTTTTTTTCATGTGTCAAAGCATCGGCCGGGAAGCGAAACCGCGAACCCGGAACAACTGCTTGTAAGGCAGTTATGCTGACCATTCATTTTATTTGCAATTTATAAATATATCGTGGTAATTTGTTAATATTTTGTAAATACTGTATTATTATTATTTTATGCAAAAACCCAATATAAGAACGGTTTTAGTATATCGAATTAAACTGAAATGGTTAGTTTATCCAGAAAGATGTCTTGCGGATCCTTTTGTGCCTCAGATGTCATTATTTATGTCAGTGGTTCCAAGCCTTTCTTTATCACCGACTCAATTCAAAATTAATTACATTTTTGCTACATACTTGAAATTTTAAGGCAAAAAATAATAAATTTTGCAAACATTTTATATTTATTATAAATAAATAAATTTTATTACATATATTTAAAAAATCATCAAAAAGTTTTAAACCTAATGTGATATTTGTGCTTGTTGTTCTTCGCATATTTTTTTTTTATTCTAGGACAAATTGTAGATAAGTAAACATGGCATGTAGTCTGACATTTTTTCTTTTAATTATGATCATTTAATGAATATATCAATTTGCATAAATTCAAAGTAGAGAAAGGCAATAAAAATTTTCAAAATTATTATAGCTTGTCAGAGAGTTTTTCTAGATTTTATGTATTTTTAATTTTAAAAAGCTGTCTTAATATTTTAGTATAAATTTTGATGTTTTGCTGACATACAAGTTGAGAAAAACTGATTTATGTGGTTAAAGTGTGAAGCAAAATATAAGTTTATAGTATACCATATAAATTCATATAATATTACAATACTGTACTAGCTAAAAAACAAAATTTTACTGAAATTATTCCACAACTATGGTTTCATTTATTAACAAATAGATAGTATAGATGGAAAAAAGAGGAATAAAATTGGATTAATGATATCTTGTAGTCATTTTTATTAAATATGGATATACTAATCATAAATTAAAGTTTATATTAAAAACAAAAATGTGTATGTTGTCAAGTATGTGAGTAGAAACAATGGCATCGGCAGATTAAATTATATATATATATATGTGGAGGGGGGGTATGTGTGAGTAGTCATGGTTTAACATAAACATCCAGAATAAATAATGCAAATAAAATATTAATTCATAAGGCATATAGTAATTATGAGAATATTTTTTTAAAATTTCAAATAGTGTATTGTTAGCTATAAAACGACTTATCATCATATGTATTATAATTATGAGGTAAATACTGACTGTTAGATAAATCACAGAATAGCAAGTTTCAACGTTAAAATGATCACTCAAGACCAAACATATTGCAACAAAATTTTGTATATGTATTTTTTAGAGATAATCACTTGTAAAATTTTAATAGCTATTAAACACCAAAACTGATACTACATATTTAAACCTTTACTCAGGCTTAAGAAATTCTAAAAACCATAACCTTCACTAGTTTCTGACAATGATTGCATTAAATGTTATTAAATAAATAAAAAAAAATTAAATAAATAAAAACACATTGTATAGATTTATAGCCAGTAATTCAGAGACCAACAAGGTAAATTATAAAATATCGACATTAGCTAATCATCAAAAACTATATTATTGGTGAATAGAACATAACATATGAATTTAAAACAATATTATAAATCATTTAAATCAATCAATTAAAAAAAGATAATTGTGTTATATAAAAATTATGAATGAAATACTTTTATCATTTTTAAATAATGCTATAAGAATTCAATTTATTGCTTTAATGATACTTCCAATCTATAAATGCTCATAAATGTCCAGTTTAATCAAACTGAAACAGCTTTTGGTATTCATAAAAATGTGAAGAATGTATATCCTGGTAGAAGACTTTAAATAATAATAGTATAAATATGAAATATTGCTACCAAACTATTGATTTTTTAAGAGCTTAGAAATTTATAAAGTCAAGCAGGCAAAACTCTCTATATGTATTGCCATTCAGTACAAGCGAAAGTAATCAATGGATTAATAATCAATGTTTTAATAATAGTTAAGAGCAAGCATAAGAAATGGTGATCATGTGATGTTCATTTATAAAAATTGTGTAAAGTATTTCATTTTATAAAACTGAAGATAATATGTACAGTTTAAATTTTATATTGATTATATAAGTATAATAAAATGTGTATTCATAAAGAGAGATTCATAAAATCTATAAGACTTCACTTATGCTTAATATACTAAGTTATAAAACAAAATTTTAATATTTAAAACATATATATTGGCTATAGTGAACTTAATGTAATTAGAAGGGATTTGAAGTGAGACTTTCAAGCTCCCTACATCAATCCTCTTTATACAACCAATACACATGACCATGTATATGCGAAAAAATTATAACCTCACTTAAAATTTAGTTAAAGTTAAAGCCTACAAAAAACAAATTAGAAAAAACAAAAACTAATTTAGAAAAAAACCAATTAGTGGTAATTAATTAGAAAATGAAACACAGGGAATAAAGTTAAAAATAAAAACAAGCAAATGCTTTTGGGGAAGGGTTTCCCTTGCTGAGAAAATGCTACAAAAGAAAAAGAAGAAGATAAAAACAACAACAATATCTGTCTATTGCCAAAGTACATATTACCTGTATCAATCAGCTCAAACAAATTTTTCAATTCTAGCTGTGTAAGCATTCTACATTGGCTAAGAAGTCCTCTATTATAGTATTTTTTAGTAATGACACAAAATCCAGCTGCAATATTAAAATTTTATTTGAAGTAAGAAGAACAAATGTGATTGATTAAACTCACCCAAAAAAAATACAGAGATGAAGATATTGAAACACAGTGTTTGCCTATGGGATAACTATTTTCAATTGCCTGCTTTTATGTTATTCATATATTTAAAAACAGAGTAATAACAGTCAAGAAAAAAAATCTATCCAGATCAGCCATCAGAGACTTTATTATACTTCAATCCAAAATTATCATCCAGTGATAAAATTACTAAACTGTCTAGAGAAACTATGGTAAGAATTTAAAGTTATGTGAACAAATAAGAGGTCTTCTTAAAATATAAATATAATACATATTAAACTTTTTCTATTTATCATTGATGAATATTATTAATGTGTTAGTTAAATGTGTATATATTTATAATTAATCTTTGATATTTTTCTATGATGTTTATTATTTTTTTAATCATCAAATAATAATGCTTATGGGTAATTTTTAAAATCAACCTAGATTATCTCGAATAAATAATATGGTTATTTAACTTATTTAGTTATCTGTGTATCATATTTCAGTAGTCTTATCTCACACAGGTATATATCTATTCTCCAATTCTCCATTCATCCTGAGCACTCATGTCTGAGCCACTGTGGGAATTGTGATAATGATATCAGAAGATAAAATATTCACATATGGTCTTTCTAAAGTGGCAATCTGAATGCAGATTAATAAAGCTCAAATCCCATATATTCAAGTAAATCCTTATGAGATAGTATTTGATGTATGGTAAGCAGAACATATAATTAGGACACCTTATATAAGTATTTATAGAAGAAATAGATGGTTTAAAAACCATCATCAAAATCTAATTTTAATTAAATATCATTAATTGAATGAAATTCGAATGTAAATTAATCTTTGAATAAGCTGATGAGGTCCATATTGTTTTAAAATAATTGATATATACATCTTATAAAACCATTATCTGTGCATATATACATATACTTATTATTTAAGTAATACTTTGGGTGCAATTTGAAAATTATAATTGCAATTTGTAATGTTATAATTGATTATTTATTAATCTGCGTTCAGAACAGGTTATATTTATCTGTTAAAAGAGGTTTGTTTAAACTTCTTTCTATCAATAATTTCAATCTGTGTGGTCAAGTTGTGATCTTTAGTGTCTATATAAATATATAAAACCATTAATAGAAGTGGAATTTCACCTCTACTTTTAAAAAGAGGTTGCCTTGACACATGGAAAAAAAAAAAGAGGTTGCCTTAACAACAGTTTGAAATTCTTGATTGTTATCTATATTGGGATTTTCTAAGTGTTGACTAGTTTCTAATGGTTACTTATAAATCCATTTCGCCTTGAGCACTATTACTCTTATTATTTAAGTAATACTTTGTGTGCAATTTGAAAATTATAATTGCAATTTGTAATGTTATATTTAACTATTTATTAGTCTGCATTCAGAACCGGTTATATGTATCTGTTAAGGAGGTTTATTTAAACTTCTTGTATCAATAATTTTAATGACTGTAGTCAAGTTGTAATCTTTAGTGTCTACATAAATATATGACATCATTAATAGAGGTGAGAGACTACCTCTATTTCTAAAAGGCGATTGCCTTGACAACAGTTATAAATTCTTGATTGTTATCTATATTGGGATTGTCTAAATATTGACTGGTTTCTAATGATTATATATATATATATAAAATATACAAACCATTATACCATTTAAGGTTTGCTATTATTGAGATATAGATCTTTAAACAGAAGGCGTTACTGGATATTTGTAATTGTATAATGGTTTGTATATTTTCTATAATTATTTCAGTTAGTGATAACAGTAACTTTCTTTTAACATATATATATAATGTGGTAGTATAAATATCATTAGCAGCAACAGTTGGAGTTCATGGAACTATATATATATAAGAAAATAAAATATCATAATGCATATCACTAGCTAAAAATAGATAGAAAACATTCAAATTACCCACCACAATATTAAGATATTTCAGTAATACTCTCTGAAAATAAATATAAAGTCTGAACATTTCAAATAGCTGTTTGAAGTTCAGACTTTATATTTATTCACAGAGGTTGTTGCTGAAATATCTTGGTGGATGATTTGATTGTTTTATATATATATAAAAATATCATATTGTATAACACAAGCTGAAATAGAGAAAAAATTTAAATTACCAATTATGATGTGTTGTGATGAAATACTCTATGATTTGTCCTTTATCAAAATCAGGAATATCTCAGCCATTATGCCCAGAAAAACCTGTTAGCCACCTTATCTTCCCTTTCCATTCCTGACTCTATGTTTTTTCCATATTCCTCTTTATCCTGCTTCATCTCATTTCCACAATATTATTTTTGTCCACTCTATGTGCTTTATATCTAAATCCCCCCCTTATTTTTTTTTCCAAATCCAGCATAAAAACCAAAAACCCACTTTCTATACAATCACTTTGTTTATATTTATTCTCCTACAACTTCATTATTTGCACCCTTACTGCTTGAAAGTATTTACATTCAATTAGCAGATATCTAATATTTTCCATGCCTTCTTTACATAACTTTCAGACTAAATCACTCTCATTTCTCCATTTATGTGTATATTCCCTTGTTGCTAATGAGACTGTTTAAGCCTTAAACAGTTCTCTATCTCTCCAACTTGCTCTTTTCTAATAACACATCTATTCTTCTATCTCACTCTTTGCCAGTATAACACTCAACAATCCTCATAACACAATCATTCCACCTTTTGTGTAAGTATACTGCCATAAGGTCTTTATCCAAATATTTTGCATATCATACTACTATTTTCACCCAGCTTGTTGCCTGCCCTTCACTCATAACTCAATTAAATACTCTTTTGGTTATTCTCTTACTATCCATAAATTGTAATCTAATGAGTATTTTCATTTTGTTTTTTTGCATCTCATATTATAACTTTGCAATCCCATTTCTCCTTGAATTTCCAACTTTGCCACTCATACATCTGCATCTAATGCATGTCTTCCTAATTCTCTTTGTACTTTTTATAAGTAACCTAACATTCCTTTACTAACCCATAATGCACCATTATCAGAATTTAATTCAGTTACTACCATTCCCTTCCATAAAATTATTGTTGCATTATATTTATTATATAAAGACACTGTCAATTTTTTTATCAGTCACTTTTTTTTCTTTGCTTCATTTATCAATTTTTTCTTCCATTAATCCAAGCAATTTCACTGATTACTTAAGACGATGCCCAAATAGTTATCCCTATTCACCACATTTAACTTTATATTCTCTAATAAAAATTCTTCTCTTTCCCAGTATTTTTCATCATTACTTTTGATTTTTCCTTCACTAAATTTAATCCCCATTCTTTACTCACTCTTGGGTATGTCTTCAGCATAACTTCACTACTTTCTCTACACAAGTAAATATCAGAAATAAAAGACCTGCTAATGTATAATACTCCCTTGCCATCTATTAATTGTATCTTTACTGCTGTTTTTAGTCATTCTATTGCTCTCTCCATTTCTCTCAAATACAACATTTTTAACCCTAACTGATCCTCTATTTCCTAATTAATATGTAATTATTTTTCATACAATCTCTTAATAAGATCCAAGAAAGTTCCATTTATTCTCAAATTTATTAAACTTACCCATAATCTATTTCTATTTACTCTATCATATGCCTTCTCCATATCTATAAAGACTATATATAATTGTCTACCTGTATTCCTACTCATATCTATAAGTTGCATGACTACAAATAAATGTTTTCTATATGCCTATCCATTCTAAAACCTCCTTGCATTTCTCCCACTCTATTATTTTCTTCCATCCATTTTGCCACCCTTCCAGTCATCATATATGCAAAAACTTTATTTAACACTGACATTACCACTGTTGGTCTATAATTGTTTATTTTTCTATGGTACTTACTCTTTCCTTTAAATAATAATCTTACTCTTGTATTATTCCATCTATATGGAATTTTTGACTTCTGTGCCATCTTATTAAAATATGATAATAGATTTAAATTTGCCCTATTTCTCAAATTCATCACCATCTCTGCTGACCCTCCATCTAAACTTTTTGCATTTTCACTTTTCTAGTTCTTCCCTGTCTCATTTTAAATCATTTTCTGTAAAACAAATATTTTCAATTGTATGTGCTTTTATGTTTGTTATCACTCTGTCTTTCACATCTAATGTATTTTCTATACCCATTGTAAACATATTTAAGATAGTCTCCAATTCTTCTCTAGAGCTATATTTTTTTTCTCATCATTTAGTAATACCATTTCTCTCTCTCCTCTATATTCCTTCTTTTAATATATTTTTAAAAAAATTTCCTCCCATCTCTTCCACTTTTATTAATATCCTCTAATAACTTACTATTTAATTTCATATTCTATATATAATTATCTATTTTAGCCAACTTCTTTTTTAAATAATTTTCCCATTTAATGGTACCATCTTTTTCACTTTCTTTCTTTTTAATAGTACATTTACATTCTCTGCAAGCTTTTTTTCTCTCTTTTACACTTTTATTAATTCTCACTTTTTTTAAATTTTTATTCTTCTTAATATTCTCACCATATTTGCCACTTTTTCTACTTCACCACTCCAGTGCCTATATTCTTCCCTAACAAACTCTTCCATGATTTCTTCTACTTTTATTTTCTAGTATTCTAATTCATTCTTATCATTCATTCCCCATCCACATCTTTCACTATCTTTTCTATTTTTATTATTATTTTCTCATCACATTACTAACCATTTCTATTATAAAGAAATTATGATCATTATTACATATTCTCTCTTCATTATCAAACATTTTAATTTTCCATACATTATTCATTCCCTTTTCTCTACTAATATGTAGTCTATTGTGTGAAATATATTATTTCTTGACCATGTGTATTTGTCCCTCATAAATATTTGATAAGTTTCCAATGCTCAAATTCACTCTCTAACAAAAAATTTTAAACCCTGTTTATTCTTGTTATCCACATTATCAATTTCTTTAATATACCCATTCTTATCCCCTATAACCATTATTTTCTTTCCCTTTTTTTTGAAACTCTGTAAATTCTTAACTATACTTCCATATATGCTACTGTTCCACTCATTATAGTTTGACTATCTCCAGTGGCCATATACACTATAGCCATCATCCATTCTTGCCTTCCTAACCTTATCTGAAACCACAAATATTCCCAACACTTTACAGTATTTAAATATTTTTTGACATACCATTACCCCTTTTTTCTTTTCTATTTATACCCTGCCATACCAAATCATCCAGGGTAGGTTTTTCTTCTTTCCTTACATGTGCTTCCACTACTGCTAATTCCTTAAACCTTTTATTTTTAACTGCTTTGTTTAATTCCAGCCACTTTTCTGATCTCCTACCACCTTGCATAAAAGATATATATATTATTTAAACTAAAAACTTAATGAATGTTTTTTTTGTGTGTGTATATGTTTTTGATTTTCTTGTAAACAAACAAAAAAAACTAAATTATAATTTATTGACTTATATATTATTATTTTTTATTAATTTATCTTTGATTGACTGTGAAATATTAAATAATTAATAAAAAAAATAGTTTAGACCATTAGTTTTTACTTTATTTTAATCATAAAACAGTTTCTCCTTTGAAAAACAAATAAAAAATTTTGGAACCCTGACAATTTTTATTAATAATAGTGATATCTATATTGGAGGGATCCCTAATTATTATTATTAATAAATAAATAAATTTCCAAATGTAATTTAATTATGGAAAGTGAATTATAATACCATTAGTGGCATTCATCTTATTTTTACATTTTGTTTTTGTTACCTATAGAATAAAAAAATTTCATAATTTTACACACAATTAAAAATCAAAAACTATTTTTTTCCCTTAAATCTAGGATTTCATGGAACTCCATATTTATACAAATGAATGCGACAGATAAATACATAAAAATTAGATTCTTTATAAATTTTAAACAGAAGATGATCAACCCTTACATATGCACTGCACTGTTATATTAAAGCAACATTGTTTTTATTGACTGTGAGGAAACTCTCAATCCATGTCACAAGTCACATAAGAAAGACTTTCCTCATAGTCAACAAAAACAATGTTGATTTAATATAAAAGCATAACGCATCTGTAAGGATTTCTTACCTTCTGTTTAAAATTACAGTTTGAGATTGCGCTAGTAAATATCTTAATCAATCTTTATAAATATGCTTTTTGTTTCTTTTTTGGTGATATTTTCACTGGCAAAGGTTCTTTAAAATACAATAAAAAAAAATAAAAAGATTTCTAGGCAATCACTTTTAATTACAGTATTCTCTGCAAAATAAAATAAATACTTTTAAAAAGATATGTGGTCAATCACTTTTAAGTAAAATATTTTCAGCAATCACACTACTTTAAACATCACTTTTGTTATTAAGTATATATGTTTCAGTCTTGCATTGGTGGTCGAGAGGTCAGCGCGACTGCCTTGCACTTGCAGGCAGTTTCACAAGTTGCTATGACACTTAAAAAAAAAAAAAGTATATATGTTTCAATAATTAAAAAAATAATTAAAAAAAAGTATATATGTTTCTATTTAAAAAAAAAAAAAGAAAAAATGTTAATTTAATTTTTAAATATTAAAAGATTTTTGATATTATTTACTTTTTCTATTATTTAAATAAAAGATTTCCAGAAAGCTAAAATCTGTTTTTAATCATTTGTCTATATATATATATGGGGTTTTTTTTCATCAGTAAGTTAACATTAAATTAATTTTCAATGTATTTCTAGCTTCCGTGGATATCACGTGATACTTTAATTAAAAAGTAAAGTAAGAGTCAATTTTTAGATTTTTGTTTTAAATGTTATACTTAATAATATTAAAATCAATTTATTTTTTGTTTACAATTATAGCAATATAATAAATAATTAAATTGTCACATGAAAAGTCATGTGATGTTTTAAACATGTTAAGTGACGTAATTTAACTTTCATCTAGAAACTTTTAATTTGTAAATCCATCAATTTATAAGTGCGCTAAACTACAGAGTATAATAGTAATAATAATATTTATCAAACTTAATTTTTCTATAATAATAATATTAATTAAATAGTATTACAAATTATCTTCTCAATAAATTATTACATATAATAATAATAAATTATTACACTTTGGTTTTGAAGTAAACTATATTATATGTAAACTTCTTTTGTTTTGCATTGCTTTATCTTCTTTTACAGATAGAAAAACATAATTTTATATCATGGTATACATTGGCAAATGGATTCTTTTTTACGTGTAATTTCTAATTTCTTTAGCTTCAAGTTGCGAAAATAAATAAATATGCAGACAATAAGCATTTTCTACACAAGTATGTTCTCTCCATATACTTGATAATTCATATATACTGATTGGGTTTTATATCTGAGAGCTATAACTAACAAAAATATAGAAATATTTTTATTAATATATATTACCATTTCAGTTTATTTTTACTGCAAAAAAAAAATAAAGAGACTGATTTCATCTCATCTAATCATGCATTCTGTTTTCTATATATATTTGATCACTCATATGTAATAATTGATTTATACCAAATCATTTGAAATAAATACAAATTCTTTATAATCATTAAAAATTTGATATTTTACTTATAATTAGCTCTTATTCAGTTATAATGCCAAATGCTTTTTTTTTAATCAGGCACACACAAGCACACATATATGTGCCACTCTGTTATATATATATATGAAAAACAAAAACAAGTTTTATATACGTAAAAACCTGCTATCGCTTGTATTAATGAACAATAGATGGAGCTTTATCAAGACCTCCAAACTAGCATATTTGTTTATATAAACGTCAGAATCAATATTCACTGTCTCTTTCATTTTGCTCCACCCTCAGATCAGCTGATTTCAAGCTGATTTGCTCTCATCAGTGAGGGATAGAAGTTAGAAACTAGACCTAAATATTAACTCCAAGCGTTTATGCAAAACGTTTCTATCAGTTTGCAAGCATGAATTTTTTAGACACCTAAATGTCTTCAAACTCAGCCTATCAAACTAGATAGCTATATGGGTCTGATATCAGTTCAGATTCGCCACATAGTGAAAGCTTCTGCAATCTATATCATTGCAAGAAAACTTTAAAGGTACATTTATGAAAAACAAGTTTTATATACGTAAAAACCTGCTATCGCTTGTATTAATAATCAATAGATGGAGCTTTACCAAGACCTCCAAACAAGCGTATATAGCTATATAGCTATCTAGTTTGATAGGCTGAGTTTGAAGACATTTAGGTGTCTAAAAAATTCATGCTTGCAAACTGATAGAAACGTTTTGCATAAACACTTGGAGTTAATATTTAGGTCTAGTTTCTAACTTCTATCCCTCATTGATGAGAGCAAATCAGCTTAAAATCAGCTGATCTGAGGGTGGAGCAAAATGAAAGAGACAGTGAATATTGACTCTGACGTTTATGTAAACAAATACGCTTGTTTGGAGGTCTTGGTAAAGCTCCATCTATTGATCATATATATATAATTGAATTACATCCATATCAGCCTATTTTTTTGCTTACAGAATTGTTAAAATTAGTAAAATTTATACATAAATTATGATCTGAACTTGTGAGCCAGTTAAATAAAGATTGTTCAAAGAATATCAATGATTGATTAATTTACTATATGAATAAAATATTGAAGATCTGCTAAAATGAAATTTTGTTTTTCATGAAATTGTAGATTACATTGATATAAAAGGATATTGTAATACATTAAAGATCAGCCTTTTCAAGCTATTGTGCATGCTCTTTTTACGAGTGTTAATAAAGCATATTGTGATTTTTAGAAAATTTGATTTGTAAAGTACGTGCTTTTGAAAAATATTACTTCATAAATATTATTATATATTCATAATTTTATTTATTTAATGATTGCTTGTCTATAGAATTGTTAATATATATATATATATATAATAAATAAAGTTTGATATCTGTATTCGTTTCACAATATATGTAATACACAAATCAATATATATATCAAAATACAGTACAATTTATATAAATTATATTCTTTTAGAAGTACTTTCGACTATACACTTTGTAGTCTTTATCAACTATATAACGTTGAATAATCAAAACGAGACAACCCTTAACAATACCCATAGTTCAATTCAGATTTCCCACAATTCTGTTATCTTAACATTTGATGACTGGCGATTCATTAACATTTGATGATTTCTTGAAATCAACATAGCCTCTTTTATTTTACGTTTATTATGACAACGTTCAATTTGAATAATTTTCATATTTTTATAATCAAATTTAAATCCATATTGACAAGATTTATTATGATCAAATATAACAGATGATGAAGGTTTATTTACATCTGTTCCATATTGATTCTCTTTTTGAATTCTATTATATAAAAGCATATGTTCTTTTATTCTCTTCCCAAATGTACACTTAGATTCACCAATGTATTGTACGCCGCATCCACATATCAATCTATATATAATAGAATTTTGATTAAACTTTGAATTTTGAATTTTAGAATTATTAAGCAATCTATTTATGTTATTTGTAGAGAAAAAAGCAATATGACACAAACCATTATAAATTTTCCTAATAAACTTGACCTGCTCATCTGATATAAATGGCATTGAAATCCATTTCATTTTGATATTTTTATTTTTAATTTTATTATAGTGTTGATTTCTTTTAAATCCTTTAATAATATTAGCAATTGCATTTTTATAATAACCAATTTTCAACAAGTCATTAACAAATAAATGTACATTTTTAATTTTATCACTAGAATATTTGCATAATTTTTCATTTCGAAATAAGAATGATTTCAATCCAGACAGCTTATGACACATAGGTACATGTGATTCATATGGAATAAAACCTCTAGTTTCAATTGGTTTAATTAACATAAGATAATCCAAACTGTAATCATTAAGAGTAACTTGAATATCCAAGAATTTTATGGAATTGTATTTCTCTTTAGTTATAACCCATTTTATATCCTTAATCTCATTTAATTCATTAAATAAATTGACTATTAATTCTTGTTTTCCACAAATAAAAACATCATCCACATATCTATGATATACTTTAATTTCTTGATATTTCAATTGTTTTAAAATTTTACTTTCATATGTGGATATAACAAAATTACAAATTTGAGCAACAGCAGGAAGACCCATTGGCCAACCAAAATTCATTTTATAATATTCATTATTAAAATTAACATAAATATTTTTATCAATAAACTGCAATACTTTTATAATAAAATTTATAATATCAGACTTTACATTTTTTGAAACAAGAGCATTATAAATAATATTAATTGACTCTATTCTATCTATTGATCCATACATTTCATTTATATCAAAAGTACAAATTGTGTCATGTAAATCTATATTTATATTCTTAATTTTATCTACAAAATCAAACGATGATGAAATACTATATTCTCCAAAACCTAAAATATCTTGAAGTAATAATTCAATATATCAAACATGTAGATATATTGAATTATTACTTCAAGATATTTTAGGTTTTGGAGAATATACTATTTCATCATTGTTTGATTTTGTAGATAAAATTAAGAATATAAATATAGATTTACATGACACAATTTGTACTTTTGATATAAATGAAATGTATGGATCAATAGATAGAATAGAGTCAATTAATATTATTTATAATGCTCTTGTTTCAAAAAATGTAAAGTCTGATATTATAAATTTTATTATAAAAGTATTGCAGTTTATTGATAAAAATATTTATGTTAATTTTAATAATGAATATTATAAAATGAATTTTGGTTGGCCAATGGGTCTTCCTGCTGTTGCTCAAATTTGTAATTTTGTTATATCCACATATGAAAGTAAAATTTTAAAACAATTGAAATATCAAGAAATTAAAGTATATCATAGATATGTGGATGATGTTTTTATTTGTGGAAAACAAGAATTAATAGTCAATTTATTTAATGAATTAAATGAGATTAAGGATATAAAATGGGTTATAACTAAAGAGAAATACAATTCCATAAAATTCTTGGATATTCAAGTTACTCTTAATGATTACAGTTTGGATTATCTTATGTTAATTAAACCAATTGAAACTAGAGGTTTTATTCCATATGAATCACATGTACCTATGTGTCATAAGCTGTCTGGATTGAAATCATTCTTATTTCGAAATGAAAAATTATGCAAATATTCTAGTGATAAAATTAAAAATGTACATTTATTTGTTAATGACTTGTTGAAAATTGGTTATTATAAAAATGCAATTGCTAATATTATTAAAGGATTTAAAAGAAATCAACACTATAATAAAATTAAAAATAAAAATATCAAAATGAAATGGATTTCAATGCCATTTATATCAGATGAGCAGGTCAAGTTTATTAGGAAAATTTATAATGGTTTGTGTCATATTGCTTTTTTCTTTACAAATAACATAAATAGATTGCTTAATAATTCTAAAATTCAAAATTCAAAGTTTAATCAAAATTCTATTATATATAGATTGATATGTGGATGCGGCGTACAATACATTGGTGAATCTAAGTGTACATTTGAGAAGAGAATAAAAGAACATATGCTTTTATATAATAGAATTCAAAAAGAGAATCAATATGGAACAGATGTAAATAAACCTTCATCATCTGTTATATTTGATCATAATAAATCTTGTCAATATGGATTTAAATTTGATTATAAAAATATGAAAATTATTCAAATTGAACATTGTCATAATAAACGTAAAATAAAAGAGGCTATGTTGATTTCAAGAAATTGTCAAATGTTAATGAATCGCCAGTCATCAAATGTTAAGATAACAGAATTGTGGGAAATCTGAATTGAACTATGGGTATTGTTAAGGGTTGTCTCATTTTGATTATTCAACGTTATATAGTTGATAAAGACTACAAAGTGTATAGTCGAAAGTACTTCTAAAAGAATATAATTTATATAAATTGTACTGTATTTTGATATATATATTGATTTGTATATTACATATATATATATATATATATATGCAATATATATAATAGATATATATATATAGAATTGTTAATATATATATAGACTAGCCAAGAAAATAAACTCTAAAACACTACTAATAGAGTCAGTACTACAAACATTTCTCAAGTATAAAGAACTGCAAAATAACAGCATATTTAAACTAAACATTAACTCACAAAGTCTTGCATTGGTGGTCGAGAGGTCAGCGTGACTGCCTTGCACTTGCAGGCAGTTGCCCGGGTTGCAGGTTTGCGTCCCGGCCGATGCTATGACACTTAAAAAAAAAAAACATTAACTCACAATTCCAGTTATTTTCCATCTACACTTAATATTAAAAAAACTTTTAAATAAGATAATTTCTTCAAAATCATAAATGTTTAATAATAAAGATTCTTTAATTTTTTTTATTTCATTTTTCTCAAAGAAGACAACTTTAGCTTCATCAAAATTATATGTGTGTGTGTGCATGTGTGTAAATTATTTAAAAATGAGAACTTTACTATATATATGAAGTTAAATCCATAGTCAATGTGTATTGAACTGCAACAACTAATCAGACTGATTCTGCTGGCTGAAAGAAGACAATAGAAAACCTGTCCAAGCTATTTCTGGTCAAAAAATGGCTCTTTTGATCAGTCATTCACATTGTTATGTAAGAGCCAGTAACTGAACATTACAGTTATAAGAGTTGAATCACAATATGTAAAAATCTTTTTTATATCCCAACTGAAATTACGACTCTTCCATCAACAAGTCATATAGCTAAATTTAATAATTTTATTGGATTAATATAGGTGTAAATTATTTAATAAATTGGAATTGTTATATAAGTAAAGTTAAATCGACAACCAAGATATATTAAAGTGCAGCAACCAATCAGATGGGTTCTCCTGACTTAAAGAAAACATTAGCTCATTAAAACATATTTAGAACAACAAATAAATAACATTGTGAATAGTCATTATTTAAATTTTTTTGACTAAAAAATAAAAGAAAGACTATACACAAGATTTGAATTTTTCCCTGATTAATTTTATCAGCTAATACTATTATTTCCAATCTTCTATTAATAGTCAATCTTTGTATATATCAATAATATTAATATTAAATGAGGTATGTTGACATATTTTAAAATATTCTTCAAAAATTTGGCATGAAATTGAAATGTAATATCATGCTTAAAATGACAGCTGGATTACACTATCATATCCAAGATAAAGTTTGAAATATATATATAAGATGAAGTTTGGTGATATATTTAGTTTTTTTATCACTTGAAAATTTATCAGTATAAATTAATTGGTTTGTTTTTAAGTGAATTTTTTGGATGTCTAAAAGATTATGTTTTGGTTTTTTAATATAATATTGCCCTGACAATCATATAATAATCTGTCGTTCATAGTATTTTACCACATGGAAAAATTTCAGTGTCCTATGAATTCTGGTATTAAAAAGACTAGTGTGATTTATATTAAACTGTTAATTCAATTCACAGCGCATGTATAACTTCTAACTGTATCTAAACTATTCAGGTTTTTGCTTATCTATGAACAGAAGCCATTAGGTTGAGATAACTTTAATGCTTGGATTTATCATTAACGTAAACTCTGGGTTCAATATAAAAATTTATATTATAATTAGTTTATATACATCACTTGAAAGTAAAAAGTTGTTAATTTGAAATAAAATATAAAAATTAATATTGATTTTAATTGAATTTCTGAAGATTTTTTTCTTACGCTTTTAATGATAAAGTTTTAATTTAAAAAAATATCAATATAAAAATTTAAATTAATTTGAAGATATTTATTTTATGTAATCAATTTTATACTACTAATTTTCATATTCAATAATTTAAATAACTAAATAAGAGGTTTTATGCTTATAGCTATTTTTTTTAAAAAGTTTAATTAACAGATGCAATAAGAAAAAATGTTTGGTTTTTTTTTTCATTTAAAAATCAAACTCCAGCGGTAATTTATTTAAATAATTTTTCAACTGTTTTCATTTTAGTTTTAATGTTAATATAAATACGTAATTATTTACATATAATTGAATGGCTGATTGTTCTGGAGTTTATAAGGAGCGCCAGCACCTGGAAATAATAATGCTAGATCAAGATGCGCCGATCTACACCACATCAAATTAAATAGTGTGCTTAATAAATGTCGAATTATAAAATCTCCTAAATTCTTAATTATCAAAAAAATTTCATCTGCCCTCTCTCATCTCACATTGCAACTAGCTGAATTTAAACCTGAATCCAGTAAGTACACGTGAAAATATTTTTAAAATCTCAGGAACTTTTTGTCCAGTTAACCATCAATAAATAATTATCTTGTTAATATTAATTAGAAGTTCAAACAGGTATGAAAAAATACTGAAATTCTAATCACTCAGTAATTTCTAAAGCGAAAGATATTGCTTTCTTCTCCGCTGTTTCTTTATAAAAGACAATTAGAGAGGTTTTTGAACAGAAGCGAAATATTTTTAAAACTATTGTGTGTAAATATATATGTAATGTTTTCAAAGTTGTATGATGTAAACAAAGTGGTTTGGGATTAAACATTGTGTTATTTTTGCTTACTACCCGACATTTCAATGAAATAGCATCCGCCATTGTCAAGGTTAACTTTTCAAAGAAAAACCATTAGATTTAAATAGTAACAGGATTGAATGTGAGGTAAACAATGAGATTAAGCATGAGGTAGTTAAGCATTCAGAATATGTGAATTAACAAAATGTTTCTTTTTTCAATTACAGCATTAAGTGTTTTCAAGTTTATATTAGCAGAAATAAATAAAATAATTGGTCTCCATAAGGCTGGAATACATTGTTTCATCGGCTCTATTCACACCAGTTGATCTTTTTAATATTTCAATCGACTCCCTCATGGTTCTCAATTCATACTTTTCCAAATTAACAATCACTTTAGCATATATATAATAAGAGTACTGGCCCCAACCTATTAAAAACAAAAAGGATTTGACATTGAGAAACATTTCTAAAATAAAAAATAAAGATTGAATTAAAAGTGAGTAACTATAAATATCTTGGTCAATTGATTAATATTCTAGATAATAAAATAAATACAATTAATCGTTGAATTAAACTTGAAGTGCTTTTGTTAGAAATACCTTAATATTAAAAGGAAATAAACCTATAAATTTGACAACAAAGTTTTTAATAAATTAAAGATATATGTTAGGAGTAACAAGGAGAGATTGGAAGCAACATACATGAATGAGGTAACAAACAGTTATGTTAAAATCTGTAAAGAAAAAAATAATAGCTAAAGAATATAGTATGAACATATTTTTAAAAACATGACAATAGATGCATGGCTGAAGTCTTAACTTTTAAACTTAATTCCAAAAGATTTTGAAAGACACAGAAAGAGATCACATGTGAAATAGATGAGATATGAAAGCCTGCTGAACTGGTGTAGAAAAAAAGCTAGGGATTAACAAAATGGTACTTACGTAATAGACCTGCTACATCTTTTCACATTTGTATCAATTTGATGATTAGTTTAATCTTGTGATCTGACCAAATAACGTGTACACTTCGATCTTATAAAAAATTAACATGATAAATTCATCAACATGGACCATGTGCATATGATATTTTTGCAAGATTTACAAAGCTATCAGCAGTCTGCATACATATGTGAAAAGGCATAGCAGTTCTAATATGTAACAATAATTGCACCAGACTAAATCTCTCAATACTAAAAATATTAATTTCTAACAATATTAAAA
This sequence comes from Epiperipatus broadwayi, assembly GCA_028023455.1. Taxonomy (NCBI): domain Eukaryota; kingdom Metazoa; phylum Onychophora; class Udeonychophora; order Euonychophora; family Peripatidae; genus Epiperipatus; species Epiperipatus broadwayi. The sequence continues at coordinate 1,121,095 of JAQFVV010012620.1, read as the reverse complement.
ATATAAATTTCACACAAAAATAAATCTGAAAAAGTATTTTTAACAATATTAAAAAATATGAATTTCATGCAAAACTAAATCTGAAAAAGTTTTATGCAATTCCCAAATGTTACTTTAAATATGGAAAAAACAATCACTAAATTACAAAATGCTTAAAATATACATATATGGTTAACAGGAATTGTCATGATGAAACAATCAATTTATCTGTTATTTATTTTATATTAAGTGGATAAAATTTTGTTTCAAAATGGAGACTTACTTACCACATGATTGTGCAATATAACTCCTGCATGGGATCTTCACCAGAAATGTTAATAAGTAGTAAATGTATTTTTTTTCAAAACCAAACAAAAAAAATTAAATTACTGCACTTTTATTGTTTCTTCAATGTGGTGGACTAATTTTTTTGATATTATCCAATATGAATCACAAGAAAATGGTCAGCAATTAGCATCCCGTAATTCAGCAGTTTTATATTCCAACAGTCTGAATAAATTGTTGATTTCTCTTACACGTTTTGTTTGATAGATTCCATCAGAGTTACTGCCATTCTACCATGAATTCTCATGATAAAACATTCATTGGTCTCCCTTCAGAAGCCATCAAACATCCACCATTCCCAAAAAAATTCATCCAGTTTGATTTTTTTTTTTTTGTGCAAAAGGCTCTTGTCAATTTCAATGACTTTGTTAGTACCTCCAATTTTATGTTTTTCTCTGCTAAACCAAGCTCTGTTTCCCCCCATTCTATGGATGTTAATTTGCAAATCCAGCTGTAAATAAATTGGATTGCCATCAAAAATGGAATTCTAGAACCCTCCAACCATGTTCCCTTATGAAGGCCTATTTTATTATTACACCCTCAAACTTTACAACACATTGATCTCAGTTGTGGATAAACTTCAAATTTTTATCAGTTTGTACTGTTTTAAAAAAATTGTAGTATTAATCAGAAAATTTGAAAAAAATAAATCAGCACTGAAGTAAAAAACACTTTGAAAAGAAATTGTTGGATGAAATCTGGATAATAAATGAAAATGTAAATTTATCATGTTATTGGATAAGATCGAATGAGATCGCAGGATTTATTTGATGGGATCATAAGGTTAGACATTTATGCATACCATCTATTCTACTTGTAGGACTAATACATAAGTACCAAAGAAACTAAAATTTGGAAAGACTTTTATTCTATATGGAATAAAAATGATTGAAAATAGTAATATGGGAGAATGCATAATGCATTATAGATCTTACTACTGAACAGTGCATGCACTATTGTTTATATTTCGAACACACTTATGATCACTTTTTCAGGTGTTTTTCCTATGGACAATCTAACTAGCCATCCATTTATGTGTTAGTAAATAAATGTAAATCTACTTCTCATTAGAGATAAAGAAAATTGTAAAAATTATCAAAAGTCATTAAGCTCAGCTGGTTAATTTCATTTCTCTTACTACTTTTTTTAAAAGTGATGATCTAAAATCTTTTGCTTTTCTATAAGATTTTAGCCTCTAAATGTATGCATTCACACACACACACACACACAGACACACAAATATATATATATATATATGTGTGTGTGTGTGAACGTATATTATAAAATTCTATTTCTATTATTTTGATTTGATGTTATTTTATATGTTATTACGATGATAATAATAGTAAATTTTAATAAAAAAACTCCTTTTTATTTAATTATTTTTGGCCTTGAATGTTTTCATACAATTAAAATAAATTTTATTAAACATGTTTCACTAAATATAAAAGAATAAAAATTTTAAAAGAATAATACTCAGATTATATTTAATTTTACTTAACCTTTAATGTTTTTATCTAACTAAATAAATTGTATTCATCATTCTTCCTCAAGTATAAAAAGAAAAAAATGAAGATAAGAAGCATCTCTCTGATTGTAATTACTAATGATTATGCTAGAAAAGCAACCCTCTTAAATAATAATAATAATAATAATAATAATAATAATAATAATAATTATTATTATTATTATTATTATTATTATTATTATTATTATTATTATTATTATTATTATTATTATTATTATTATTATTATTATTATTATTATTATTATTATTATTATTATTATTATTATTATTATTATTATTATTATTATTATTATTATTATTATTATTATTATTATTATTATTATTATTATTATTATTATTATTATTATTATTATTATTATTATTATTATTATTATTATTATTATTATTATTATTATTATTATTATTATTATTATTATTATTATTATTATTATTATTATTATTATTATTATTATTATTATTATTATTATTATTATTATTATTATTATTATTATTATTACAAATAAATGTCTTAAATATTATTTATTCAGTCATGCTAAAATAATTTGTAAAAAAATGATATGTCTATAATTTCTACAGTCATTTAAAAATAAAGTCTTATTTATATATTGGAATGTATTAAAATAAAAGAAAGTTTTCTTTTAAATTTTAAATAAAATTTAAAAAAATTTTTGCTTTATTATATTAAAATAGATAACATAAAAGTTTTACTTGCTACAAAGAATTTATATACTGAAAAAAGTTATTCTACATGAAAGCATATGCATTTCATGGCTTAAATGAACTGAAAAACCTTATAGTAAAAAAAAATATTAATTAATAACTAGTTTGTCTGAAAGTTTATGAGGATGAATTTTACTTTGTATTGTATTTTCAAATTTCCATTATCTTGAATAATTGGTAATTTTCTTTAGAAAAATTCAAACTTTATTAAAACTTTTTAAATACATTCAACTGTTAGTAATAGAGCACCATAGATTAATTGTGTTATGTACTAACCTATGTACAATTTCTAACAGCTGATATATTTGAAAAGTTAAATAAATTGTAAATTTTTCTAAAAACATTTAACAATTCTAGATGATGGAAATAGTCTAACATATACTAATTGTTCATGATTTTGATTCTGGATTAAACCCTTGTGAATTTTTCAAATTTCAGAATTTATCTCCTCATTATAAACTAAAACTTTGTTAAAAATATAAATAAATATTAATTTTATAATTTATTGTTTTGTTTATGTTGAAAGAATTTCTACATATTATATAAGTTTATTTAGTTATAATAATTTAAAGCTTTAAAATACAATATATGATTGTTTTATATTGCTTTAAAATTAATATGGTTTTAATCAAAACAATAATTTACTCTTTTTTAATTAATCTAATTTTTTTTTGTTTCAAAGACTGGTTCACTTTCCACTTAACAATAAAATGTAATATTTTTTAATATATATTTGTGCCAACTAGGGCCCGAAATAGGCCAAATAAGGGCTTGATATATGCCACATACCTGAGAGATGTGCAGTATATAATGATGACAGATGTATAGTTTAAAAAAAAATATTTTTTTTAGAGCAATTTTTTTTTATTGTATACAAATATTTTGGCCTTATGTTTAGATGATGATGATTACTATTATTGCATTTTTGATGATAATAAATGAATACAGCCATTAAACAGCTTAGTTTCAATTTTAAAATATAAAATATCACAACTTACAATAAGTGTTAAAGTTAATAGCACTGTTTTTTAAATATTTTGTGTATCAGTGAAATATAGTATTGCTGCTAGATAAGCATAGAAATATTAATAGCCTTGAATTGTAGAATAATAATTTTGTTCATATTTGAAAAATGTGTGTTATAGAAAATCTATGATTTTGGAGGTTGGATTGGATATTTGACTATTGGAGTTTGGTTGGTTGTGTTACAATTTTGATGATGGATGGAGAGTTTTTGTCATTGCCTTGAGGGTGTGATGTATTCATGCCACTGGTGATTGATTTATCTCATTCACTGCTCCAACCCAGATTATAATATCAGTTGTTATTTATCATGAAGCAGTTAACAGTAGGCCTGCCATGATTTTGCCTCTAAAACTCCAGAGAGAGTAAGACATAGTTTTTTCTGATACATAATATTTCACCTCTAAGACTCCAGAGAGAGCAAGGCAGTATATTTTTTACTGATATATAATTGTTGCCTCTAAGACTTTAAAGATAAGCAAGGCAGTATTTTATGAATTAAAACCCCTAAGACTTGGAAGTAATCAGGGCAGTGCAACAGTGTTTGCAATAAACTATTATTGGTTGTAGTAGCTTAGAGTGACTGAATTGGGGTGATCATCTGAGTGTTCATGGAGCATTGTGTGCTTTAAGTGCAGTGATGGAGTTTCTTTTATCTATATCATGATTGTGAATTGCTAATCATTCTTTTGGCTGTCAATATCTTTCAGATCTCTAGAAGGATGGATGAGTATATATATAACTTGAGGTATGAACTCTATTATAAATATAGGCACATATGTTATATAAGTAATTTTTTTCTGGCCTAGTGTATTAAAATAGAGAATTAAGTTTTATAAAAGCATGAAAAAAACTAGATAAATGATGGCATAAAAAGGGCACAGTAATACAGAGATAGCTTTTTTTTAAATAAATGTTTTTAAATAGGGAACTATGATCTCATACTTTGTCAATACAATATAAAAAAATGAGTGATGATGGAGGTTAAGTTAATTAAAGGCACTTAAGATATAGATGGGTGGATGAGGAGAATTATGGCTGAGAAAGGGTGGTTGGAAATTTTAAAGTATATGGGTGGATAGATAAAGGTGTTTAACTCTGGATATATAGGAAATCAGGGAGCAGAACAGAATAAATCAGAAACAGAATAAAGCAGAACAGAATCAATAATATAAATATTTTATAGATTTATAAATAAGTATAAAAAAAATATTAAGATGGAGCAAGACAAGGAATCAGTCACTGAAGGAATGGAGGAAGTAGTAAAACAAGGCCCTCCAGAGTGGTTGCAAGTTATAATTAGTCAGATGAATCAGAGATTCAATCAACAATCACAAGAGATGAAGGAAATGAAGGAGGGCATGAACCAAATGAATCAGAAAATGGATCAGTATTTCCAAACAATGCATGAGTCTATCAAAGGACTGTCTCAGGGACTTGATAATAAGATGGATCAACCATTGCAAGAAATGAATGATCAAGTAACTAATTTAAGTAAAGAAACTGATAATAGGAACACCAGTCCACCACAAGAAATAGTGCCAGAGAGTTATGTGACTGTAATCAAGCCATATGGAAATGATGAGATAGCTGCTGTTCAAGAACAGAGTAATCCCAAACAGGATATATACAGTGAGACCCATACCCTTAAAGTTAAGGTAGCCACTGTACAGGAACAAATTAACCTTAGGAAAGATGTAGTCAGTAACGCTAATTTCTTGGAATTAAAGATATCTGCTGATGTATATGCCCCAGTAAGTGTAGCAGACATGTTTGAGACAAAGGGAGATACTGAAAGGATAGCTAAAAGTTATCATAGAAAGGAAGAAAACTATGGCTATAAAGTCACCAATATGAGAATGGGAACAAACCAGTTAGGCTGACAATATCCCACAAAACCCGGCAAGCCAAACATAGGAATGCCTGAGAATATATATATGGTAGCAGATGATATGTACTCCCCATTGAGAGTGACAGACCTTTTGGATGCCCTGAGAGTTGCAGAAAGTAAAGCTGAAGGTTATTCTAGGAGGGAGAAGAGATATAGTTATAAGATCTCCACCATTAGGATTATGAATAATCAGTTAGGCTGACATTATCCCACAAAACCTAGCAAACCGAATATAAGTTGGCCTGAAAATAAATCCAATGATCTAAGTGAAAATTGTAGACCCATGATCAAGGAAAATAAAAAACCAATAGCAAGTTGTTCTGAAATCAATAAGACATGATGCATGTAAAACACTTGTTTAATAGTTCATGATGATAGTCATCAATAGTAGACTATAGTCAAATTTCTATTAAAAAAATGAATAGATATATTAAGTAGTTGGTTAGTAGTTTAAGAAAGATAGTATCATGAGAGACTATCAAAAAAATTTTTTATTTGGGAGTGAGGCAAATGTATGTATATGACTCATTTCAAACACACAGATATATTATTTAATTAAAAAAAATTTTCTTTTATATATATATATATAGATTTGTGTGTGTATTTATTATTGTATGGTCTATGTAATAATAGTTAATAAATAAGCAGTTATGTAGAGAGAGAATGTAATAATATTTAATATTGATTTATTATATTTTTTTATTAAATAAGGTGTTAAATTATTTAACATTAATTCTTATTAAATAAAGCAGATCAGAAAGAAAGTGTAAAATAAGCGATCAAGATTAGGAGATAAAAAAAATGTACATGTGCAAAAGAGTGTGAAAGAATGAAAAATGTCTGTATAAACACAAAAATGCTTTTACACCTATTTCTAATGACTATAGATTGCCAGTTTTATTGTTTGTTATCTGTGTCTAAGATTATTTTATAAAGGGGGTGCTTTGATGTAATAAAAGGTGATTATTAATTTTCTTGTAAAACCGCGATAGAACATCAACTTGTCAAACTCTGATTTTTTTGATCTTTTATCTCAAGATAAGAAATTTGCAGGTGGTCATTTTTTTTGATCAAGATTTGCAATAAAAATGAATGAAACAATATTTAGTGATCAGTCAGTTTTTTTTTCAATATTTAGTGGGCAGTCAATTTTTTCAATGTTATTGAAGGAGAGATGTGGTAGTCAGTTTTTTTTTTAATGTTATAAAAAAAGAGAGTGAGCGATTTGATTTTTTTTTCACTCTTTAAAAAAAATTGAGGAAGAAAAAAAAAGACTCTTGTTTTAAAGTCAGTATAGATGAAGATGTGCATATATATAAGTAATTCCCAGCAAGATTAAGATAAAGAAGGAAAAAATGGAACAAAATTGAATTTATTGGAAGAAGTTATTAACAATTCTATGAAATGATATTAATATATTTTGCTGTGTATAATACAATGAATTTGCATTGCTAAAACCATTGTTTCTGCTTCCTGATTAATACAGAATGGGTTAAATCACTGGTCTACTGTGGACCCATATACCGGTCCATAGTAACCAAAAGAATGGACAAATTTAAAACCAGCCAAAAATGTCATCTCATTATCATCTTTGACAAGAGCCAAGAAGAAAGGAAAGATGAATAAAAGCCATATATATAGCCAGGTTTGATGAAGCTATGAATCAAATTTTTGTTAAAGTTTTCCTCAGTCATCTAAAGTGTCTACAATGATGGTTTTTGAAAAAATTAAAAGCAAGCCAGTCAACAAATTTAGCATTATCAAAAGTATCAGCAATAAATAATTTTAAAATTGAAGAAATAAGCAGGTCAATTAATTCATGTTTATCTTAAAAGTATCTGCAAGAACTTTCTTTTTTTTAAATGGAGCAAAGACAAGCAGTCTGAAAATTCAAACTCGGGACATTTATAAGAAGTGAAAGTAATCAGGTAACTATGAACTTTCTTTAACAGATCTTTTATTATTGCTTATTAAAAGTAAATTTTAATTTATTGGTCAAAGCATTATTTTTTTTCTTTGATACAGAAACATTAAAGGCTTGTTTATCGATAGTTATTCTCAATATCACATAACTTAACACAAACACAGTTTAAATCTTTAAACTTAAATTTTCAATATTTTTTTATTATTTTTTTTTATATTATATATTGTAATATTGAAATGTTTTTTTTATTGTTCTTCATTTGTTATGATAATGAGCAACCTATAAATATATGCATTTATAATGTTTTTTTTATTTATCTTGTTGCACATTAAAATTGATATAATGTATTTTATTTTATTTTGCTCAAAGTTGCAAGAATATTTTTTATATATGTAATTTATGTATTAATCTCAAATATAAAGAGAACACATTTTAGAAATATATGTTGACATATCACAGTATGTGTGTGTGCATGTGTAACTGCTTATACAAACATGTCAAAAGAATAGGTTATACATAATTAGTTTAAATTATGGCAAATTATAAAGCAAGGCTTACATATGAATGGAAGTGAAATAAAACACAAGTTATATATGAAATTTATTTTTATGACATAATAAGTTAGGAAAGTCTTAAGTAAGCATTCCATGAAATATATTTTTTTAAATGTCATTTTAAGCCAGCTTATTTTAAAATTATCCAAAATGACAAACTTGTATATAAAATTTTGTATTAGTTCTATATTAAATTAATGTAATAATAAGCCATTTATCTAATTATTAATTTGATTTTAAAGAAAGAAAGAAGAATAGTATTAATAAAATATAATTATATATCTTAATTGGTTTCCGAGTTCTTATTAAAAATATTGTTGTATTTTTCTTGTCTTAATTCTATTGTTTTAAATGATCATCATCATCATCATCATTGCTCGCAGATATTAAGAATCATCATTCGTAAATATTGAGCAAGCATTTGCAAGTATTAAAAAAGCACTCGCAAAATGTTAAGTAAACTAGAATGTTGATTTACCTTTAAGTATTTAGGGATTAAGCTTGATAATAACAAAATTTTAATAATTATAGTTCAACAATAGAAAGCTAAAATTATGTTGTGTCCATGAGTTTTGATCATCCTCATCAAAGATGGTTATATTATTGATTAAAACACTGTTTCAAATAATACTGTACATGAGTTATGATCGCCATCATCATTGATTAAATAAATTATAATCATTAAATCTAATGTTTAACACAATTAATATATTTAATAAATATGGGTGTATAGAAAGTTGAATATCACGTGGAGAGAGGCGTGATGATCAGTCATCATCACTGGTATTATTAAATCCTAGTTTTAACTATAAAAGTATTTTAGTAAATAAACCTAAGCTTATATAAATGCTAGTGAATGTAATAATTAAACCCCAGTTTAAAATAGGATAATTTTTAATAAATGCCTATGAGTTTATAAAAATAAATTTATTGTTTTGAGTTTATTAATAAGCTATGGCTGGTATCATCATCACTATTATTGTCATTATTATTATGATATTATTATCATCATCATTATTATCATCATCATTATTACCTTTATATTGTGATAAATAATCTAGTTAAATGGCCATCAATATCAATAATGGTCTTCACGATGCTTGTTTAGAAGCCATTAATAGGATTATACTTGTCTGTTCATCAATATACGTAAAATGAGCTAGCAATGTCTATAAGAGTTTTGATCTATAATATAAATTTTGGTAATATTGGGATCTTGTAATTTTATTGATATAGATAAAATATAAGAGTGTCATTTTTTTTTTCATTAGTCATCCAAGTCATGTGTGATAAAAATGTACCGGAATGAGTTTGAACTCAGTACACTCTAAACAGATATTTATCTAGATTTAAAACAATCTAGTGGCACTCATGGAAAAACACATGGACTTAGCTAAACTGAATAGAAGTGATCCCATCCCTTTTCCAACTTATTAACTTTATATATGTTTTATAAGTTGTCATGAATAGCACCAGTGTGTGCATATGACCATGGATGGTCTTATATAGTTGGAAAGAAGAATAGGAAGGATTCTTTGTTAAAAGAACCTAGTATTGGAGATAAGCATAATGCACTCCAGGAATCTTACAGTGGGTAATTTTATTCAGATGCTATATTTAATATTATTTTATTTGATGACAATGGTCAGTATGTTTTAATTGTTCAAATGACTTCCCCAATATCTAAATATTCTAAATCTTTAATGATAATAGTTTTAATTTTCATTGTTGTTATTTTATATGGAGAAATGAGATAATTTATTTATTTCATTATTAGCGTAACAGAGTTAATGTTTAGGATAGTTGCAAACGGGCTATAATGTTATATTTAATTAATTAAAAATAGACACCCAAATAGAGCATGATATGCATATATTCTTATCTATGTGTTGGCATCATCCTTATTTAATTATAAATTGTATGTTAGCTAACACAGTAAATTCATTTCTCATTTAATTTTACTTGGTTACAAATGATGAACCGCTGGAGCATATCAAATATCCTGTTTAGTGTTTAGTTATTGAATTATAGCAACTATCATTTTATCACTCATCAATATATAGATTGTAATCAGTTATAAAGTAACAGCCTTTTATCAACCTTTTTATCAGTTCATCTTTATTTATTCATACTGTTACAAATGACAGATTATAGATATGTACAAATAATTAATAATTCCTTTTATCTTGATATTTTATTTCTGTTACAATATATATCAAAGCACTCAGTTCAGTACAATTAAACATAATTTTATAGATATTTACTGAACTATTTTTTATTTTTCTGATAAATGAGTGTACAAACTAATTTATTTATAGTACAAAGTTAAAGCTCATCTTTAAAATGGTCTTTGGGAAATAAGATTTTTTGAATGGTAAATATTTATATTAATATGTATTTCATCTGATTTTACAAATACTTATTTGCTGCCATCAGATTATAATTATATTTAAGCATGTTGAAAATATACTTATAAAAAGAAATTATTATTTATAGACATTCTGACTTATATGTTTGCTTTTCAAGTTAAAAGATTGCCACAAAATTTGTAACTATAATATTAATTAAATTTAAGAATGTATTATGGTTACTTTACATATATCTTTGCTTATATAATTGTTTTATATGCTTGTCTTAATATAGGAATAACTATAAAAGATTTTTCACTATTTATAATGAATTATAGCATCAAGAAAAAACATTTGTGGATTTGCTAAAAAAAAATATTATTATTAATAATTAATAGCTTTGTTGTTCAGAAGTTTGTAAGTTTGCATGCCAGAAGGCCCAAAACAGGAACCAATCAGGATCTTACATTTAAAAATCTAATTCTCTATCACTTCATTATGAGCATTATTGTAAGGGTTAATGGGAAATGTGTTCAAATTTAAAAATGGTCCCATATGATAATTAAAATATTTAAGAGTATTTATATAAAAATAGCAATAAAAATTAGCAAATGCTGAGTGCAATCCCTGGATATTCCATCAAGTATCTTCCTCTATTACTAATGCATTGAACCTCATAGGGAAATTAATTGTTTGAAAGATTGTAAACAGCTTGAGCACTAAAAATAACAAATCAGAGTTATAATCAAAAAATCTTCAGCTCCAGAATCTATCACAGTAATTATTTAATTAAATCATATAGAACACAGCAATGCCTATAGAGTATAAAGAATCAATGTTATTTAATGCAGATGAATAACTAATAGAGTTTTTGTGCTTATGCATTATGTACAGGAAGTTATGTCGTAATTGAAAAAGAAATAATTTTATATTGCATCATTATCTAATATATGTTTAAAAGGGCGTGGAATTCTTCATTTGTTATGTATTAAACATTAAAAATAATCAATTTAAAACAAAACTGAAAAAGACAGCTCACTATAAATAAAAAAAAATTTAATACATCAATCCAGCTTTCATATCTTAAGTGGAATCTTTTCCAGTTGTTTCTTTTTATACAGTCACATGCGATGTGATGTGATGTGATGTATTATGGCTTCTCCTTAAACGAAGCCAATAATATCTCAGCAATTATGCCCAGATAAACCTGTTAGCCACTATATTTTACATTCCCCACTCTAAATTAACCCATAATCTGCTCTATCCCATTTCCACAACATAATCTTTGTCAGCTCTATAACCTTTATATCTAAATCCCCCTTATCTTTTCCCAAACCCAGCATAAAACCAATAATTCACTTTCTGTATAATCACTCTTTTCATATTTATTTTTCCACAACTTCATTATATGTACCCTTTCTGTTTTCAAACATTTACATTCAATTAACAAATGCCTAATATTTTCTATTCCTTCCTTACATAATTTACAAAATAAATCACCCATATTTTTCCATTTACATGTATATTCTTTTGTAGCTAAAGATCCCATTCGAGCCTTAAACAATAAACTACTTTCCTTACTATGTGATGTGATGTGATGTATTATGGCTTCTCCTTAAACGAAGTCAAGAATATCTCAGCAATTATGCCCAGATAAACTTGTTAGCCACTTTATTTTTACATTCCCCACTCTAAATTTACCCATAATCTGCTCTATCCCATTTCCACAACATAATCTTTGTCAGCTCTATAACCTTTATATCTAAATCCCCCTTATCTTTTCCCAAACCCAGCATAAAAACCAATAATTCACTTTCTGCATAATCACTCTTTTCATATTTATTTTTCCACAACTTCATTATATATAGCCTTTCTGTTTTCAAACATTTACATTCAATTAACAAATGCCTAATATTTTCTATTCCTTTCTTACATAATTTACAAAATAAATCACCCATATTTTTCCATTTACATGTATATTCTTTTGTAGCTAAAGATCCCATTCGAGCCTTAAACAATAAACTACTTTCCTTACTATGTGATGTGATGTGATGTATTATGGCTTCTCCTTAAACGAAGTCAAGAATATCTCAGCAATTATGCCCAGATAAACCTGTTAGCCACTTTATTTTACATTCCCCACTCTAAATTTACCCATAATCTGCTCTATCCCATTTCCACAACATAATCTTTGTCAACTCTATAACCTTTATATCTAAATCCCCCTTATCTTTTCCCAAACCCAGCATAAAAACCAATAATTCACTACCTAGATGGTGCTGCAGTTCTGTGTGGTGGTCGAATTCTGCACTATGTTAACGAATCAGACGAATCTGACCATTATATTATTTCAATGAATTAAACTTCATTATTTAATATATTTTCACAATTTTCAAATTACTTCCTAGAAATATAAGTTTACAAATGAAAAATATTCCTAAAAATAATATTTTAACTTTGCAAATATATAAAAAAAAGGAATAAGTTGAAAAAAAATCCCATTTATAATTATTTAAAAATGAGAAAAAAATAAATAACCGCTATAGTGATTATTGCAGTACTCTTTTATCAGCCCATCAAAACTCTCTTTTACATTATTACATATCTTTTCTTCTTCTAAAAGCTTTTAATAAAATAATCTAATCATAAAATAATCTTGTCAAAAAATATAATATTTGACAAATATTATGCCAAATTCATAATATACAAACAAGCTGTGAAAAATGTTTTCATTTGCAAAACCTAAACAAGAGAATATTATTAAGAGCTCTCACAAGTACTCTTGAGCCTAAGAACAAAGATTCTATCAATCAGCCACTATTATTGATTCATTTATATTAGGTTCTCTGTATAATACTGACATCTTAATTTTTTTGTTTTTTAATCAATAAATCAATCTGTATTTCAGTTCTGGTTTTTAACCATCAAATAAATGTAAAACCAGTAAAAAAATGTTATATATAGTCACAAGAAAATCAATTTAAGCTGAAATTATGGAAACAACACTAGTGTAAATGCACAATATTGGGGAATAATGATTAAATGGAAAAATTAAATAACTTTAAAAATTTATATAGAATAAACAATATACTCTTTCCAAAATATTTTTAAAAAATTTTGAACTGAGTGCAAAGATTATCATTATTTCATCACTTAAAGAGTATCAAAGTTAAAAACATCTGCTTGTAATACCTTGTTCCGAAAGAATTAAATACTATTTCTTTCTCCACAATAAAAGTAACATATTATTAATCTGAATTAATCAAAAACTTCCAATATTTAACCAATATTTAAAAAGTAAATCTTTAATCTTTTCCAATAAATTAATTTGTACACATATTCAGTATATACCTAAAAATTAATTTGGCAGTGATATAATTTCATTCATAGATCAGAGATGTTGCTTTCAAGAGCATAAATAAATTTACAGAAGTCCAATGATCCTAGGGATGTGTACATAAATGACCTATATTTCATTGTATAACTTAATAGATACAATTTAGTGTGTTTTACTATTTATTAAAGATAATGCATTTATGATAAGTTGCTCTGTATCACATTGCAAATTGAAGTAACATTTAATGGTTTGAACTGAAAATCAAACTAACCATAACCTTCCTTTACATTAAGTCATTACTTAAAATAAGCTAAATTTGTTTAATCCTAAGAAAGCTGATAGAAACAATCATTTTTTTCTCACTCTTAATAATATATATATATATATATATATATATATATATATAGTAGTAGTAGTATTCGGAAAAACCCAATAATAATAATAATATTGCTTTTTTTAGAAAACTTCTTTTCAATTATGTTTATAAATGTTTAATTAATTGCCATTGATAAAATAATTAATAAAATAGAACTACGTTGATAAAATAATATGTTAAAATAACTTTTAAACCTTATAAAGTAATAACTAATTATTTAATTAATACATTATAGAATTACATCCAATAATATTACTATGAATGAATGCATTTTAAGCACCTTTTGATTATAATGTTTACCTATATAAAATATTATTATTATGAATATTGTTATTAATTATAAAAAGGATCACACTTATTAATTGTGTGTGTTTCACAAAAAAATCAATTGAAATCTACTTAATGTATACATAAAATACAAACCCATTCTAATTTGTGATTAGTGATGTTGGGCTTGACATAACTGATGGAGATTCCCTAAAATCGATTCTATGAGTTTTGTATTATCATAGCTCACAATTCAGAATTTCAATTTGAAATTGCGCAAAAATTAAATCAAGGTAGCTTACTGTACAAGTCTTGACTTGGTTATGACAAGTAGCTGCCTTTCACTATCGTCCTCAAGAGGGCTCTCTTTTATGTGAGGCATATTCTGACTGGGCCTCTGCCACAAGGCTCTTGGTTGGATATCTTCCAAACGACTTCGCACACGTCTTTTATGCAGCTCATGCATGACCAGCTACCCTACAGCAGCTTTCCACAATGGACATTATTTACATTACATTACAATAAATATAATTATTAAAATACATACAATAAATATAATTAATAAAATACATATATATATATACATAATAATAATTAAACATATTGCAGTCCCCCCCCCCCATATTTACAAATAATCTAAAAACGCAATAATAATAATAATCCCTTCCTTTTATTTTTAAAAATTATAACTCTAAAGTTTTTAATAATCTAACAATGTCATTTATTCCCTAATTGTGTTGGCCCTTTGACCATGTCTACACATTTGCTTAAATTTTTTTGAATATACAAAGTTTCATAACATTTTCCTTTCTTGCAATTTTTAACATACTTTTTTTCCACAATTCATTTTATATCCAGTATCAAAAAAAAACATATATTTTTTGGATACTGGACATAAAATGAATTGTAAAAATAATATCCAGGTATTAAAATATATTAAAAATTACAAGGAAAAAAAATGTTATAAAACTTTGTACATTCAAAAAAATTTAAGCATATGTGTAAACATGGTTAAACAATAAAAGCCAAATAATTATAAAAATCATCATCATCATCAACCATTATCAATCCACTGCAGGATGAAGTTCTCTCCAAGTTCAATCCATCTTTTCCTATCTTTCATTTCTCTTCTCCACATCACCCCTGCACACTTTCTTATTTCATCCACTCATCTCACATGTGGTCTCTTTCTGGTCTTTTACAATCGCTTGGAATCCAGTTTAAAATTTTAATTGTCCATCTGTTATCATCTCTTCTAACAATATGTCCAGACCAACTCCACTTCAGTCTTTTAATTTTTTCAATGAGGTCAGTAACAATTGTTTGCTCTCTTACCCATACATTGCATTTTTGATCCCTTCTTGTTATTCCCAACATGCATCTCTCCATACTTCTTTGAGTGGTCTGAAGTCTCTGTATTGCTCTTCTATTAAGTGTCCATGTCTCAGATCCATAAGTAAGAATTGGCAAAACACATTTATTAAAAACCTTTCTTTTCAAACACATAGGCATATTTTTTTTAGTATCAAGTTATTTCTACCAAAAGCACTTTAACCAAGTTTAATTCTATGATTAATTTCATCCATTATATTTCCATCTTAAAGCGCTTCAACCAAGTTTAATTCTATGTTTAATTTCATCCATTATATTTCCATCTTTATTAATAATCTGATCAAGGTATTTGTAACTGTTAACTTCTTCTAACTCATCATAATCAATCTTTATTTTCATATTTTGAGAAAATCTATTAAACATTACTTTAGTCTTTTTAACGTTTATCTTTAGTCCTACTTTCCTACTTTCATCTGATAACTCCTGCAACATTTCCTGTAGCTCTAAAGCATTATTTGCAAAAACAACTACATCATCTGCAAAATCTAAATGACTTAAATAATCTCCATTTACTTTCACTCCTTTAGCCTCCCATTTTAATCCACAAAATACTTCTTGCAGCACTGCTGTAAAAAGTTTTGGAGATATGGAGTCACCCTGTCTTACACCCTTTTCAATGTTGATTTTCCTACTATCATTATGTAATCTAATTGTTGCTGTTGCATTTTTATAAATATTCTTCAAAATATGACAATAAATAAATACATTACATTTAATTTTAATTTTTATATTTTTGTTAAAATAAGTATAAAATAAATGAATTAAAAAAATTCAGATATTATATAAATGAATAAAGCTTTAAGAAATGAGTAAAGTCTAATGGCTATATT
The DNA here is from genome assembly GCA_028023455.1 of Epiperipatus broadwayi. Lineage (NCBI taxonomy): Eukaryota > Metazoa > Onychophora > Udeonychophora > Euonychophora > Peripatidae > Epiperipatus > Epiperipatus broadwayi. Next base: position 1,104,581 of record JAQFVV010012620.1, on the reverse strand, counting down.
CAATTAAATATTTAAAAAAAATTGAAGCTTATTATTAGACATCTTTGGAAGTGCTTCATTTTACTATTTTATTGAAATAAAAGTATATTTGTATATCCTTAATAAAAATAAAAAATAGAAAAAGAGTTTGTCTGCCAAAAATAGAATAGCTTAATTGATTAGAACATTACCTTAAAATTCAATATGCAAGTATCTAAAGGTTTAGGTTTGATTCTCATGCTAGTTCTGTTAATGATCAATCCAACAACACTTGAAGAAGAGAGTTAAATAATAGTACTCAAAACACTGTGTTATATACTAACCTGTGCACTGTTTCTAACAGTTGAAAGTTTAAATAAAGTTTAAACATTTTTTAAAGATATTCAATATTTAATGTTAGATAACAGAAATAATCTAATATGTAATTTCTATTAAAATGCCGTCATCACAAGATTTCAGAAAAACAGTAATTTCTGATCATACTGTTTAATAAATCAATCATTGTTATTACAGTAATAGTTTTGAGTTACGATTAATTATGTTACAGTAGTATGTGCAGAGTAGAATTCTGTATAAATAGCAAAGATGAAAATAACTAAATACCATTTACTAATCAATAATTTCATAACTGTCTTGGTTGCTGACTATACAATGATAAATAGACAGATAAATGAATAGATAAATAAATTATTCTGGCTAAGATGGTAGGTATCCAGGGTTTTTAATTTGGCCACCTGTCTTTGAAAAAACTTAGTGAGCATTTCACCAGGGTTACTCCTATATTTTTCTTGAATGATCTGGTATAATAATGCTTCTTGGTGATCATTATTCCAGAATTTTTTTTATTAGTGGTATTTGATATTCTTCAAATATTTTGGGTGCTTGGAATAATGATTCCCACCAAGATAAGGCAACCCTTTGGAAATGGCTATATGCCACTATTAGCTTCATTAATCAAACATTGGAATCTTTTCAACTTCATAAACTGGTTTATCATATTGGCTTGGATAGTATGGTTGGGATTGTTGATAGATTCCTTTTGGACATTGACAGATGATTGAGTATTGTGATGGCTTGCATATTCTTCTATGGAGTAAATAACATCTTCATCATTGTTTTGTTCCTTCTGTATGCCTCCCATCTCATTTTCTGTTTTATCTTGATGTTCTTTTTTATTTTGGCTTTTCACCATCCTGTTGATAGCTTTCATTATGTGGTTTAGTTTATCTGAAGTGGTGTCTTCCTCTGCATCAGATGGCTTAATCCTTTTGAGAATTTGTGTATGGTTTTCTATTATTCTTTGCCTTTCTTTATCATATTCATTTCTCAAACTTTTTATCATTTATTCCATTACATTCAAATATCAGCTTTTTAAGCTAATTGTGCATACGCTTTTGTGAGTGTTAATAATAAATGAATACTTTCTCACCAATACAAGATATAGTATTTATGCAGGAATAAAAGGAATCCCCTATTCCTATGACTCAAATGCTTATATATGAGCAAATTTGAAGTACTGGCAAGTAAAGTATGAGGATGGAACCATCACTTTAAATTACTATATACAATGTCTGAATGAATGACATGGGGTGAAATTGTTTAGAATTTACTAAACATCATTCCAACTGAAACTTAATCATATGTAATTTTTATTCTCTAGTTGGTCCAATATACTTTATTGATTTTCTAATAATATTCAATATTATTTTTGTTTCAGATCTCCATCTATCAAGTTTTGTTTCATGCTAAGGCATTGGCAACCATTTTCTATGGAATGTTTTTTTTCCTGGTTATATATTCAAGTTTATTGTTCTCTTTTAATAATTATTGATTTCTCTGCATGGATGCTTTTATTTTTTTCCATTCAGGTCTCTTTTAGTTATTTTTGATTTTTGTAGATTTCATTTTGAAAATTATTGTATATACTTTTATTCCCATGTCTTTACTTTTCAATTTATTTTCTAGCTTCATTTTAAATTCAGTAAAACTTTTATGACAGTTATGTTCTTTTTCTTTAATGATCTTTTGGAATTTTTGGATTTTATTATCCATATCAGTCTATATCCATGATATTTCATCTTTCAATTCCATTTTTAAATTGTCTAGTTTTTGGACAGTTTATCTTTCATACCTGCCTTCATATTATCTATCTTTATAGATATCACATCTATTTTCAGATTTTCTATTTTTCTTTCATAGTTTCTATCTTTGTAAACAAATCCCAGAATAAATTGACATCAGAAAACTATTTATTTAACTCTCATTGGTCAACATCCCAAATCAACTTGCACAATTTTTTAAACAAAATATTTTTCTGTTTCATTTGAAATATTAAAATCAATAAATATTTTACAAATGAAATTAATTTAAATCATTTCTTTAAGATCAAGTTTTAGTTCTGATCGTCTTTTAATAAATGATATTAATTAAATATATTGCTAAAGTTTAATAATAAATATTTTTGTGTAAAAGATATTACAATAATTTTAAAATAAATTTTTATCTTGTGGTAGATAATTGTTCCTTCTTTCATTAACTACAATTTTAGATCTTTAGCTCTTAAAGGAACATTGCATGAAAATAAATTAAAATCAAATTTATAAGTAACAATATTTATTTAAATGGATAAATATTGTATTAAAAATTATATAGTAGATTATAATATAAATTATTTATAACTAACAATGATTATTAAATCTCTGCAGAATTCTCTTTTTAATGTTTATGTATTAAGTCATTTATTATTGTTATACCTAAGTTTATATAATATTACTATTACCTAAATTATAAATTTAAAATTTTGGAGCTATAATTTACATTTTATATACCATTCTTACTATGGATAACAGATCAAAAGGTTACAATATATATATATATATAAAACCATAGGTCATTAAATAAATGAACTGCAATTTATTTACAAATAAAATGAAACTTGATTTGATGATAATCATTATTTTATGGCTGTACAAAATTCAAAAATAATAAAAAAAATAAATATTATTATACAGTTAAGTTTGTTACAACAACACATATAGTTGTACATCAGTTGCTATTAAAATGGTGATCTTGTGATATTATTATATTTTTAGGTTAGTCTCATGCATTCCTTCTGTTACATTTAATGCATGATATGTCCTAGATTAAACACTCTTTACAGTATTTTGTCAATGTTAGGCTGGATATATTTTTTTATTTCTCCTTTTTATTTTTATGTATTCCACTCCTGTTGCATTACAAGTTTAAATAACATCAACCAATAAATTCACATATAATAAAGTCTTACCAATTGTTGACATCAATATTAAAATAAATAACTATTAAAAAACCTTTATTTAATTAATAATCAAAATAAATACTCACACACACATATACGATATATTGAAGCAATATTCTTTCATAGCCAAACATTAATAATGTTTGCTTTATATATTATAAAATTTATGATAAATTTTTGTATATGATAAGCTCTATATTTATGCTTACATATATATTTTTTAATATATATTTTATATTTTTAAATCAAAAACGTAAAGAATTTTTTATGCTTTTTTTAAAATCCTTTCTTTTTAACCAGATTATCAGTTTAAGTAAACATAATAATTAAAACATTTTTGATTGAAATAAAAATAATTTTAGAATTTCATTTTTATTTTATTTGTTTTTAAAATAACAATAACTTTTTTTTTATTTTATAGTTTACAAAAAAATGATTGTATTTGAATTAATTCAGGTTAAATTCTCAGTTGCCTGTTTAACAGATTAATTTTTTGGATTTTCTTATTATTGGGATTGACTTACTTTATAAAATTACATAAACTCAGGCGACGTAATCAAAATTTTAATTGAAAGTTGCATTCTGGGAAAAAAATAAAAAACAAGTCACATAAGAAAATTATTTTATTCAGTCATTCTAATTCTAACATTAGCTGATACTTAAGATATTTAATGAGAATAGAACTTATTTATTTAGCTATCATCTGACAATTGCCTAGCCAGCAGTCAGATAAAAAAAACTACTTAAATCATATATCACACAATGTTAGTAATACCTTTGTAAGTGGAATTTATGCAGATATGCATGATTACATTCTGTATTGCCATTGATAACTCCATAAAGCCATTTTAAGATGCAACATATTTTCTAGTAATGAATTAATATGCTTAATGTCAACAAGGAATGGCTTTTTATTTAATATGCCTTTGATTTTCAATTTACCAACACAAACAGGTTCTGAAGTTAATGGTCAATGCTTGAGATATATTGTATAATAGTATTTGAAGAGTATTTAAAAATATAACTATCTGAAATAAACATTTTAATTCAATCTTTTTCAATAATATGACTTGATAATATAAAGAGAAGAAGCTTTTCAGATGCTAGGAGTAAAATGAATTAAAGTACTGACATTTGTTTTTAGACAAAAAAATATCAGAATGAAAGAATCAGAAGTGGTAGCAGTTAAAATAATAATCCAATTGTCATGTCTAATAAAATTATTGCAGTCATTGGTAAGATAGGAAGAAGTGGTTAATAAATTATATTCATCATTATTTTCTTAATATTTATTTAATAAAACATTTCATGCATGCACATAAAAATGAATTAATTCAATTTATATTATGTTATATATATATATTGTGACAACCACGTAAAGTCATCGACTCACATATATATTTATTAATAAAATTAGAAGTAATAAAGGTGAAATAAAGTTGCTATTAAATTTTAAAAATTTAAGGAAGGAAAAGGAAAAATTGAAATTCTAATGTCAAAATTTACTGTGAATTTGTAATAGTAAGAGAAGGGGAGGGGGGTGCATAAAGAAATGCGTCTCTTTCTCTCTTGTAAGTCAAATGCTAGAAAGTTATTTTGTTTATTGTGGGAGAGGGGAAAAGGATGCATAAAGAAATGCGTGTCTTCTCTCTCATTAAAAAAAAAACTATATAATAACAAATTAAAATAAAATGTAAAAAACAAATGTGAAAAAAAAATGAATGAATTGTAAATTTAAATAAAATGTAATATGTGATATATAAAAGGAAAAACAATATGGCCGTAGGTGTGAAAGTCTGTTAGACAAATTAAATTCCATGGACAAAGAAATGTTATCAACGGAAGATCTTTGCCTGATCTGTTAAATTAATTGGGACTTACATTCCGGCCACTAATTAAATAAAGAAACATAATGATAAGAATTGGTTGGAAATCTAAGTCTTAATTAAAAAATTTTAAAAACAATGAACAAAAGAATGAGATTAAGAAAATTACAATTTTTGTCTGGCATTGCTAATGGAGACTTTAGAGAAGCAACAGCTAAAAGAAAATGGAAGAAGTGCGTAGCTAGTGGCGTTAAAGGGACGTGGGTTCGGATTCAAGCCGTCTCATCACTGACTTGCAATGTAAGATCTTTGCCTGACCTTCTAGAGGGACCGCTGCTTCTGTAGCTGTCAATTGAAACTCAACCTAAAGAATCAACCAGCAAACTGGATGAAAATAACCCCACAAACTGAGGAAGTTAATGGAGAACCTAAGGAATCAACAAGCAAAAACTGGAACAAAAATAACCCCACAAACTGAGGAAGTTAATCAAGAGCGCTCGGAAGAAATACCCATGGGACAATTACAACAAAGCCTAGGTAAAAGCATGCATGCATTTTAATCTGTTTACTAGTCATAACTAAATACGCAATTAATAATTCGATAAAATAGAACTCTATCTACAGGACTTTAAGAACTTTAATATTTGATCTGTTATCATATGTTATTATAGCCATGTATTTATAAGTGTGTTTTTTGGTTATTATTATTATAATGTATTTTTTATATCAAGTGTGAGTATTAGTATTAAACATATTTATCATTAAATTTCGTGTCCTTGCTTTATTCTCCTATCACCAAGCTACAACAGGAAGGAAACTGTAATTAGTAATTAAAGGGTAATGCTGATTTTTTTAAAGGTATTCATGTGCTGCTTGTTCTTGCGAATTCCCAATTATATAAAAATAAATAGCAAGCACTGGACATTCATTAAATTTCTTTGAAATAGTTTGCTTTGTTCAGCAGCCGAGAGTTTTTGGCTGGGAAAAATAATGCCAAGATAATATGTATGTATTGCCTTGGGGTTCAGTCAAGGGTATAGATATGAAGTTAAATTTGTATCTGTATTAGCTCTCTGCTTGTATTGTAACGGCGATGGTTAAATAAATAAACAATCCATTACAGTTGGAAGCTAAGCCGGGATATTTCAGTTAGCAAAACTGTTAGTAAACAAATAAGAATAAGTAAAGTTGTAAAAAATAAATGTATAATAAATAAATAAATGAAAGGAAGAATCAAGGTTGTGAAAAAAAAATAAAGTATAATAAATAAGTCTAAAATATAATTGAAAGTATTAAAGATGTAAATCAAATCAAGCAACCATCCAAATAACCATTTCCATTATAATTGGGGGCCAGTCCGGGATATATTGTCATGTTTACAAGTTCAGCCCATTTGAATTCGAGTATAACAAAATTAATAGTTTATGCAAGAATTAATAAACAAATCAAAAAATAGCTTGGTGGTAGACAAAAGCAAGAAATAAAATAAATATTAGAGGGTAAAAGGAGAGAAAGAGAATGTGATATAATTTGGGAAGTTAGGTTGTAAATTGGAGACAGTTGCGGAGGGGTCTTGAAGGCAGGCATGGGTGAGTGATGATTAGTGAGTGAGACGGGGAGAGTTGAACAAACGTGCCTAGTGTCAGTGAAATATAAAGTTAGTAAAGTAAGATAAACCTATACGGATAGGGTTAGAATAATAAAGTTGTAGAATAAAATATAAATGATTAGTGAGTGTGTGTTAAATAAATTTGATGCACACGAGATCAAAAACAAAAATGGACGCTCTAGTGGGCGAAATAGGAAAAACCTCTGAAGAACTAATGGAACCGTCTGGAGAAATAGCTAATGAAGGGGAAATAGAAATTAGCAAAAGAATGGAGACAGTGGGGGGTGATAAAAATAAAATAGAAAGCTATAATATAAGGGATATGTTCATGAAATTAATGGAAGGCCAGCAACAGTTGATTATGGAAATGAGGGAAATAGATGAAAGAAATAAAAGGAGGATAGAAGAGTTGGGCGAATGACACAGTAAGGATTTTAGCCAAAGGGTTGAACAAGGATAAAAAATGAAAACGGAAAGGCTATAGAAAACATACAACTAGAGGTAACTCAGCAAACACAGTTGAGAGGATAGAAGTGAGGGTAGAAAGGGGTGAAAATAAAATAGAAAATATAACAGAGATAATAAGAGCTAACAGTAAAGAGCAAGAAAGCGCGAGCAAATGCTTGCACATAAATAGCGAAAGTAACAATGCGGAGCAAATGCTTATAGGCCCAGAAGGGAAGACTGTTGGACAGGTTACTGAGTTGCTAGATGCATTTGACAGCACTAGGCCTAATTACAAGGCGGAGGATCGGGGATTTAAACCCCAGCCCAATGATCCGCACATAGGGAGAATGCAATACAATCTTCATTGCGATTATTGGGAAGGAAGCCAGGCATTTCCTGATAGATCCAAAAGGGCTGAAATGTCCGAACAGACTGGAAGAAGTTCAGATCTCAATCATCCATATGAGCAAGCCGACTCTAGAGAACATCGAAACAGTGTTCCAGGTCCCAGCACAAGTGGATATAAATAAAGTAGAAAAAATGATAAGAAACCTCCAGACAAAAACTAAGCCGAAAGGAAATAAACGGACGGGTAGGTCGGTTCGATAAAACGGATAACGTAATGGGATCATGAAAAATAAAATTGTTTTTTTTAAACATATGACAGGTGGGGAAAATTGTCTCATGACAAATAATTAAAGTTATTATAATAAACAAAAAATAATAATAATGATATTCACGGAGTAAAATCAATGATAAACTTAATGCATATTTATGTGCAGTCAAGCACAGCAAGACCAATGTAAATAAAAGTAATAACAAAAAAAGGAAAAGAAATCTATAAATAGTTTATTCATATCACAATCTGTCAGTTATAAATGCAGATATAATGGACAAATAAATAAAAGTAAAAATAAAATAAGAATTGTTTAGGCTCATTAAAGAGCCATTTAATAATTAATAAAATAAACTAAATGAACAATAGTGATAATGCTTAAATGGTAGATATCACTGATAGGTGTATGAGGTTGCAGATTGAGGCATATATGTGTGTGTGTATGCATTATGTTAGGTCGTATTTTAAGCTTGATTCAGCCGTCTCTTCGCACTTTAGATTCTCGTGGCTCTCGATGGTTAAACTTTTAAATGAAGTGCCAGTAAGAATCCTGGACTCATTATATAATAAGAATTAGTGTCTCAATATAATAAGAATTAGTGTCTCAAAATAAATAAATGAAGAAATAAGAATTAGTGCCTTGAATAAAATAAATAAATAAATAAAAAATAAGAATTTGTTGTTTGCGCAAGATGAGCAGGCAGTAGAAATATCCTGCTGTTCACACGCTTTAAATCCCGTTATGTTTTTTTTTTTGATAGAGTTAAGTTATGCCATGGTCTCATAGGCATTGAGATTAAATTGGTTGATCAGCCAAAATCGATCGGAAAGAATTGTGTAGCTTTACCTAGCTGTCTCTCTGCAGTCATCCTCATCATCATTATCACTCGTCATGACAGAGTGGGAAAGTATGTAATAAAAGCAGAAGTAAGAGTTGAAAGCAAAGAATTAAAATAGGCTCTCATCTCAGAATAAGATTCGACCCGATTTTAATTCTCAAAAACGGGCGGAGTGTAATGTGACGACCACATAAAGTCGTCGACACACATATATATTTATTAATAAAATTAGAAGTAATAAAGGTGAAATAAAGTAGCTATTAAATTTTAAAAATTTATGGAAGGAAAAGGAAAAATTGAAATTCTAATGTCAAAATTTACTGTGGATTTGTAATAGTAAGAGAAGGGGAGGGGGGTGCATAAAGAAATGCGTCTCTTTCTCTCTTGTAAGTCAAATGCTAGAAAGTTATTTTGTTTATTGTGGGAGAGGGGAAAAGGATGCATAAAGAAATGCGTGTCTTCTCTCTCATTAAAAAAAAAACTATATAATAACAAATTAAAATAAAATGTAAAAAACAAATGTGAAAAAAAAATGAATGAATTGTAAATTTAAATAAAATGTAATATGTGATATATAAAAGGAAAAACAATATGGCCATAGGTGTGAAAGTCTGTTGGAAAAATTAAATTCCATAGACAAAGAAATGTTATCAATGGAAGATCTTTGCCTGATCTGTTAAATTAATTGGGACTTACATTCTGGCCACTAATTAAATAAAGAAACATAATGATAAGAATTAGTTGGAAATCTAAGTCTTAATTAAAAAATTTTAAAAACAATGAACAAAAGAATGAGATTAAGAAAATTACAGTTTTTGTCTCGCATTGCTAGTGGAGACTTTAGAGAAGCAACAGCTAAAAGAAAATGGAAGAAGTGCATGGCTAGTGGTGTTAAAGGGACATGGGTTCAGATTCAAGCCGTCTCATCACTGACTCGCAATGTAAGATCTTTGCCTGACCTGCTAGAGGGACTGCTGCTTCTGTAGCTGTCAATTGAAACTCAACCTAAAGAATCAACCAGCAAACTGGATGAAAATAACCCCACAAACTGAGGAAGTTAATCAAGAGTGCTCGGAAGAAATACCCATGGGACAATTACAACAAAGCCTAGGTAAAAGCATGCATGCATTTTAATCTGTTTACTAGTCATAACTAAATACGCAATTAATAATTCGATAAAATAGAACTCTATCTACAGGACTTTAAGAACTTTAATATTTGATCTGTTATCATATGTTATTATAGCCATGTATTTATAAGTGTGTTTTTTGGTTATTATTATTATAATGTATTTTTTATATCAAGTGTGAGTATTAGTATTAAACATATTTATCATTAAATTTCGTGTCCTTGCTTTATTCTCCTATCACCAAGCTACAACAGGAAGGAAACTGTAATTAGTAATTAAAGGGTAATGCTGATTTTTTTAAAGGTATTCATGTGCTGCTTGTTCTTGCGAATTCCCAATTATATAAAAATAAATAGCAAGCACTGGACATTCATTAAATTTCTTTGAAATAGTTTGCTTTGTTCAGCAGCCGAGAGTTTTTGGCTGGGAAAAATAATGCCAAGATAATATGTATGTATTGCCTTGGGGTTCAGTCAAGGGTATAGATATGAAGTTAAATTTGTATCTGTATTAGCTCTCTGCTTGTATTGTAACGGCGATGGTTAAATAAATAAACAATCCATTACAGTTGGAAGCTAAGCCGGGATATTTCGGTTAGCAAAACTGTTAGTAAACAAATAAGAATAAGTAAAGTTGTAAAAAATAAATGTATAATAAATAAATAAATGAAAGGAAGAATCAAGGTTGTGAAAAAAAAATAAAGTATAATAAATAAGTCTAAAATATAATTGAAAGTATTAAAGATGTAAATCAAATCAAGCAACCATCCAAATAACCATTTCCGTTATAATATATATATATATATATTAATAAATAATAATATTTATGGAGAAGTAAAGTCCAAGTTTGCTTATCACAATAAATAATTCGCAAATAACACATTAAAGTCATTTTAATAAATATGAAAATAACATCTCTCATATCAATGTTAGTTTATTGGGTATATAAAAAATATCCACTTTTACCTAATTTCAAGCTGTTATATAAAATTTAATATTAGTGGAAATCTGCACAAAATATCATTCAAACAAGCTTAGCAGTTTCTAATAACTATTAAGATGTAAATTCTAATGATTTTAATAATCCTATAAATAAACAGTAGCTACTAAATTATTTATAGTTTTGCATCCTAAATACAGTAATAAAAATTGACATTAAATTTTGAGAAAGTTAAGCTAATATTTTTGATTAAGTTAAGCTAATACAATAATGCTTACTATTTGGAATATGATCATGCTGATGAATAAAAATAAATGATTTCAAGGTTATAAAAAGTGTATGGATTATATTTAATAAGTAGCTTATTTTTATTTTATTTTAATATTATTATATAACATTTTTATTGCAAATAATTTTCTATTTATTACATCTATTTTAACAATTTATAACTTCTCTGATAACTAAATGTTCTTGTTTTATTTATACAACTTGCTAATGTTTATTTTTTTCTATACAATCTTATTTCTGATGTTTTGCATATCATTTGGTAGCTTAGTGTTTGCTCTGAGCTTGAATCTCGGGATACAAATAGTAACTATATCTTATTTTTTTTATCATACACTTGTTAATACCTTGTACTGTAGTGGCCTCTGTAAAAGAAAATAGTGCTGATTTTAGCTAATAATACTACTTTATAAGCTGAAAATAATCAATGTTTAGAATATTAAGTATACTTGCTTAGAAAGTTCATACTAAATTACTATAATTTTTTTAATATAGGACATTCCATTTACCAATGTATGATTATAATTAAAATCCAATATATACTTATATAATATATGTTTCTATATAAAAGTAAATTTTAATTTTTAATAGCCTAGCTGCTTTACTATGGTTTCAAACTATAATAATAGTTGTTGATATGTTAGACACTAGTATAGTTTAAAACAATGATTATATATGCTATCAAAAAGCAGCTAGACTATTAAAAAAATTCTCCAAAATCCGAGACAAAGCTTAATATATAGATTAAATAGCTCTAATCTGTTGTTAAGACAATCTCTATGGATAAAAATTGGTTCATATATATATATATGCATAAAGTCATTATAGGCAGACTGTATATGCCGTGAATGAGTTTTCTGTGTGTGCGTAACAGACTATAAATTTAACATTATTGCAGTATCTAAACAATAATTTATTTCTAAATATTTAAAAATAGCATAAGCTAAACTTTAAAGAAACTAAAGAATAAAATATGAATATTTCATTAGATTGTATATAAATAACATATTGAATAAATTAAGTTATGAATTTTTACAAAGCTTCTGAAAAATAGAACTACTCAACCTAATTGATATCTGCATATAGTAAGCAAAAACTTACGAAAAATTGATTGTCAAAATAATAATAATAACGCTTTTTCTTTGAATATTTATAATATAGTTTTTATTATTTGAATTTCAATATAATCTATAAATAATTAAACGAAAATGCTTTCTAAATTTGTTGTTACTTGAGTGAAACAAAACTTTTTTTTTGTTTTTAAACATTTGGTTCAAAATTATAAGTGATGGAATCAATGTTATCACAATGCAAAATCTATCCGATTTTTGAAGTTTGTGTAAACTCAGCCTATATAAATTAAGCAAATTATGAATGACTATCATTTTTGTATTCATAAATATAAAACTTTAATTTAGTCATAAACAATGAAGAAGTAATGGTGTTCCATAACCACAATTGCATAAAAAGATGCATTTGTTTAACATTCTTAATTTTTTATATAGTTCTGGATTTATAATACACCCATTATTTAAATATTTCTTTTTCTCCTCAACTGATATTTAGTGGCAGTGCAGTTTTTTTAACCTTTTCATAAGTTAATTTTCCTCTTGCTAGCCTTCTCACCACTGCCTCCTCTATCAAAAGCGCACCAATCCGAATAATCAACCCAAATGACCAGTCATACTGTTTTGTTTTGAGTAATGGCCTCTTGTATACCTCTATTTTCTCCAATGACATTCAATGTTTTATTTTCAACCATTCATAGTATCTTTAATTTGTAATACGAATACATCCTGAACACTTGTAATGTATTTGTTTTTTCAGATTTAATAATATCTACATGTCTGATTTATATAAGACCTCACTTCAGATATAACTCCTAATGAAATGTTTTTTAACATGAGAAATATATTTAATAATTCTAGTTTTATGTTTAATGTTTTTTTTTTACCTTGCATGTAATTTTAGTATTTAAATCTTTCTTACTTTTTCCATCTAATGTTATTAAGCTTCCTGAGTATTTAAAGATTATGTTTGATCCTATTTTTCTATCTAACTTATATTATTTCTAGCTGATTTTTCTCTCTAGCATATTTTATCACTTTTTTTTTTTTCTTATTAATCTTTACATTGCACCTTTTCTTTTATAAATCATAAAATTTATTAAACATCACTGAAAAATCTTCTCTTTTTTTTTGCTATTAAATCCCTATTCTTTACAAACTTGTCATTTATTTTCAGTTCTCCCTTTACATTACCATTAAATTCTTTTATATGTTCTTCAGTGTAAAGATTGAAGATCATAGATAATAGATACATTCCTATCTTACACCATCTTTTTATTTTAACTCCATTCCTTTCTTTCCTACAGTAGCAATTTGATTTTAATTTACAACCACTATATTATTCTTCTATCTCAAAAATCTATTTTTAGATTTCCTAATGCTCTGAAAGTTATCTTCCTATCTATATTATCAAATGCACTTTCTGCATCAAAAACAGCCATTACTACTTATTTAATCTTAATGATTTGTCAATCAATATATGAAGGCTCAAATTTGCTTCCAGAATATTTCTATTTTTCTAAATTCAAATTGATTATTTAATATTTTTTTCTTTATTCTACTTTCAATTCTCATAAATAACTCTGGTCAAAGTTCTAAAATATGTGAAAACAAGCTTCTTTTGGCTTCTTTTGAAGAGAGGAGGGGGGTTGCTATCACTGTACTTTTTTCCAAATTCAAATGCTCTTTTCCAGTCAAGTATATTTCATTTAGTAATTTATGAATGTCAATTTTAAATTTTTACCCATTAGATAGAATTCATTCTTTTGCTTTTCCTAGCATCAGTTTTTCAAATCTCTTTTCAAATTCATACTTAGTGATTAGGAATTTGCATAACCCATTTTGGAGTTTTCCATTTCATTTTTCCCATATAATTTTTCTATATTTTTATGCCACTAATTTATTTTTATCAACAAACATTTTTTTTATTCATAATTGTACTTAGTGCCTTATTTCCCACTTTAAATTGCCTTTTAATATCATTATATATTTATTTCTGTTTCCTCTTTTTATATTTTTACCTATCTTTATACAAACATTCTGGATTTTTATTTTCTCTTTCATTTTACTCTTAATTCTTTTGTAATAATTCTTTAATAACTCTTTTTTCTTTACTATTTTATATTATTATCATTCTTTTATAAAATTCTATATTTCTTTCATTGTATATGTTTTTATGTGCTATGTTTTTAGTTATTTCCAAAATATTTCTCTATTGTTTAAATAATTTCATTTTTTATTATTTCTCATATTTTATATATACTTATCTTTCTATCAGATAAAAACTTATTCTCATTTCTATAAAAATTATCTGAGGTTCTTTATTTGATTTGATTTTAGTTAGGTTCTGTTTGTTCTTAGGCATTCACGTGACTTAATACAATCAGGATTTGATCAGAGTCTACTTCTGTGTATAACTTTTTCACAATTTAACCTGATCTACCTTTTGCACTAAAAATAATTTTCCTCTTCTATTTTCTATGCTAAGGCCAAAATTCACCATCACCTAACTTCTCTTCCCTCTCCAATTACAACATTTTGTCTTTCATAATAATCAAAATTTCTTTAATTTTTATTTTTATTAATAGTTCCTCACCTTATTCATATACTTTCCCAATCTGTTTATCTACATAGCTAATATCAATTTACATAATTAAATTAATGCTATTTTTCATGGTTTTGATTTTAGCTTTATTTTCATATATTAATAATTCTATATCTCATGTTTCTGTTGAAAACAAAAACAACAACTGCTAAAATTAATTAATTTTAATTTGTTTCTTTATTGCATTGCCTTAATTAATTAATCAATCCTTTCTTATAAAATCTTTAATTTTTTGTACAATGCTTAACATTCATCAACATCGACAGTTTCGATTGCCCCTGCAATCTTCTTCAGAACTATAAATATATACACATATATATAAATATAAATTACACAACTATATATAAATTATATACAAATTATATAAATCCTATAAAATCATATATATATATATATATTCATAAAAATATACAAAAATATTTATCACCTGTATATCCCCTCAAATACATGAACATTAATAAAATAATTGAAATCTTTTAACACCTTAATTTTAATCTTTTTTTATTATATATATTTAATATACTTTCATGCTATTATTTTATATTTTTCAAATATATTTATTTCAATTATTTTTATATCAACTTATCTTTATAACTTTATCTTCTATTTCCATAATTTATATTTAATTATTACTTTTATATGTTAACATTATCATATTTATTTATATACCTATTCTTACTTACTCCATTTTTTTATCTTATATCCTCTTAAATTTTTTATTTTTACTTTGTATATCCCTATATATATCTCATATTTCTAAAACTTAACCTTTAAACTTTTTATCATATTTTATAATTTAAAATCTATTACATAAACTATTCTGAAATTATTATAAACAGAAAAACATGTTTAATTCCTATTTATTTTATTTTTTATATTAATAATCTTAATTAATTCTAACATTTAATTCTTAATTTTACCTTTTAAACTTCTTTATCTTTTACGTTTTCTGCTCTATTTCAGTTAAACCGTTTTTTATTTTTTTTATATATTTTTCATACATTAGCTCCCTCTATTGCATTTTTTACCTATTAATTTTTTATCTTTATTTTAATTTTATTCTTTTATTTTTATTATATTAACTTTTATATTAAAATTCTCCTCAATCCGAAATCATTGTTCATTTTTGGTTTTATACTATTTATATAAATAGCTTCTTTAATCTTTCTTTCCCTCCTACTTTCTGTAAAATGTAACATTCTAATACATTCTTTATTAAACTCATGTCCTGTCTCCAATCTGTGCATATATATTGGTGAATTTTTATCATATTTATGCTGTATCAATCTCCTATAAATTGAGTTCTTAGTTTCTCCAACATAATTCATTACCTCTTTATTTTTAATTTTACAATCTCTACAATTAATTTCATAAACTCCATTAACTTTATTATATTCTGTTTTATTTAAACACTCATATTTATTCTCTAATATTCCTATTATATTTTTTCTTTTTTTATTAACTATTTTTAGTTTTAATACTTCATTAAACTTTTTATTAATTTTGTTTATAATTTTATTTAAATTCTTAACTATATAATTATTTCCTGTTTTTAAACCTATATAAGCTGTTTCTTTTTTAGTTATCTCTTTATCTCTATCTCTTTCTTTATATTTATCCTTCATCTTTTTTTCTATCTTTTTAATATTATTATCCACAAACTTTTCTGGATATTCATAATTCCTTAATTCTTCTTTAATTAACTTTTTTTGTTTATTATATTCATCTTCATCTGAACAATAATTTATTGCTCTATAAATTCTAGAATATATTGTACTTCTTTTATATTTTATATCTATATTTGAAAACCAATTAGCAATATTATATTTATTATTCTTCTTATATATTGATGTCTCTACCTTACAATTTCCTTCCTTATAATATTTCTTTAATTCTATATCTAAATATACTATTCTATTATTTTCTTCCTTTTCCACAGTAAATTTAATTCCTTCATCTATTTTATTGACTTCTTCAATAAATAAATCTATTTGCCTCTGTGACTTGTTAAATATTAATAAGTAATCATCAACGTATCTTCTAATAAATATTGGTGCATTACCACTTCTCAACATTATCTTTTCTAATTCTTCCATATAAATTGTACTTAAAACCCCACTTAAGGCTCCCCCTATTAACAAACCTTTCTTCTGCTTATAAAATTCTTTTTTATAATTAAATGTTATTTCCTTACAACATATTTCTATAATTTGTTTTAATTTTTCTATTGGTATTTCCACACTCTTATTATTATCTCTTTCATATCTATCAGTTAATATTTTTATTGCTTTTTTTACGTTAATGTTCGTATACATAGATATTACATCCATCTTAACAAAAGTTAACCTATACCTATTATATTTATCTACAACCTTTTTTATATCACCTATTAAAATCTTATTATTTTTTATAAATGAACTGCTCTCTTTATTTATATACTTTTTCAATACTTTATTTGCCATCCATTTAGAAACCTTATTAAAATATGATCCTTTACCATTTATAACTGGTCTCAATGGTATTTCTTCTTTTAATATTTTGGGTGCCCCATAAATTTTAGCCACATTACAATCTTTTACTCCTAAAAATCACATGTATTATAATCAATTATTTTTTCTTTATATAATTGTCTTATCAACCCAGTAAACTTTTTCATTTAATAATTTAGTATCATCTTTAATTATCTTTTCAAATATGTTATCTTTTAACATAATATCCATCTTCTCTATATAATTTTTTCTATCCATCATTACTAATTTATTCCTTTATCCGATTTTATAAATATAATTTTTTCTTTATATTTATTTTTTATCTCTTTTACTTCTCTCACTTTTATTATATTTTTCTTATCTAGTTTATTATTTCTTTTATTATTATTATTTCTTATTTTATAAATCATATTATTTACTTCATTATTAAATTCTTCCATCCATATTTTATCTTTATTTTTAACAATTTTATTAATTTCCACATTTTGATAATAATATATATTATACTTTTCCTCTAAAAATTTTTGTGCTATTTTTTCTTTAATTGCTTTCAATTCTATAATGTCATTATTTTTATTATACCCATATGGTACATATTTAATTCCTTTGTTTATTATATTTTTTTCTTCATCTGTTAACTCTATAGACGTCATATTAAAAATTGCATTTTCATTTTTATTCACTCTTTCCTTATATCTTCCACTCTCTTTTTCATTCTTTAAACTTAAAATTTTTTTATCATGTCTTAATTTTGTATTAATATTAATAATATTCTTCTTTCTATCACATAATCTTCTGAATTTTTCTTCTTCTTCTCTAGTTACTTTTTTTGTTAATTCCTTTTCCATTTTCTTTATATCTTCATATAACCTTCTTTTATTCCCATAGCAGTTATCAATATATATGTTTAATAACTGCTTTTCAATGATTTCTACAGATTTTTTCTTCTTTAATAACAATTTTCTATGATTATTAATTCTGATAAACCTAGGAATTATGTCCATCATTTTACATTTTTTTAAAAAACTTATATCATTATTAACATTATTCAATTTTAACACCAATTTCCATCTTCTATTCAAATAGTTCTTTACTTGTTCATCTTCTTTATCCCTTATATAATCCAACAAATTTTTAATATTCTTTATATTTTCCATGTATCCCATGACATATATATGTGCGCACATGTATATGTATATTATTCTTTCTATATCTAAAAAGTAGTAACTTCTTATCTTCTTCAATGAATTATTTAATTTTAATTTGTTTCTTTATTGCATTGCCTTAATTAATTAATCAATCCTTTCTTATAAAATCTTTAATTTTTTGTACAATGCTTAACATTCATCAACATCGACAGTTTCGATTGCCCCTGCAATCTTCTTCAGAACTATAAATATATACACATATATATAAATATAAATTACACAACTATATATAAATTATATACAAATTATATAAATCCTATAAAATCTATATATATATATATATTCATAAAAATATACAAAAATATTTATCACCTGTATATCCCCTCAAATACATGAACATTAATAAAATAATTGAAATCTTTTAACACCTTAATTTTAATCTTTTTTTATTATATATATTTAATATACTTTCATGCTATTATTTTATATTTTTCAAATATATTTATTTCAATTATTTTTATATTAACTTATCTTTATAACTTTATCTTCTATTTCCATAATTTATATTTAATTATTACTTTTATATGTTAACATTATCATATTTATTTATATACCTATTCTTACTTACTCCATTTTTTTATCTTATATCCTCTTAAATTTTTTATTTTTACTTTGTATATCCCTATATATATCTCATATTTCTAAAACTTAACCTTTAAACTTTTTATCATATTTTATAATTTAAAATCTATTACATAAACTATTCTGAAATTATTATAAACAGAAAAACATGTTTAATTCCTATTTATTTTATTTTTTATATTAATAATCTTAATTAATTCTAACATTTAATTCTTAATTTTACCTTTTAAACTTCTTTATCTTTTACGTTTTCTGCTCTATTTCAGTTAAACCGTTTTTTATTTTTTTATATATTTTTCATACATTAGCTCCCTCTATTGCATTTTTTACCTATTAATTTTTTATCTTTATTTTAATTTTATTCTTTTATTTTTATTATATTAACTTTTATATTAAAATTCTCCTCAATCCGAAATCATTGTTCATTTTTGGTTTTATACTATTTATATAAATAGCTTCTTTAATCTTTCTTTCCCTCCTACTTTCTGTAAAATGTAACATTCTAATACATTCTTTATTAAACTCATGTCCTGTCTCCAATCTGTGCATATATATTGGTGAATTTTTATCATATTTATGCTGTATCAATCTCCTATAAATTGAGTTCTTAGTTTCTCCAACATAATTCATTACCTCTTTATTTTTAATTTTACAATCTCTACAATTAATTTCATAAACTCCATTAACTTTATTATATTCTGTTTTATTTAAACACTCATATTTATTCTCTAATATTCCTATTATATTTTTTCTTTTTTTATTAACTATTTTTAGTTTTAATACTTCATTAAACTTTTTATTAATTTTGTTTATAATTTTATTTAAATTCTTAACTATATAATTATTTCCTGTTTTTAAACCTATATAAGCTGTTTCTTTTTTAGTTATCTCTTTATCTCTATCTCTTTCTTTATATTTATCCTTCATCTTTTTAATATTATTATCCACAAACTTTTCTGGATATTCATAATTCCTTAATTCTTCTTTAATTAACTTTTTTTGTTTATTATATTCATCTTCATCTGAACAATAATTTATTGCTCTATAAATTCTAGAATATATTGTACTTCTTTTATATTTTATATCTATATTTGAAAACCAATTAGCAATATTATATTTATTATTCTTCTTATATATTGATGTCTCTACCTTACAATTTCCTTCCTTATAATATTTCTTTAATTCTATATCTAAATATACTATTCTATTATTTTCTTCCTTTTCCACAGTAAATTTAATTCCTTCATCTATTTTATTGACTTCTTCAATAAATAAATCTATTTGCCTCTGTGACTTGTTAAATATTAATAAGTAATCATCAACGTATCTTCTAATAAATATTGGTGCATTACCACTTCTCAACATTATCTTTTCTAATTCTTCCATATAAATTGTACTTAAAACCCCACTTAAGGCTCCCCCTATTAACAAACCTTTCTTCTGCTTATAAAATTCTTTTTTATAATTAAATGTTATTTCCTTACAACATATTTCTATAATTTGTTTTAATTTTTCTATTGGTATTTCCACACTCTTATTATTATCTCTTTCATATCTATCAGTTAATATTTTTATTGCTTTTTTTACGTTAATGTTCGTATACATAGATATTACATCCATCTTAACAAAAGTTAACCTATACCTATTATATTTATCTACTACCTTTTTTATATCACCTATTAAAATCTTATTATTTTTTATAAATGAACTGCTCTCTTTATTTATATACTTTTTCAATACTTTATTTGCCATCCATTTAGAAACCTTATTAAAATATGATCCTTTACCATTTATAACTGGTCTCAATGGTATTCCTTCTTTTAATATTTTGGGTGCCCCATAAATTTTAGCCACATTACAATCTTTTACTCCTAAAAAATCACATGTATTATAATCTATTATTTTTTCTTTATATAATTGTCTTATCAACCCGTAAACTTTTTCATTTAATAATTTAGTATCATCTTTAATTATCTTTTCAAATATGTTATCTTTTAACATAATATCCATCTTCTCTATATAATTTTTTCTATCCATCATTACTAATTTATTCCCTTTATCCGATTTTATAAATATAATTTTTTCTTTATATTTATTTTTTATCTCTTTTACTTCTCTCACTTTTATTATATTTTTCTTATCTAGTTTATTATTTCTTTTATTATTATTATTTCTTATTTTATAAATCATATTATTTACTTCATTATTAAATTCTTCCATCCATATTTTATCTTTATTTTTAACAATTTTATTAATTTCCACATTTTGATAATAATATATATTATACTTTTCCTCTAAAAATTTTTGTGCTATTTTTTCTTTAATTGCTTTCAATTCTATAATGTCATTATTTTTATTATACCCATATGGTACATATTTAATTCCTTTGTTTATTATATTTTTTTCTTCATCTGTTAACTCTATAGACGTCATATTAAAAATTGCATTTTCATTTTTATTCACTCTTTCCTTATATCTTCCACTCTCTTTTTCATTCTTTAAACTTAAAATTTTTTTATCATGTCTTAATTTTGTATTAATATTAATAATATTCTTCTTTCTATCACATAATCTTCTGAATTTTTCTTCTTCTTCTCTAGTTACTTTTTTTGTTAATTCCTTTTCCATTTTCTTTATATCTTCATATAACCTTCTTTTATTCCCATAGCAGTTATCAATATATATGTTTAATAACTGCTTTTCAATGATTTCTACAGATTTTTTCTTCTTTAATAACAATTTTCTATGATTATTAATTCTGATAAACCTAGGAATTATGTCCATCATTTTACATTTTTTTAAAAAACTTATATCATTATTAACATTATTCAATTTTAACACCAATTTCCATCTTCTATTCAAATAGTTCTTTACTTGTTCATCTTCTTTATCCCTTATATAATCCAACAAATTTTTAATATTCTTTATATTTTCCATGTATCCCATGACATATACAATCCGCACATATATATGTATATTATTCTTTCTATATCTAAAAAGTAGTAACTTCTTATCTTCTTCAATGAATTATTTAATTTTAATTTGTTTCTTTATTGCATTGCCTTAATTAATTAATCAATCCTTTCTTATAAAATCTTTAATTTTTTGTACAATGCTTAACATTCATCAACATCGACAGTTTCGATTGCCCCTGCAATCTTCTTCAGAACTATAAATATATACACATATATATAAATATAAATTACACAACTATATATAAATTATATACAAATTATATAAATCCTATAAAATCATATATATATATATATATATATATATTCATAAAAATATACAAAAATATTTATCACCTGTATATCCCCTCAAATACATGAACATTAATAAAATAATTGAAATCTTTTAACACCTTAATTTTAATCTTTTTTTATTATATATATTTAATATACTTTCATGCTATTATTTTATATTTTTCAAATATATTTATTTCAATTATTTTTATATCAACTTATCTTTATAACTTTATCTTCTATTTCCATAATTTATATTTAATTATTACTTTTATATGTTAACATTATCATATTTATTTATATACCTATTCTTACTTACTCCATAGATTTATAAAATAAGAAATAATAATAATAAAAGAAATAATAAACTAGATAAGAAAAATATAATAAAAGTGAGAGAAGTAAAAGAGATAAAAAATAAATATAAAGAAAAAATTATATTTATAAAATCGGATAAAGGGAATAAATTAGTAATGATGGATAGAAAAAATTATATAGAGAAGATGGATATTATGTTAAAAGATAACATATTTGAAAAGATAATTAAAGATGATACTAAATTATTAAATGAAAAAGTTTACGGGTTGATAAGACAATTATATAAAGAAAAAATAATTGATTATAATACATGTGATTTTTTAGGAGTAAAAGATTGTAATGTGGCTAAAATTTATGGGGCACCCAAAATATTAAAAGAAGGAATACCATTGAGACCAGTTATAAATGGTAAAGGATCATATTTTAATAAGGTTTCTAAATGGATGGCAAATAAAGTATTGAAAAAGTATATAAATAAAGAGAGCAGTTCATTTATAAAAAATAATAAGATTTTAATAGGTGATATAAAAAAGGTTGTAGATAAATATAATAGGTATAGGTTAACTTTTGTTAAGATGGATGTAATATCTATGTATACGAACATTAACGTAAAAAAAGCAATAAAAATATTAACTGATAGATATGAAAGAGATAATAATAAGAGTGTGGAAATACCAATAGAAAAATTAAAACAAATTATAGAAATATGTTGTAAGGAAATAACATTTAATTATAAAAAAGAATTTTATAAGCAGAAGAAAGGTTTGTTAATAGGGGGAGCCTTAAGTGGGGTTTTAAGTACAATTTATATGGAAGAATTAGAAAAGATAATGTTGAGAAGTGGTAATGCACCAATATTTATTAGAAGATACGTTGATGATTACTTATTAATATTTAACAAGTCACAGAGGCAAATAGATTTATTTATTGAAGAAGTCAATAAAATAGATGAAGGAATTAAATTTACTGTGGAAAAGGAAGAAAATAATAGAATAGTATATTTAGATATAGAATTAAAGAAATATTATAAGGAAGGAAATTGTAAGGTAGAGACATCAATATATAAGAAGAATAATAAATATAATATTGCTAATTGGTTTTCAAATATAGATATAAAATATAAAAGAAGTACAATATATTCTAGAATTTATAGAGCAATAAATTATTGTTCAGATGAAGATGAATATAATAAACAAAAAAAGTTAATTAAAGAAGAATTAAGGAATTATGAATATCCAGAAAAGTTTGTGGATAATAATATTAAAAAGATAGAAAAAAAGATGAAGGATAAATATAAAGAAAGAGATAGAGATAAAGAGATAACTAAAAAAGAAACAGCTTATATAGGTTTAAAAACAGGAAATAATTATATAGTTAAGAATTTAAATAGAATTATAAACAAAATTAATAAAAAGTTTAATGAAGTATTAAAACTAAAAATAGTTAATAAAAAAAGAAAAAATATAATAGGAATATTAGAGAATAAATATGAGTGTTTAAATAAAACAGAATATAATAAAGTTAATGGAGTTTATGAAATTAATTGTAGAGATTGTAAAATTAAAAATAAAGAGGTAATGAATTATGTTGGAGAAACTAAGAACTCAATTTATAGGAGATTGATACAGCATAAATATGATAAAAATTCACCAATATATATGCACAGATTGGAGACAGGACATGAGTTTAATAAAGAATGTATTAGAATGTTACATTTTACAGAAAGTAGGAGGGAAAGAAAGATTAAAGAAGCTATTTATATAAATAGTATAAAACCAAAAATGAACAATGATTTCGGATTGAGGAGAATTTTAATATAAAAGTTAATATAATAAAAATAAAAGAATAAAATTAAAATAAAGATAAAAAATTAATAGGTAAAAAATGCAATAGAGGGAGCTAATGTATGAAAAATATATAAAAAAATAAAAAACGGTTTAACTGATATAGAGCAGAAAACGTAAAAAATAAAGAAGTTTAAAAGGTAAAATTAAGAATTAAATGTTAGAATTAATTAAGATTATTAATATAATAAAAAATAAAATAAATAGGAATTAAACATGTTTTTCTGTTTATAATAATTTCAGAATAGTTTATGTAATAGATTTTAAATTATAAAATATGATAAAAAGTTTAAAGGTTAAGTTTTAGAAATATGAGATATATATAGGGATATACAAAGTAAAAATAAAAAATTTAAGAGGATATAAGATAAAAAAAAAAAAATGGAGTAAGTAAGAATAGGTATATAAATAAATATGATAATGTTAACATATAAAAGTAATAATTAAATATAAATTATGGAAATAGAAGATAAAGTTATAAAGATAAGTTAATATAAAAATAATTGAAATAAATATATTTGAAAAATATAAAATAATAGCATGAAAGTATATTAAATATATATAATAAAAAAAGATTAAAATTAAGGTGTTAAAAGATTTCAATTATTTTATTAATGTTCATGTATTTGAGGGGATATACAGGTGATAAATATTTTTGTATATTTTTATGAATATATATATATATATGGATTTTATAGGATTTATATAATTTGTATATAATTTATATATAGTTGTGTAATTTATATTTATATATATGTGTATATATTTATAGTTCTGAAGAAGATTGCAGGGGCAATCGAAACTGTCGATGTTGATGAATGTTAAGCATTGTACAAAAAATTAAAGATTTTATAAGAAAGGATTGATTAATTAATTAAGGCAATGCAATAAAGAAACAAATTAAAATTAAATAATTCATTGAAGAAGATAAGAAGTTACTACTTTTTAGATATAGAAAGAATAATATACATATATATGTGCGGATTGTATATGTCATGGGATACATGGAAAATATAAAGAATATTAAAAATTTGTTGGATTATATAAGGGATAAAGAAGATGAACAAGTAAAGAACTATTTGAATAGAAGATGGAAATTGGTGTTAAAATTGAATAATGTTAATAATGATATAAGTTTTTTAAAAAAATGTAAAATGATGGACATAATTCCTAGGTTTATCAGAATTAATAATCATAGAAAATTGTTATTAAAGAAGAAAAAATCTGTAGAAATCATTGAAAAGCAGTTATTAAACATATATATTGATAACTGCTATGGGAATAAAAGAAGGTTATATGAAGATATAAAGAAAATGGAAAAGGAATTAACAAAAAAAGTAACTAGAGAAGAAGAAGAAAAATTCAGAAGATTATGTGATAGAAAGAAGAATATTATTAATATTAATACAAAATTAAGACATGATAAAAAAATTTTAAGTTTAAAGAATGAAAAAGAGAGTGGAAGATATAAGGAAAGAGTGAATAAAAATGAAAATGCAATTTTTAATATGACGTCTATAGAGTTAACAGATGAAGAAAAAAATATAATAAACAAAGGAATTAAATATGTACCATATGGGTATAATAAAAATAATGACATTATAGAATTGAAAGCAATTAAAGAAAAAATAGCACAAAAATTTTTAGAGGAAAAGTATAATATATATTATTATCAAAATGTGGAAATTAATAAAATTGTTAAAAATAAAGATAAAATATGGATGGAAGAATTTAATAATGAAGTAAATAATATGATTTATAAAATAAGAAATAATAATAATAAAAGAAATAATAAACTAGATAAGAAAAATATAATAAAAGTGAGAGAAGTAAAAGAGATAAAAAATAAATATAAAGAAAAAATTATATTTATAAAATCGGATAAAGGGAATAAATTAGTAATGATGGATAGAAAAAATTATATAGAGAAGATGGATATTATGTTAAAAGATAACATATTTGAAAAGATAATTAAAGATGATACTAAATTATTAAATGAAAAAGTTTACGGGTTGATAAGACAATTATATAAAGAAAAAATAATTGATTATAATACATGTGATTTTTTAGGAGTAAAAGATTGTAATGTGGCTAAAATTTATGGGGCACCCAAAATATTAAAAGAAGGTATACCATTGAGACCAGTTATAAATGGTAAAGGATCATATTTTAATAAGGTTTCTAAATGGATGGCAAATAAAGTATTGAAAAAGTATATAAATAAAGAGAGCAGTTCATTTATAAAAAATAATAAGATTTTAATAAATGATATAAAAAAGGTTGTAGATAAATATAATAGGTATAGGTTAACTTTTGTTAAGATGGATGTAATATCTATGTATACGAACATTAACGTAAAAAAAGCAATAAAAATATTAACTGATAGATATGAAAGAGATAATAATAAGAGTGTGGAAATACCAATAGAAAAATTAAAACAAATTATAGAAATATGTTGTAAGGAAATAACATTTAATTATAAAAAAGAATTTTATAAGCAGAAGAAAGGTTTGTTAATAGGGGGAGCCTTAAGTGGGGTTTTAAGTACAATTTATATGGAAGAATTAGAAAAGATAATGTTGAGAAGTGGTAATGCACCAATATTTATTAGAAGATACGTTGATGATTACTTATTAATATTTAACAAGTCACAGAGGCAAATAGATTTATTTATTGAAGAAGTCAATAAAATAGATGAAGGAATTAAATTTACTGTGGAAAAGGAAGAAAATAATAGAATAGTATATTTAGATATAGAATTAAAGAAATATTATAAGGAAGGAAATTGTAAGGTGGAGACATCAATATATAAGAAGAATAATAAATATAATATTGCTAATTGGTTTTCAAATATAGATATAAAATATAAAAGAAGTACAATATATTCTAGAATTTATAGAGCAATAAATTATTGTTCAGATGAAGATGAATATAATAAACAAAAAAAGTTAATTAAAGAAGAATTAAGGAATTATGAATATCCAGAAAAGTTTGTGGATAATAATATTAAAAAGATAGAAAAAAAGATGAAGGATAAATATAAAGAAAGAGATAGAGATAAAGAGATAACTAAAAAAGAAACAGCTTATATAGGTTTAAAAACAGGAAATAATTATATAGTTAAGAATTTGAATAGAATTATAAACAAAATTAATAAAAAGTTTAATGAAGTATTAAAACTAAAAATAGTTAATAAAAAAAGAAAAAATATAATAGGAATATTAGAGAATAAATATGAGTGTTTAAATAAAACAGAATATAATAAAGTTAATGGAGTTTATGAAATTAATTGTAGAGATTGTAAAATTAAAAATAAAGAGGTAATGAATTATGTTGGAGAAACTAAGAACTCAATTTATAGGAGATTGATACAGCATAAATATGATAAAAATTCACCAATATATATGCACAGATTGGAGACAGGACATGAGTTTAATAAAGAATGTATTAGAATGTTACATTTTACAGAAAGTAGGAGGGAAAGAAAGATTAAAGAAGCTATTTATATAAATAGTATAAAACCAAAAATGAACAATGATTTCGGATTGAGGAGAATTTTAATATAAAAGTTAATATAATAAAAATAAAAGAATAAAATTAAAATAAAGATAAAAAATTAATAGGTAAAAAATGCAATAGAGGGAGCTAATGTATGAAAAATATATAAAAAAATAAAAAACGGTTTAACTGAAATAGAGCAGAAAACGTAAAAGATAAAGAAGTTTAAAAGGTAAAATTAAGAATTAAATGTTAGAATTAATTAAGATTATTAATATATAAAAAATAAAATAAATAGGAATTAAACATGTTTTTCTGTTTATAATAATTTCAGAATAGTTTATGTAATAGATTTTAAATTATAAAATATGATAAAAAGTTTAAAGGTTAAGTTTTAGAAATATGAGATATATATAGGGATATACAAAGTAAAAATAAAAAATTTAAGAGGATATAAGATAAAAAAAAAAAATGGAGTAAGTAAGAATAGGTATATAAATAAATATGATAATGTTAACATATAAAAGTAATAATTAAATATAAATTATGGAAATAGAAGATAAAGTTATAAAGATAAGTTAATATAAAAATAATTGAAATAAATATATTTGAAAAATATAAAATAATAGCATGAAAGTATATTAAATATATATAATAAAAAAAGATTAAAATTAAGGTGTTAAAAGATTTCAATTATTTTATTAATGTTCATGTATTTGAGGGGATATACAGGTGATAAATATTTTTGTATATTTTTATGAATATATATATATATGGATTTTATAGGATTTATATAATTTGTATATAATTTATATATAGTTGTGTAATTTATATTTATATATATGTGTATATATTTATAGTTCTGAAGAAGATTGCAGGGGCAATCGAAACTGTCGATGTTGATGAATGTTAAGCATTGTACAAAAAATTAAAGATTTTATAAGAAAGGATTGATTAATTAATTAAGGCAATGCAATAAAGAAACAAATTAAAATTAAATAATTCATTGAAGAAGATAAGAAGTTACTACTTTTTAGATATAGAAAGAATAATATACATATATATGTGCGGATTGTATATGTCATGGGATACATGGAAAATATAAAGAATATTAAAAATTTGTTGGATTATATAAGGGATAAAGAAGATGAACAAGTAAAGAACTATTTGAATAGAAGATGGAAATTGGTGTTAAAATTGAATAATGTTAATAATGATATAAGTTTTTTAAAAAAATGTAAAATGATGGACATAATTCCTAGGTTTATCAGAATTAATAATCATAGAAAATTGTTATTAAAGAAGAAAAAATCTGTAGAAATCATTGAAAAGCAGTTATTAAACATATATATTGATAACTGCTATGGGAATAAAAGAAGGTTATATGAAGATATAAAGAAAATGGAAAAGGAATTAACAAAAAAAGTAACTAGAGAAGAAGAAGAAAAATTCAGAAGATTATGTGATAGAAAGAAGAATATTATTAATATTAATACAAAATTAAGACATGATAAAAAAATTTTAAGTTTAAAGAATGAAAAAGAGAGTGGAAGATATAAGGAAAGAGTGAATAAAAATGAAAATGCAATTTTTAATATGACGTCTATAGAGTTAACAGATGAAGAAAAAAATATAATAAACAAAGGAATTAAATATGTACCATATGGGTATAATAAAAATAATGACATTATAGAATTGAAAGCAATTAAAGAAAAAATAGCACAAAAATTTTTAGAGGAAAAGTATAATATATATTATTATCAAAATGTGGAAATTAATAAAATTGTTAAAAATAAAGATAAAATATGGATGGAAGAATTTAATAATGAAGTAAATAATATGATTTATAAAATAAGAAATAATAATAATAAAAGAAATAATAAACTAGATAAGAAAAATATAATAAAAGTGAGAGAAGTAAAAGAGATAAAAAATAAATATAAAGAAAAAATTATATTTATAAAATCGGATAAAGGGAATAAATTAGTAATGATGGATAGAAAAAATTATATAGAGAAGATGGATATTATGTTAAAAGATAACATATTTGAAAAGATAATTAAAGATGATACTAAATTATTAAATGAAAAAGTTTACGGGTTGATAAGACAATTATATAAAGAAAAAATAATTGATTATAATACATGTGATTTTTTAGGAGTAAAAGATTGTAATGTGGCTAAAATTTATGGGGCACCCAAAATATTAAAAGAAGGTATACCATTGAGACCAGTTATAAATGGTAAAGGATCATATTTTAATAAGGTTTCTAAATGGATGGCAAATAAAGTATTGAAAAAG
Source organism: Epiperipatus broadwayi (assembly GCA_028023455.1). Taxonomy (NCBI): domain Eukaryota; kingdom Metazoa; phylum Onychophora; class Udeonychophora; order Euonychophora; family Peripatidae; genus Epiperipatus; species Epiperipatus broadwayi. The sequence continues at coordinate 1,074,478 of JAQFVV010012620.1, read as the reverse complement.
TATATAAATAAAGAGAGCAGTTCATTTATAAAAAATAATAAGATTTTAATAAATGATATAAAAAAGGTTGTAGATAAATATAATAGGTATAGGTTAACTTTTGTTAAGATGGATGTAATATCTATGTATACGAACATTAACGTAAAAAAAGCAATAAAAATATTAACTGATAGATATGAAAGAGATAATAATAAGAGTGTGGAAATACCAATAGAAAAATTAAAACAAATTATAGAAATATGTTGTAAGGAAATAACATTTAATTATAAAAAAGAATTTTATAAGCAGAAGAAAGGTTTGTTAATAGGGGGAGCCTTAAGTGGGGTTTTAAGTACAATTTATATGGAAGAATTAGAAAAGATAATGTTGAGAAGTGGTAATGCACCAATATTTATTAGAAGATACGTTGATGATTACTTATTAATATTTAACAAGTCACAGAGGCAAATAGATTTATTTATTGAAGAAGTCAATAAAATAGATGAAGGAATTAAATTTACTGTGGAAAAGGAAGAAAATAATAGAATAGTATATTTAGATATAGAATTAAAGAAATATTATAAGGAAGGAAATTGTAAGGTGGAGACATCAATATATAAGAAGAATAATAAATATAATATTGCTAATTGGTTTTCAAATATAGATATAAAATATAAAAGAAGTACAATATATTCTAGAATTTATAGAGCAATAAATTATTGTTCAGATGAAGATGAATATAATAAACAAAAAAAGTTAATTAAAGAAGAATTAAGGAATTATGAATATCCAGAAAAGTTTGTGGATAATAATATTAAAAAGATAGAAAAAAAGATGAAGGATAAATATAAAGAAAGAGATAGAGATAAAGAGATAACTAAAAAAGAAACAGCTTATATAGGTTTAAAAACAGGAAATAATTATATAGTTAAGAATTTGAATAGAATTATAAACAAAATTAATAAAAAGTTTAATGAAGTATTAAAACTAAAAATAGTTAATAAAAAAAGAAAAAATATAATAGGAATATTAGAGAATAAATATGAGTGTTTAAATAAAACAGAATATAATAAAGTTAATGGAGTTTATGAAATTAATTGTAGAGATTGTAAAATTAAAAATAAAGAGGTAATGAATTATGTTGGAGAAACTAAGAACTCAATTTATAGGAGATTGATACAGCATAAATATGATAAAAATTCACCAATATATATGCACAGATTGGAGACAGGACATGAGTTTAATAAAGAATGTATTAGAATGTTACATTTTACAGAAAGTAGGAGGGAAAGAAAGATTAAAGAAGCTATTTATATAAATAGTATTAAACCAAAAATGAACAATGATTTCGGATTGAGGAGAATTTTAATATAAAAGTTAATATAATAAAAATAAAAGAATAAAATTAAAATAAAGATAAAAAATTAATAGGTAAAAAATGCAATAGAGGGAGCTAATGTATGAAAAATATAAAAAAATAAAAAACGGTTTAACTGAAATAGAGCAGAAACGTAAAAGATAAAGAAGTTTAAAAGGTAAAATTAAGAATTAAATGTTAGAATTAATTAAGATTATTAATATAAAAAATAAAATAAATAGGAATTAAACATGTTTTTCTGTTTATAATAATTTCAGAATAGTTTATGTAATAGATTTTAAATTATAAAATATGATAAAAAGTTTAAAGGTTAAGTTTTAGAAATATGAGATATATATAGGGATATACAAAGTAAAAATAAAAAATTTAAGAGGATATAAGATAAAAAAAAAAAAAATGGAGTAAGTAAGAATAGGTATATAAATAAATATGATAATGTTAACATATAAAAGTAATAATTAAATATAAATTATGGAAATAGAAGATAAAGTTATAAAGATAAGTTAATATAAAAATAATTGAAATAAATATATTTGAAAAATATAAAATAATAGCATGAAAGTATATTAAATATATATAATAAAAAAAGATTAAAATTAAGGTGTTAAAAGATTTCAATTATTTTATTAATGTTCATGTATTTGAGGGGATATACAGGTGATAAATATTTTTGTATATTTTTATGAATATATATATATATGGATTTTATAGGATTTATATAATTTGTATATAATTTATATATAGTTGTGTAATTTATATTTATATATATGTGTATATATTTATAGTTCTGAAGAAGATTGCAGGGGCAATCGAAACTGTCGATGTTGATGAATGTTAAGCATTGTACAAAAAATTAAAGATTTTATAAGAAAGGATTGATTAATTAATTAAGGCAATGCAATAAAGAAACAAATTAAAATTAAATAATTCATTGAAGAAGATAAGAAGTTACTACTTTTTAGATATAGAAAGAATAATATACATATATATGTGCGGATTGTATATGTCATGGGATACATGGAAAATATAAAGAATATTAAAAATTTGTTGGATTATATAAGGGATAAAGAAGATGAACAAGTAAAGAACTATTTGAATAGAAGATGGAAATTGGTGTTAAAATTGAATAATGTTAATAATGATATAAGTTTTTTAAAAAAATGTAAAATGATGGACATAATTCCTAGGTTTATCAGAATTAATAATCATAGAAAATTGTTATTAAAGAAGAAAAAATCTGTAGAAATCATTGAAAAGCAGTTATTAAACATATATATTGATAACTGCTATGGGAATAAAAGAAGGTTATATGAAGATATAAAGAAAATGGAAAAGGAATTAACAAAAAAAGTAACTAGAGAAGAAGAAGAAAAATTCAGAAGATTATGTGATAGAAAGAAGAATATTATTAATATTAATACAAAATTAAGACATGATAAAAAAATTTTAAGTTTAAAGAATGAAAAAGAGAGTGGAAGATATAAGGAAAGAGTGAATAAAAATGAAAATGCAATTTTTAATATGACGTCTATAGAGTTAACAGATGAAGAAAAAAATATAATAAACAAAGGAATTAAATATGTACCATATGGGTATAATAAAAATAATGACATTATAGAATTGAAAGCAATTAAAGAAAAAATAGCACAAAAATTTTTAGAGGAAAAGTATAATATATATTATTATCAAAATGTGGAAATTAATAAAATTGTTAAAAATAAAGATAAAATATGGATGGAAGAATTTAATAATGAAGTAAATAATATGATTTATAAAATAAGAAATAATAATAATAAAAGAAATAATAAACTAGATAAGAAAAATATAATAAAAGTGAGAGAAGTAAAAGAGATAAAAAATAAATATAAAGAAAAAATTATATTTATAAAATCGGATAAAGGGAATAAATTAGTAATGATGGATAGAAAAAATTATATAGAGAAGATGGATATTATGTTAAAAGATAACATATTTGAAAAGATAATTAAAGATGATACTAAATTATTAAATGAAAAAGTTTACGGGTTGATAAGACAATTATATAAAGAAAAAATAATTGATTATAATACATGTGATTTTTTAGGAGTAAAAGATTGTAATGTGGCTAAAATTTATGGGGCACCCAAAATATTAAAAGAAGGTATACCATTGAGACCAGTTATAAATGGTAAAGGATCATATTTTAATAAGGTTTCTAAATGGATGGCAAATAAAGTATTGAAAAAGTATATAAATAAAGAGAGCAGTTCATTTATAAAAAATAATAAGATTTTAATAAATGATATAAAAAAGGTTGTAGATAAATATAATAGGTATAGGTTAACTTTTGTTAAGATGGATGTAATATCTATGTATACGAACATTAACGTAAAAAAAGCAATAAAAATATTAACTGATAGATATGAAAGAGATAATAATAAGAGTGTGGAAATACCAATAGAAAAATTAAAACAAATTATAGAAATATGTTGTAAGGAAATAACATTTAATTATAAAAAAGAATTTTATAAGCAGAAGAAAGGTTTGTTAATAGGGGGAGCCTTAAGTGGGGTTTTAAGTACAATTTATATGGAAGAATTAGAAAAGATAATGTTGAGAAGTGGTAATGCACCAATATTTATTAGAAGATACGTTGATGATTACTTATTAATATTTAACAAGTCACAGAGGCAAATAGATTTATTTATTGAAGAAGTCAATAAAATAGATGAAGGAATTAAATTTACTGTGGAAAAGGAAGAAAATAATAGAATAGTATATTTAGATATAGAATTAAAGAAATATTATAAGGAAGGAAATTGTAAGGTGGAGACATCAATATATAAGAAGAATAATAAATATAATATTGCTAATTGGTTTTCAAATATAGATATAAAATATAAAAGAAGTACAATATATTCTAGAATTTATAGAGCAATAAATTATTGTTCAGATGAAGATGAATATAATAAACAAAAAAAGTTAATTAAAGAAGAATTAAGGAATTATGAATATCCAGAAAAGTTTGTGGATAATAATATTAAAAAGATAGAAAAAAAGATGAAGGATAAATATAAAGAAAGAGATAGAGATAAAGAGATAACTAAAAAAGAAACAGCTTATATAGGTTTAAAAACAGGAAATAATTATATAGTTAAGAATTTGAATAGAATTATAAACAAAATTAATAAAAAGTTTAATGAAGTATTAAAACTAAAAATAGTTAATAAAAAAAGAAAAAATATAATAGGAATATTAGAGAATAAATATGAGTGTTTAAATAAAACAGAATATAATAAAGTTAATGGAGTTTATGAAATTAATTGTAGAGATTGTAAAATTAAAAATAAAGAGGTAATGAATTATGTTGGAGAAACTAAGAACTCAATTTATAGGAGATTGATACAGCATAAATATGATAAAAATTCACCAATATATATGCACAGATTGGAGACAGGACATGAGTTTAATAAAGAATGTATTAGAATGTTACATTTTACAGAAAGTAGGAGGGAAAGAAAGATTAAAGAAGCTATTTATATAAATAGTATTAAACCAAAAATGAACAATGATTTCGGATTGAGGAGAATTTTAATATAAAAGTTAATATAATAAAAATAAAAGAATAAAATTAAAATAAAGATAAAAAATTAATAGGTAAAAAATGCAATAGAGGGAGCTAATGTATGAAAAAATATATAAAAAAATAAAAAACGGTTTAACTGAAATAGAGCAGAAACGTAAAAGATAAAGAAGTTTAAAAGGTAAAATTAAGAATTAAATGTTAGAATTAATTAAGATTATTAATATAATAAAAAATAAAATAAATAGGAATTAAACATGTTTTTCTGTTTATAATAATTTCAGAATAGTTTATGTAATAGATTTTAAATTATAAAATATGATAAAAAGTTTAAAGGTTAAGTTTTAGAAATATGAGATATATATAGGGATATACAAAGTAAAAATAAAAAATTTAAGAGGATATAAGATAAAAATAAAAAAAAAAAATGGAGTAAGTAAGAATAGGTATATAAATAAATATGATAATGTTAACATATAAAAGTAATAATTAAATATAAATTATGGAAATAGAAGATAAAGTTATAAAGATAAGTTAATATAAAAATAATTGAAATAAATATATTTGAAAAATATAAAATAATAGCATGAAAGTATATTAAATATATATAATAAAAAAAGATTAAAATTAAGGTGTTAAAAGATTTCAATTATTTTATTAATGTTCATGTATTTGAGGGGATATACAGGTGATAAATATTTTTGTATATTTTTATGAATATATATATATATGGATTTTATAGGATTTATATAATTTGTATATAATTTATATATAGTTGTGTAATTTATATTTATATATATGTGTATATATTTATAGTTCTGAAGAAGATTGCAGGGGCAATCGAAACTGTCGATGTTGATGAATGTTAAGCATTGTACAAAAAATTAAAGATTTTATAAGAAAGGATTGCTAAAATTAATCTATGTTCACCACTCTAGAAGTCTTCACTAATTGGTCACTTAGTCTCACTTATATATAACCATATATACATGTATTATTAAAAAGGAATGCATCTATATTTTTAAAAAAAAATATCAAATAATTCATAATCTTTTTTATATTTAATTTATTTTAAGCGAACGTCAGGAAAAACATTAATTTATCAAATGGGGAAAAAATTTAATATAGTAATAAATGAATATATTAGAAAAAATAAATAACATCTGTTTATAATATGTAAGAAAAATTATAAATAAATAAAAAGATGAATTGTAATATAATTTAATAAAACAATTTGTCTTAAAATATAAAAAAATTATAAAAACATATATCAGTTAGTTTGATTAAAATAAAGTATAATAAAATTCAGAAGTATGTGTATAAAAACTTGAACATTTTTCCAAGTTACAAATAGGTTTAAAACTTTTGCTTCATATAACCAATTCATAGTTGAATTGAATAGTCATCCCACTATTTAGTTATTGTTTTTAAAGGTAGAATAAGGTTAGAAACTGATTTAATTCTTTAATGCATGTAATGCATACCTGTAAATAAGGTCTTCTTTAGTGTTTCTCTTTTAAAAAAACGGAGTTGAAAAAGCATATTCTGCAATAACTATTTAGAAGCTATTATATGTGTATGCATGCCATGTGTGTGTGTGTGATTTGTCCTGTAAAATATTAAATAGACAGAAAGTGTCTCCAGTTTGGGTGAGAGTGGTATTATGTTGTATTAAAAATGAACAGTGCTTATGCAATGGGTGTAAAATATAGGAATGCAAAGTAGAGATGAATATTAACAAAATTAAAAAGTCAAATAGTATGAGTAGTTTCTACTTTACAAATACTAATTATTACATAGGTGTGCATGTAAACTGCAATATCATTTACATTTTTAAAATCTTTTACAGTTTTTCATTTAGAAATAGTCATTAACTATATATAGGAGCTAGTTCCTACCTTATGTGGGAGTAATGTAGTGAAAGATATTGAATTTCAACATTGATATAGAGATCAAGGTATTTAAAACTTTTAGCTCACCTGAAAAGCTATGCTAGTTTGGAAAATGCATGCACAGTGAGAAAGAATCATTTGATTTTTTGTAATACTGAGTGAATGTAATGTGGTGGAATTTAGATGAATAATGAACTGATAAAAGTCATTAAACCAACCTTGTTTTCCTTTTTTTTAAAAAAAATATATATATATTCTTACATCAAAAATTAATGCTCCAACTAAATATTGTGCCAAAATTGTTGTGAAAAAATTTTCTATTCAAAAGTAAAAGTGAAAACAATTGTTTGTCTTTAAATGTATAGCTTTTAATTATATATATATATATTAAGCAATTAAATAATATATATATATATATATAAATGTTTATATATAACCATGAATTTAATATATATATATATTGTGCCCTTTTGTATGGGTCACCATTTAAGTTTTGTGCTAATCTAGTAGAAAATTTTAAATTTAAGAAGTATTTTAAAATGTGTGATGTTGACTTTGCTTGTGGTAATGTTACCATAAGTTTAATTAAAGCAATCTATGAGTATTTGATATGTGAATTGTGTTGATATTGAGAAGATATTTAAAAATGATGATGATTATGATGTAATACTGCATTAATAAATTTAATGACAAATGTTTAAAGCTAAAGTATTTAAAAGACAAGTTAAAATTAGACAAAGATATTTATTTAATTTAAAATATATGTTAAAAGTGAATAGAAATATTTTAAATTATAAGTACTTAAATTGAGATTAATATTTGATTTTAATCATATCAAATAATTATTTTAAAATCTGATGTAATATCTTATTTATTTTTAAAAATAAATATTTATTTTAAAAAAGCAATTGTTAAGTTATTTTTAGATTATGGGAAGCGTTTCTTGTATTGTAAAAAACAGATGTTAATTAGAGATACACACACACATGCTTGGAAGCTTTCTCATAAAGTTGCAAAAACTATTTTAAAATTATGTTGTGAAATTTATAAATAATACGTGAGTTATCACGAGATAAAAATAAAGATATTAATGTAAAATATTAAATCTGATTTTTAAAAATATTGTCTTAAAAATATAACGTATTTAAAAAGATTTAGTTTATTTTAAATGATCTTATAAAAGTTAAGATTTAAATCAAGTGAGAAAGAATATTTTAAAAAATGTTTGATAGATTTGAATAAACGATAAAGATTATTTTTAAAAAAATGTAATAATATTAAATATTAAATAAGTCATTATTTTATTTTTAATAGTGTGTTAGTAAATATGTAAATAAGCTAGAAAGTTTGATTGTTTAAATGTACCAATCAGATAAGGAGTTTCTGCCAGTATAAAAGCTGGATTCAATTGTTGAAGGGGGCTCTCTGTAATTAAATTTCTAAGTTAATCGTGCTATTGAGAAAATAGCTAAGTAAATTTAAAAACGCTCTTAAAATCAGTGTTAAAATCATAAGAGTGTTATTGTATATAATTTTATAATTTTTTAAATGATAAGTATGCAGTAGAAACTTAATAATTCCCTATTGGTCTTCTCAATATCGAAACTCAATTTACGTACGAATAATCATGGAAACATCACGTATCGTAGAAATATATCAGAAACTTTATGCTAGAAAAATAACAGACGCTGGATTAGTACATAAAACTATGAGATGGAGAAAAGTAGTATTTTGGACTATAAATAGTATTAAAAAGTTTAAATTACTATTGTCTATTATAGATAGATATTTAAAAGAAATATGAATATTTCTATAGAAAGAAAGTATTTTTGCAGATTTTTAAAAAATAAAATGTATATCTTAAGTAAAGATATAAGAAGTAGTAATTTTAATAAATACATGCCTTGTTAAGTCTTTGTGCTTAAAAGACTAAATATTGACGATTTGAAAAGGCAAATAGATTATAAATATGATTATTTAAAATCGTAATATAATAAAATTATTATATTGAAGTAATCTAAAACGCTGGACGTTATAGATGGAGAAATAGATTCTTACCTAAGTATGTTGTTTGAAAAGTGCATAAGTAATACATGGACGTCCAAACCAAGCAAGCCAAGTTGATTGAAATAATTTAATGAAAATAATATACAAACTATAAATTAGTTTAGAAATAATAACTTTAAAGATAATATTTTATGAAGAACTGGATCCAGAAAGAACTTATAAACTATTTTTTTAATTTTATTTTTGTTTTCTTATGGGAACTTATTATTATTTTAAAAAAGAACGTTACCATTTTTTTATAAACTTTCAAGAAACACGTGATACAACGGAACAGGAAATAGTGTTCTATTGACTTTATACGTAGGATATTTGTTAGAACTTTTATGGTAGAACAAAAGTCGTCGCTGGAAATACGTAATATGAACTTTTATTTTATTTATTTAACATAAAATTTAAAATATTATTAAACTATTAAAAGTAGGTTAGGTACATTTATTAAATAATAACTTAAAAATAATATAATAATTAATTACATAAATTTATTTTTATAATTAATATAACACGGAATATTCTAATGAATGTTTATGAGTGTAAATGTGAATGATTTTTATTTTATGAAGCTGCAAATTCCGAAGAATGCTGGATAGCAGATTGGACATTATTATTATTATGGTAAAAACATTGTATAATGATTTTAATGAATTTAATATTTTTTTTTTAGATCAACCAAATATTATGTTTTGTGGAATGAATGTATAGATATTTTAAGAAAACACATACATTATATTGGCAACGAACTTTATTAAAATATGCATAAGTTTTAATCTATAATATCAACATGATACAACATTACGTAAGAAGCTTAGAAATAATTATATGATTCTTTCATAAATAAATTTTGATATTTTATTATGTTATAGTATTAGAATTATATTTATTATTTATCTAAGTAATTATTTTTTATTTTGCAAGTCAGAAAGGGATTTTAAAAGAAGTCTATTTTATTTTTGTTTATTAAATAAGTTAAGTTACGTTATGGGTAGAAGCTTATATTTGGATTGAAGTTTATTAAGTATAGACAATGTAGTATAGGTAGTTTAGATAATGAATATTTTATTTAAAATTGATGTTTATTTTCCGGAAATTTTAGATAAGTTTAGAATATGTTTTATAGATAGAAATTATTAGAAAGGATTAAAATAACACATAAAGTAAAGTAATGATTTTTTACACAGAAAAGAATCATAGAATTTATCTAAGGTAATGCTTTATGAATTTGAAATTGATAAATGATTTAAATAATAGTATTTGAACAGTACAGATATGTAATGCATATTTGATAAAACATATAACAGGAATTACATTAAGTAAAGTATAATTACAGTCAATTATTTGTTTTACATTACAAAGATACATTAATTTTATAAAGCTATTAAGCAATGCTAATAATAAAGTAAATATATGATGATACATTATAAATGGTAATACTTAATTAATGTAGCTATTTAATTAGTAGAGCTTCATTGTTTACACATGCTACATAAATAATTTTGACATATATTATTATTTGTAATGGAAGTTTATTAACATTTATTTTAAAAATCTAAGTTTTGAAAACATACTATAATATTATTAGTATAGTATTTGAAGAATGTATAATTGCTTGTTAAGCACATGAATTAGTAACAGTATAAACTTCTTGTATTTGTAATTTCTTATTTTATTTTATTTATTTTCCTAAATTCTAAAACTGTAAATAGTGTAAATAAATTTTATTTGAAGTTATTGTAAATAAATTTGTTAATTTGTTTTAAAAGTGTGTCGAGTTTTCATTATTTTTCACCACAGCATTTTGACATCAGATGATTTGAAATAAACATAATATTTGTACAAAAATGAATTTGTTATTATTATTTAGAAATGAATACAATATTTGCTTAACATTATTTTATAAGAATTGATTGACATGAACAGAAAATATTGCAATGGTCATAAGATGATTATAATGCACATTATAAGAATACAGTATTGTTTATTGCCACGGATTATTAAGTATAAGATTTTGATCTATTCCAAAATTAAGATACCATATGAAATAAAAAATATACATATGATTGTTTATTCATTTAATGATTGATTATATCATAGAAATAGATGAGATTAAATTACACTCTAAGATTAGTATTATTTATTATTATTATTTAAATAAGTTAGGTGTATTTAAGTTTGATATAAAATCCCACATCATACTTATTTACATGAGTTATTATTATTTTAAAAACAGCTTAGAAGAACCTGAGATTATTTAATTATATTTTAAGTTAAAAGTTAGGAATTATTTTAGTATTATTAAAGATAATTTATTTCATTTAAAAGTCATAAGAATGCTATAGATGTAGTGGTAAGATGATAAGGTAGTGGTAGTATTCTTATGCCATTGAGACAGTATCTTAGGAGATATTGACTCAGTGTAAATCTGCTTATTACTTTGTAACTTTACTTCGCAGTCTCATAATTTTATAAATACTTATTTAATTAGTATAATCTAGAACTATATTGATTTTGATGATTGATAATAAATTTAATTAAGATATGATAATATAAAAGTATATTAAAGATAGATATGCAAATTTTAATTAAGCATAATAATGTAACTGAGCTAGTTGTATTTTAAACTATTTTACATATCAAGAAGTAAGGGTACAATATATATATATATATATATATATATACATCATATATATATATATATATATATATATAGATATATATATATATATATATATATATATATTGTACCCTCACTTCCCGATATATAATATAACTTAAAATATGACTAGCTCAATTAAATCGTTATGCTCAGCTAAAATATGTATAACTATCATTAATATATTTTTATAATACTATATCTTATCAGATTCATTATAACTTACCAAAATTAATATAGTTCAATATCATGTACTAATTAAATAAGTATTTATTAAAATCATGAGACTATGAAGTGAAGTTACAAGTGGTAATTGAATTTACATTGAGCTAATGTCTTCCCAAGACACTATCTCAATGGCATAAGAATACTATTACCTCTTTATTATCTCATTACTACATCTACAGCACTCTTATGTCTTTTATAAAAATTAACTAACTTCAATAATAATAATAAATAAATCTCAATCTTTTATTAAGGAAATATAATTAAATAATCTCAGGTTCTTTTAATTATTTTAAAGTAATAATATTTCTTGCAGATAGGCATGATAAGGGATTTAATATCAAACCTAACTACACCTAACTTATCATAATAATAATAACTAACAATAATAATTTCTAGTGTATAAATTAATCTTATCTATTTTATTATACTATTAATCATTAAGAACACAAGTAAATCATCTACATGTCTTTCATTTTCATATAGTATCTTAATTTTAAAATATACTAAAATCTTATAATTTAATAACCTGTGGCAATAAATAATACTATACTCTTATATTGTGCATTATAAGTACTTTGTGACCATTATAATATTATATGTTAATATCAATCAATTTCTATAAATTATATTAAGAAAATACTGTGTTTCTTTTAAAAATAATAATAACAATAAATTCATATTGTGCAAATATTATGTTTATTCAAATTATCTGTTGTCAAATGCTGTGGTGTAAAATAATGAATTCGACACACTTTTAAAACAACTTAAACAAATTTATTTACATCAACTTTAATAAACAACTTATGTACATTATTTACATTACAAGTGGAAACCAAAGAAAATAAAAAAATAAGAAAAATAATAATACAAGATTTTTACACTGTTACTATTTCCATAAACATAAATAGATAATCCATACATTTCTTAAATGTTTTATCAGTAACATTTAATTAAGTTTATGAACTTAAATCTTAATAGATATCATTTGTCATTAGTTAGTACAAAAGAAGACTTTTATGTAAAATATCACTTATGTAGCATATGTAAAATAAACAAACTTTAACAATTAAAAAATGCTACTTCACTTAAGTATTATTGCTATTTCTATTATAATGTACTAGTATGTATTACATTTACTATTAGCATTAATCAAATATCAACTAATGTATAGACTGATATAACTTTATAATATAATGACATTTATTGATTATATAATTATTTACTTCATTCTGATGTAATTCCATACTGTATGTCTTACCAAAATATGCAATACATATATGTTCTTTTCTTAAAATAATATTTAAAATTATTCAACAATTTCAAATTTTATAAAGTATTATATTAAAATAAATTCTATGATTCTTTTCTATTTAAACTACTACTCTTCTCTACTTGTAATTCCTATTCCTTCCTAATAAAATTCTATCTACAAATATCATTTTGACCTTATTTAACTTCAGTAACAGCTTACCAATTTTTAAAAAAAATAATGACTATCCAAACTATCTTATACCTCATCATCGATATACGATAAACCCTTCAAACAAAATATAAATTTCTATATAAAATTAATTTAACTTATCTAATAAAAAAAAATAAAATATAGATATTTTTACCTCTTACTAACTTGAAAGGTAATATAAATAACTCATACTAATATAATAAATCAAATTCCTAATATTGTAACAGAAACATTAAAACTTATTCACGAAAGAATCATATAATTATTTATGGATTTCTCTTATTACGTTATAATAAATTTATATCATAAATTTAAAGTATGCATATTAAAATAAAACTGTTATTACTAATATTATGCGTGTATATTCTTTAAATATTTATACATTCATTCAACAATCAAATAATATTTGGTTGATCTAAAGAAAACAAAGCAAAATACATCAAATTATTACTATTATATAATTTTTACCATAAATGATACTCCAATTTATAATCCGCCACACGATGTCCTCCAGGATTACAGTTTTACAAAATAATTTCACATTTATACTCAACAATTATTCTTTAAAATATTACGTGTTGTATAATTATATAAAAATAAACTTTATGAAATTAAGTGTTATATTAATATTTAGTTACTTTTTTAAAAAAAATGTACCTCTCTTATCTTTAATAGATCAATAAATAATTAAATATCTATGTTAGTTAAGAAAAACAAAAGATGTTACATAAAATCCAACGGTGTCTTCTTTCCACCTATAATTGTTCTTTTTTTCCTAGGCACAAACTTTTACCAACATTACTTCCTTTTCCGGTACATCACGTGTTTAAACAGTTTTTATGAAATAAATGAAAACGTTTTTTTTTTTTTAAATAAAATAGAATAAGTTCCACCATAAGAAACAAAATAATAATTAAAATAGTTTATAGGATCCGGATTCATTTCTTTAAAGAAAAATTATTTAAAAGTTATTATTTCTAGGATTAGTCAATAGTTTATAATGTTCTTATTTAATTATTATAAATTGACTTGGATATCCACGTATACTTATTTGCGCATTCTTTAACAAATATTTAGGTAAGATTAATTTCTAAATTCTTCTGTACGACCAGCGTCCAGACTTTACTATATAATATTTTATTTACAGGTATTTCTTTGCCAATTAAACTTCCGATTTATTTGCCTTTTAAAACTATCGAAATCTAGTCTTTTAAACCACAAAGACTTAACAAGGCAAGTAATTCTACAATTATTATTAATTACCATATCTTTACCAAGATATATACTTAAATTTGTAATTTAAAAATACTTTCTTCATAAAGAAGTATTTATCTTTCTTTAAATATTTTTTTATAAAAATTAATTATAATCAACTTTTAAATTCATATAATGTCCAATATATTACTTTTATCCAACTAGTAATTCTCCTAGTTAATCCAGCGTTTGTTATATTTTTAGTATAAAGTCTCCAATACATTTTATCCTTATACGATGCTTTCATGATTATTTGATAGTAAATTGAGCTTCGATAGAGACGATCAATAGGGAATTATAAATAAATTAGCACTGCATATTTAACGGTAAAACTTTTATAAATTATTTAAAACTACTCTCTTATAATTTTAAAACGATTACGAGAGCGTCTATAATTTTACTTAGCTATATCTAATAGCACACTTCACTTAAAAGAAATCATAATCATAATCCCCCTCCGAACAATTGAACCTTAGTTTTATACCGGAATACATTCCCCACTTGATTGGTAAATTAAACAATCACCTTGCTAGCCTATTTACATATTTTACCAACAATACAGAATTAAAAATAAATAATGACTTATTTAATATTTATTATTTATTACATTATTAAATTCTTAAATGGATCTTTATCATTTATTTAAATCCATTAAACATTTTTTAAAATATATGTTTTACTTTATTTCACTTTTAACTTTTATAAGATTATTTTTCTAAACAAACTAAGTCTATTTTTATACGTTAGGTTTTTTTAAACAGTATTTTAAAAATCAGATTTAATATTTCACATTAATTATCTTTATTTTTATCTCGTGATAGCCAATATAATATTTATAAATTTTATAATAGAATTTTAGAACAGTTTTGCAACTTTACTATAAAACTTACAAGCATGTGTGTACATATGTCTATCTATCATCTGTTTTACAACACAGATACAAACGCTTGTAATTATCTAAAAATAAACTAACAATTTAATTTTAAAAATAAATATTTTTAAAATAAATAATATATTATAACAACTTTAAAATAATAATTCGATATTATTAAAATCAAATATTAATCTTCTATTATATACTATTAATAATTAAAATATTTATATTCACTTATTAAATATTAATCTTTATCAACAATAAATATATGCATTTAATTTTAACTTATCTTTTTAACTTTTAGCTTTAAACATTTATTTACAAAACTTATTAATGCAGTATTGATCATGGCCAGTTTTCCCAACCATATAATATTATCATCTTTTATTGAAACGTCTCTCTCAAACATTAGCACAATTTCACATATCAAATATTCATAGATTACTTTAATTAAACTTTTTGAAAGATTATCATAAATAAAATCAACATCATATAGCTAAATATACCTTAAATTTAAAATGTTTAATAAATTGATATAACAATTCATGGTGACCCATACAAAAGGGCACAATATATATATATATATATATTAAGCAATTAAATCATCCCACATGCTTAAGAAATCCAGTACTGCCCTCTGTGAACTAATATATAAATACATTAGAGTTCGTATTTCAAAATAGCCAGGTCAAAATGGTATGCACTGGGATTATTTTATATATATGGTATACAGAGATAATGGAAATCATCATCATACCAGTCATCATTGTCAATGAGCATGAGCAGAAATCAGCATTGGAAGCCATCATAAGTAATATATAAGTTATCATCAGCATTAAACCTTAATAGTCAATAGACATCCCTTGTAAAAGGAATAAAAAAAGTGTTTGTGTTCTGATCCATCGTATCAGCCACCTGATGGTGTTGTTGCTAACAAAAAACACATTAATATAACGTTCCTGGGTTAGCGATTCTCTATTAATATTGACTTTTTTTGTTTACAAATTTTACATTCTTTCATTTATAAATTATTTGGGACAATAATAAGGCTTGGGTGCAGCCACAGAAATGGCATATTTCTAGAAATTAAGTTAAAAATAGCACCACAGTTGTTTTTTTATTTTTATTGACAAGAGGGTCTTTTTTGGTGTATGTTCAAATAGTAATTTGGGTTTTTTTAAATAGTATTACTATTTTTTAAAATTTGATTGACAAAATTCAAGAGATAACTGGTTTTTTTTATGTATCTTTAAATAATAATTTACGTTACTTTTATTGGTTTACATTTGATTGACAACAATTAGTGGGAGGAGTGTTTTTGTGTATGATTAAATAATAATCTATGTTACTTTTATTTTACATTTGATTGCTGCTAACAATTATTGGGAGAAGGGGTTTTTTTTGTGTGTGTATGTTTAAATAAAAATTTAAGTTACTTTTATTTTACATTTGATTGCCAAACAATTTTACTTTCTTTTTTTTGTTTATAATTTTTTTTCCCCCAAATAATATTTTTGACAATGGGACAATAATAGTTGTTTCTTTAATTTTTATTAATAAGAGGGTCTTTTTTGTGTATGTTCAAATAGTAATTTGGGTTATGTTTAAATAATAATTTACAGTCTTACTTTTATTGGCTTGCATTTGATTAACAACAATTAGTGGGAGGGGTGTTTTTGTGTATGATTAAAGAATAATTTACATTACTTTTATTTTACATTAGATTGCCGACAACAATTATTGGGAGAAGGGGGTTTTTTGTGTATGTTTAAATAAAAATTTAAGTTACTTTTATTTTACATTTGACGAAGATGATTTGGAGTCCTTCAAACAAGCTGCCCTTTATGAAGTGAACATTTCTGTCGGTAACAACAAGACTTACAAATGAAAGTCAAAAGATGTTTATGGACCTCAAGTCACATATATTTGCCACACAATCATATCTTTTCTTTCAGCAGGATGTTTTTCTGCTGTAGAAATGTTACAGCACCAGCTTCCATGTCTGGAAATTCCTATCTTTTCAAGTTTTCTGTGTTCAAATTAGCCATATTCTTGGTCTCAGAAAATTACTCGCTAAAACATGTCTTAAAGCATGATCATCAAAAAAATTGTGCTACCCCACTCTAATAGAGAATTTAGAAGGCTTACAACCTTATGAGAAACAATCATGACACTGTTAAAATTGTTAAAAGGTAACAGTACATCAATAAATATTTTTTAAAAAAGACCCCAATGAAAATTTAAATAATTTTGACATGATGAACTTAAAACACCCTTGTACAATATTGCTACATAACACAGCATTACAATATAGTGCATAACACAAACAACTGTGGCATTTTCCTTGGTTTTTAGCATAGGAAAAAGCCACAGAATTAGCCACTAAACTGAGTTAACACTCTTTCTAGGTTTTATCATAGAAAGAAAACTTAACTCCCGAGTTAACACCCTTTCTACATTTTAGTGTAGAAAGAAGACTTAACTCCGAGTTAACAGTCTTTCTAGGATTTATTGTAAAATGAAGGCTTATTAAATTCTTGTGTGCGACCGTGGAAATGGCATATTTCTAGAAATTAAGTTAGAAATAGCGCCATCCCATGGATGACATGATGGATCAGAACACAATCAAAAAAGTATACCATAAAACTGTGGCTAATAATCATTTAGACAATACCAAACCTAAGGCATAATATAAAATCAGTCAATATTTCAACTGTGTGCACATATGTAAGTGCTAAAATAACTACAATAATAAACTACATCAAATAAAATGCTGGGGCCTGGGCCACTTAATACTTTGACTATACTGACTATTCATTACATTGTTATAAAATATACTAAGTAAAGTGAGTGAATTAGTGAACAGACTTTAAAAAGTATCTATATATTTGCACCATCCAAATAATTCTATAGAGAATCATTTGCATGTCCACTCAAACATATACACACATAAACCATTATTGTCAGAAACAGCTTGCATCTGTAAACAAAAGCAAATACACTTACATAAAACTTAATCTAGTCTAGTATTGAATAACTTTATTGGAACAACTTAAAATAATGATTAATTAGAAATAATAATAAAAATGAAAGATATAATAAATACTCTATAATATGAATAAATGATTCTGATTTTAACTTAACAAATAAAAATATTATTTTCTTACATTAAGAATGCAAGCAATTACATTTACAAAAATATATAAATAGTTTACACAATATATATATATATTGAAGCAATCGATGTCTAATCATCATCGATCCTTCATGTTTCACCATCTATACTAACCTCCTAGGGGTCCGCAATTTAGACCTTGCTATAAATATATGCTATTCACCCACACACTGTATGCCTAATGATTAGAGAAATTAATAAAATTAAAACTATTTAGTAAAGTAAAACAGTAGTGTGCGTGATGCGTATATATATGAATGAAGCAATAATGTTATTAATGTTTATTGCTGACAACTAAACATTTTCTTTATATAATTGTAATTTTTTTGTTATATCTATATGTATTTTGATTTAAAGTATTTAATTAAACTATTGGAATGTAACAACAAAGAAAAATGGGGAAGGCTTGAAATACTGAAATTATCTTTATCTCTAGTCAGATCGTTGTCTATAATTAAAATTTATAAATCTTAATTAAGATCAAAAACAAATCGTTTATCAGTTGTTTTCAAATCTTTCAAAACAGCTAAAATGGTATTTCAAGCCTTATCTGTTGAAAATATTTTGCTAATTAAATGTTGTTTTTAAAGGAATTATAGAGATAGGGTTGGTATATGAAATTGCATTCTGGGCGGTATTAAAATGTTATAAAGGAACCACAGAACAAAGGAAGTCAGTTTTTAGTTACTTTCAGTTTTTAGTTGAGTTCAGAGGAGTTTTTAGACAGTTGAGTTTAATTACTTTTAAAAAGCCAACACAAGTTCTGCATGATGAAGTGTGAGTAGAGGAATCTTTTCACCTTTTTCTTCTCCTCTTGAAGAACTGTCTACCAGCCATCAAAATTCCAGCTGACTGGCCATATGAGATGACATAGAATTACCTACCTGCCTGCCTGCTGCTATGCTGATATCTTAGGTAAAATCATGTAATTTAGAGCTGCATTTAATATGAACATTCACGGGTGATTTATAATTTGTAGCTAAATTAAGTCATAGATCCATTTATGATGTTTTGCTAGTTTTGCTCATAAACTCTCTCTCTATAATTCTTTATTAATACTTGTGTAATTCTAAATATACGTTGCTTTCATGCTTAACATATGTTTATATAACTTTATGCGGCTCAATTAAATGTATACAACTTATTTTGTTTAATATATATATTATTTTCTCTAATATGTCGGTATCAATCAATCTCGTGACTTTAGTCAAATTCATTAGTAAAATTATATTCATTTGTTTATTTAAAATAGAAATCGTTCGCTAGGTTGGTTGTATACCTAAAGGTATTTTATTGTGGATGCTTATTTTATTTTGTTGTTTAAATGCCTTTATAAAAGATTGTGACACCTAATATAAAATTCTACCTTTTCTTACTATCGCCCGGAGGGCTAATTTTTTAATTAATACGTATATGGGAATCGAATTTAAATATAAATTTTATTAGCTTAATAATATAAATAAAAGTTATTATTCATTATGATTTGTTAAATGACTCAGAATTGAAAACAGATTATTGTGCAAGAGGTTAGACCCTTTCCAAACTTTAAGTAACAATATTAAATTATATAAACATTGCTGGCATACCTTTTGTTTGGTCGGATATTTTATCTTTTCCATTTCTCGATTGTTTTGTCATTAGGATGAGCTGGAAGCTCCTGTCCTACTTTTCAAAATTGTTCATAATCAGGGATAATCCTTCCTGTGGAACATAAAATATGAGGTTTATGTGCTGCGAATGACAGCATATCCAGATCTGAGCTCTCAAACTCAGCCTCTCCTTTGATATCATTCCACCAGAATGTGCGGACATATCCAATCTAAGTTCGTTTCAAAGTATTCTTTTAAAATAATAAAATATCCACAATCACCATAAAGCCTTATTTCATTATTGTATGCTAGTACCGTTACTTTTGTCTTTAATTTGATCACCGTCCACCTAATCTTAATAAGTCGCAATGATGTGTTAAAGATAATGATCCATTTCATAAAAATACATTTAGTTCATTGATTTAAGCTGCTTTCTTTTAAAAACCGTTATCGATTCCCATAGACATAAATCTAATTTATATTAATAAATGCATAACTTACTCTCATAAATGAAGCGCATTGTTTGTTTTTTATTTCTAAAAGACGTCTTTGCCAAACAATGTGAATAAAAGTATAAATAATGGTTCTCCTAAGAAATACATGATTGAAATCATATATTTTGCCTGTTATCAAATAAATCACTTACTTTTAAAACTGTCACGATCTTTTATATTTAATTTCGGCATCATAAGTTTGAAGTGTTTGTATTCATTCATTTTATAGTTAAAATCCAAAGCGCACGTGCAACAGTTTAATGCTGTTTAAAATATTATAAATACTTTTATAAAAATATTTGACTTTTTCCCCATTTTTAATTAATTTCACATATTTTTTAATTAATTTTTTTACATAGTTATGCATATATATTGATTAGTCTGATGTTTAACTCCAAAAAGACTGTTAGTTGATGAGTTCTTGTCATTGTATTTGAAACGTCTGACTATGAAGAATTTTATAGTTCTGTTAGTTTTGTTAGTCATTTTTTCTACATAATATAAAGGCGTGCACAGACACATATATACGCACAACCTATATATTGAGACACCACTAGTTTAATGTATGTGCATATATAAATATTTAAAGGTAAAAATTAAAAGTAGAAATTAACATAGACAACATTTGATATATAATTACTTATAAAACCTGGACTGACAACAATTTTTTTTATTGAATATTAATATTAATGAATATTTTTGGAAATATTACATATTATTTAAAATCAAATACAAAACGTCTCTTATTTAGTAAAGAAATTTTGAATTTTCTGATTTTAATAAAAATGTAAATTATTTTTGGAAAATCATATTTTCATGTACATTAATTCTATAATCTATTTATATTTAAAGGATTAAGAAAGTTTTTTTAAAAAACTAATTAATTTTAAGGAATGTAATTTTAAAAGTAGATGATGTAATTAAATTATTAATCAAGATAGAAAACCATTTAATTACTTTTCTTGTAGATTTTTCACATAGACAATAAATAATGGACTTAGACAAACTGATTATTATTAGATTAGAAAGAGTGCAAGCCAGCCGCAAAAGAAAGAACAATTGGTGCTGATCTCCAAGTTGACTGGGTTCTAACTACCAGAGAAACATGGGTGCAGCTTCTATAAAATAATTCATAGCCTAACATATGGCAGTGAATTTCTTGCTGCTGGTGAAGTTTTGAAATTAAAGGAGTTAAAAATTTCCAGCTTTCACCTTATATATGCACTATCCTGGATATGACAACAAGAAGCCAGCTTACTGAAAAATTCCAACACTATTCCTGAGAGACTTCAGTATTATACAAAGCATAATTTTTGAGACTCTTATGTTAATGTCATACACATGCTACTTTATATGTACAGGGAGGACTGATGCAATTTTTTTGTCAATTGTACATAAACTGTACATGCTAAAGATCTAGTGTACCAACTTGTGAAAAAAAAAAGAAGAAATTGGCTAGTAGGTAGATCAAAACATATTGACAGTATTTTAAACATTAGCTTTACAAATTAGTAAATATTTATTTCTGTTTATTGTCCAAGATAAAAAATTTTAAAGTATTCTATAAAATAATATATTCAACTATAATATTGTTTGGATAATGAGAAACAGAATTTTGGAAAAAAAGAGCAAAACTTGAAGAAGGTTTAAAATCTCCAGAGAATAAAAAGGAGGTAGCGTATTTTAGAGGTTTATTATGCAATTCATAAAGACTTGATTTAGACATAGAAAAAGTTATAATGGATTGACCAATGAGTTTTTTTATGATAGATGAAATTGCAGCTTTTTAAGTAAACAAAATATCGTTAAAATTGATTTTAAATGCAAATCACGATTTAGTAATTGGAAATATTTTGTCTTTATATTAGAACAAACATGTGTATATAGTTCTAAATGTTACATATGTTTACCACTTAATCATTTGTGTGTTTTTAATATAGAACAAGATCTGTGAATTTAAATTGTTGTCTTATATTATTGTGAGCAGAATGTGTGTACATATCTAGATACGGACATGTATTTTTAAATTCATTCACTATGTATTATTAAAATGAAATAATTTTTTATTAGGATAATAGTTATTGAAATATTTTGTTTTACCATTTATGCACATCTATTTGCTTATATATTGTAATGGCCACGCACGCCGTTACATTATTTATTTGAAAAATTAGACATTAAAAAGAAAAGTTCGCATATAAAAACTTCTTTTTTTTTTAAGACATAAAAATTGAAAGTTAAAAGTCATTTAAACCGTATATATATAAAATCACACAGATAAAAAATTACCAAAATAAAACTTTATTAAAAAAAGAAAAAGTTTTAAGACTAAATTTTCAGCAAAAACTTAAAAGATTTAAAGATAAAAATATATCTTTAAGAATGCACAATAAATTAATCAATGCTATTGTAAAATGGAAATGATTATTTTAATTAGTTAAATGTAAGCTAGCCCTTGGGAATTGCAAAATGTATAAGTAAAGGTCAGATAGGAGAGAAAAAACAATAGAAACTAATAGCCAATAAAAGAAATCCCTCAGGAAATGGACCCCAACAAAAGGGTCATCATCATCATGACGTAATGTTGAGTTAATCCGCAAAATTAATATTAAAAGAAAAAGTTAAGAAATAAAGTTTAATGAGTGAAGAAAGAGCTGATTAGAGAAGATAGAGATGTGAAAGCCGAGGTGTGTTAGAGTTGAAAGAGAAGGGATTGCAAAGACACACTCTTCAATCCCTTATCATATTCTGATAAAAGAAAGGTCTTTAGGATCATGCAATACTTTATGATTTTCTTTGAATTCTAAATTTAAACATTGTGCATATCCTAAAGTTCTAAATATACTGTTAGTTGTAATTTAAGTGCTAGTCAGCTTAAATAAGTTTCATTATCTTATTCTTTAAAATAGGCTAAAGAGTAATAAATGATATTTTGAATATCATTTCTATAAGCAGGTTGTATCATTGGCTGAGTATATAGTCAATGGGATACCAGATATTTTCCCATCCATAAGTTCTTTTAATATATTAGCTTTGTTTCATGCCATGTCTGTGAATTAAAAATTTGTAAATATTGTAAATAAAGTTTGTTGTATTTAAAAATTTATTTAGTTGCCTGTAGTCTTATTGTTAATTACCACATATATACACTATTATTGTTATTGCTATTGACCCATCAGAAGATTATAAATTGAAATCATCATCGACCAATATAGTACTATTAACTATATTATGCAATATCATAATAATTTTGTTAAGCCTTATAATTTATTAGTACATCTAATGCATCATCACACAATAATCAAAATGTTAATAACTTATAGTACAGATTGTTTTAAGTAATAGATTAAAAGATAAATATAATATTGATGTAATTGATTTAGTTAAATCCCCAGAGCTATCATTCACTGATCTTGATCACATGGTTTATCATTATCTAATAAAAGGAATTTGGTAAGTTATTGGATTTATTTAGTAAAGGTATTCCCATTTCTTAAATATTAAAGTTATAAGAGTTATTGAGTTCACAAAGTTTATGTGTAACTGCTAAATATAGTTCTTAATTTGAGCTTATATTGAGAGCTGTTTTGTGCAAAATGTTTGGGTAGTGGTAAAATCCCTCTTACTGACCCAAATATAGTTTGTATAATGATTTTGAGTGTTTGAACCCTGAGAAGAATTAATTGTTAAGTTTTAAAATTAGAATTAGAATTTTTAATAAATTCTATAGATAGTTAACTATTATAGTTAGACTTGAAATAAATTACTTTCACTGTTTTATGAAAGTCAACTAAATTTTAAGCTATAAATTATTTTTGTTGTTGTTGTTGTTGTAAAAAGGATAGTTTGTTTTAACTTCATGATAATATTCTGGTTGGCTCAAGCTTGGAATCCCTATTTTTAGTTAACTTATCTTTTTACCATTTAATACCATATTAGTTTACAGTTTAAGATTTCTGTCTCCATCATTACATTGTTCTTCAATTTCATCTTGATCGTTCTTTTATTTATTCATTCTCATTTGACATTGATTCATTATCATAATTGATTAATCATACATTAACTTTTATTCTTTTATCATCTTAACTATTCATTAATTCTTATTCTATCATCATCTTAATCATTCATTATTCTCATACATCTTCGCACTTTTCTCTTCATTCTTAGACTCATTTCATTCCACCAGTTAATTATTACTTCTTTCCATCATTCATTTAGTCATCTACATCATAATTTAATTATCATTTCATTTATAAGTTTAATTTCATAATCATTCCAGAGATATAATTATTAGTTATTCATTGGTTTGCTGAACAGCAAATTTAATTCATCACATTTTGTTTGTGTGGATTTCAAAACTGGTTTCACCAGAAGTTATTATCTTTATTAATCACTTTGTGATCTTCTTTAGATCTATAGTTTCATGCTAGTTTTATTCCATACAGGAATCATCTCATTAGTTTTACATTTTTGTTTATGCCCATATTCTTGATAATGAGAATATGATAGGTTTCATAGGAGAATTTAGTCACTAAAAATGTACGGCATGATTCGTTGATGACCAGTTAGACCAGGAAGAAGGTTACAATATATATATATATATATATATATATGTATTTGTTAAATCATTGTTTATATATATATATATATATATAAACAATGAGGATTGCCAATTCCTCTACAAGCTTTATGATAAATGCTTAGCCAGAGCCAGCACTTAAAATATCCATCAGGAACCCCTCCCCAAACCCCTGACCATGGATTCATGCTTTGGCACTCCTCAGAGAGGCGTCAGGGTAGGTTCAGACACTAGATCTAAAAATACCAACCCAAAGCAATCCTCATTGTTTATAACTTACAAGCTTAAGAGATAGAGTCATGTGATATATGATATATATATTCATTATCTAATGATAGCTGATATATATATATATATATATATATATATTATATCAGCTATCATTAGATAATGAATTTTACTTGGGTTGGTGGGGGGGGGATAGGAAAACATCCATATTATTAAATTATTCTTAGTTTTTATTTGTTTTTATTATATTTATATACATTAAATTGTATTCATTATTAAGTATGTATATTGAAGATTTTGTAATAATACTGTTTAAAACATTATAATAGTACAAAATTAATAACATATATTTATTGAAACCTTTAAAAAGTCTCATGATACAGGATAATAAATTCACCTCTTATGTTTCTGATGTAGTTTTAAATCCTAATCCAGATAGAATTAATATAAAAAAATTTCAACAGAAGTGGAATTTTTCTTTTAGGTAACTAATCTATAGTCAATCTAACTAATTATCAAATATTTAATGGTAAATGGGTATCTAAATAGTTTTAGCCAGTGAGTGAAAGGTAGGAAAACACTCAAACTTCATCACCTGGTAATATGCAGCTCTTTTGAGAAATCCCCATTCCCATTGTTATTTTATGAGAGGATGGGCCTTTTTTCACGGTGGTGTATTTAAAGCCTGTTTTATGTTTGCCATATTGTTGCCTTGCTTAATATAAAAGTCCTGTTGATTTTTTTTATTACTAGAGTTTTACTTTAAAAACAAATTTTATTAGGTCTAATAAAGGTTATATTTTATATAAAGCAGCATAATTAAAGGAATAAAAAAAACCAACAACACTCATTTGAAATGGTTGAGACAATTGTTAAACAATTGAAATTTGAAAAGACTCAAATTATATAGTATTGACCAATGTTGACCGTTGATATAATTATCCATGTATATTTGAGTGGTTGGGAAGTTTATATAGCTTCCAAGTCTCTTCAAAAATAAATTTTGATGACTATAGTTGATCTCTCTTCTTAATCTTTTCCATTGTTTTCACAAAGAAGGCATTTTGATATGGGTGAGGCTGTGTATATGTCATTTTACACCTCACAAACTAGATTGAATGTTATAAAAATTGATAATCTGCAGATTGGGAGTTGTTTAGTTTTGATGCTTTTTTGCAGCGAGATTATAGTGTAGTAGTCTGTCTTGATGTTATTATATATTATTTGTCTCACTGTTTCCAGCACATTACATGTTGTAATGATGTGGTTGTAGGACTCCTCCTCTCTATGACATCTGGGGCACATCAGATCTATTTTTGTGATATGCCATCTATGACAAAGGAAGGGTAGAGTTGGCATAGCTTCAAGATTTATTTTGATTATGAAATCAAGGTATTTGGGCTCCAGAGCCCAGTATTTAAATAACGAAGTTATCTTCTGGTTGGTTAAGCCCAGTTTTGGGTTTTGGATGTGTGAATCTGGGTTTATTAACTGATGTGCTTCCCAGATGTTTATTTTTTTTAAGCCTTTGTTTAATTGTTTCACTTTTATTTACCTTAATATCTGACATATAGTGTAACTGAACTTTCCTATCCGTTATCTTTTCTTAGGGTTGACATATTATTAATATATTGAACTTCTGCTAAAGATATGGATTTTTATTTTGTATGACTTATTTTTTATTCGGAAATTTTATGATGCAAAATATTTTTAGAAAAATTCAAACTTGATTGACGTCTTTCACATGATTAATATGGAACACAATATTTTAAAAGGTTTTCATGCTCCTTTTTTTTAGATGTTGATATTCTGCACATATAGCAGAGCATGGAAATTTATTTCAGTTATTATTCTAACTATCACGGTTCCGAAAAAAGACCAAAGAAGAGAGAGAATATGGCTCAAAATGTGTTTTATATTATTCTGTATGTTATTATTTAAAGTATAAATAATGAAAAGACTAATTACAATTTTTGACGTAGCTCTAAAAGGCAGGGGTTATAGACTGATGTTAAATGACTGGAAAACAATAAGAAACTACCACTTATGATGATTAGTGCTTTATCTAGAACTTATTATTGCATACTGACTTTATTTTCTTTATATATAGGCAGGAAACAATATGTTACATAAAGTATTTTATAATTAGATATTTAAAAAATCTGAAATTTAATTTTTTTATAATAACAAACTGTAAATATTTTGAGTTTAAAAGAGTTTTAATATTAATTTTTACTTATAACTTTTTCTTAAATTTTAAAAATGTCTAACACATATATTTTGTTTTCATCTACAATAGCTCAGTCTCCATTCTTTTGCAACTCATGCATTTTGCTCCTTATTGCTTTAAGTTTACATGTAAATGCAATGGAATATTTAAAAATTGATCTACGTACATAATCTCTTGTACATACACATGTATATATCATTAAAAGCCAGTCAACACTTAGATAATTTCAATATCAATAACAATCAACAATTTCAAATTGTCGTCAAGGCAACCTCCTTTTAACAATAAAAGTGGAATCCCAACCATATATATATATATACTGAAATAATTCTACAATTTTCGATACATCAATAAATAAGTAAATAAAAGCTATAACCAGATTATAGCATGACTGCCATCTTAAGTACCAATTTACAATTAAAATTTAAAAACAAAATCAAAGTTTTACTAATGTCACATAATATTAATGTTCTCATGTGAATTTCCAAACTTTCCATAATTTGTATATATCTACACAACTATTTGTTTATATAATAAATTATATGCCATATTTATTAAATATACTTCTTTCATTTTTTCACTCTCAAATTATTTTTTTATATGTAAAATAAAACTATTATCATAAAAAATAAATTCTGCATTTGATTTGAAGATCGGATTTAATAATATCATTAATAATACTTGTTCTCTTTAAGATCTGTCAGTCACTCTAGTGATGGTGCAATTATACATATATACATGTCATTTCTTATAGTCATTTTCCAATAACTTATATGATCATCATGTTGTCACAATCGAATTATACATAAATAATAGACAATTGGTTTGTATGCAATTTAATATCATCAAATCGATTTTCATTCACAAATGAACCTTCTCAAGATTCCATTTTTTAAATTAATCATGTGACAATAAATGTTCTACAGCTTTATACACTCATAAACTCATGAAAAAATTTTTAAAAAAATTATAAATTTACCCCTATGTATACATCCATTATACATTTTCTTATTCATCATTTTCTTTCTTATACTCACTATCTATCATCAAATAAACAACTCATCTCTTATACTATCAATACACATACATTCATATGTATTACATCTTATTTTCTAACACTGATAATTTCACTTCTAATTTTATCAAACCATTGACCATATTAATATATATACATCCATTATGCATTTTCTTATTCATCTTTTTTCTATCTTATAACTCCTATCTATAAACCAACAAACATTTTCTGTCTTATACTATCAATACATATACACATATCTATACATTCTTATTTATTACAGCTTCCAATTATATAACAGTGATCATTTCCCTCCCAATTTTATCAAATCATTTATGCATGTATGTGTATGTGTCTATGTGTAAAATAGCCTTCAAATAATCCACAGTATGAAAATGGTTTTGCTAACAGTTAAAAAAACATTACTCACCAAATCATTTCTTATTACTGAATTTGATTTTGCCATTAATGGAAAATAGATACTCTTTTATATACTAATATTAAACACCTTGCTAAAGTAGCTATTAAACAATTACTCGAAAAAATATTTTGAGCTTACTAAAAACATTTAAAAAATCTCATTTTTACCCTTTTTTTAAAAAAAATTATCTTGAAAAAAGCTCAAGTCTGCCTTTATTCTGCAAAAAATTTCCAAGTTTTGCCAATCCTGAATTTGAACCTCAGAAAATAATTATACCATACGAATTGCTTTTCACTATAACATAAATAATACACTTCACATTTATATCTATAAAGTAAAAGAAAAAGTAACTTTAAAGAATTTTCTGATTAAAGATTTTTTATTTTTTGATCTAATGGGTTTTTTAATGTTTAACTTATAATATTTAACTTTTGTTGACAAGCTGTTGATTTTTAAAGCTGTTTTCTTATATTATACATATGGATAAAATAAAAAAGTAGGATAAAAACTTTAAAACATTTAATGCTGCAAAAATCTCTATAGCATTTATTTATTTTTTGTTGATAAAGACTAAAGAAAAAAAAAATGAAAAAATCACTAACTGATAGCTGAATCATCCAGTGTTTTTATTTTACCCGCCAACAATAGATACTCATTATACTTGGTATTGGGGAATATATATTAAAATGAAAACAATAAGAAATATATAAACTAACTAAAGGAAATAAGTAAAAAAACATACACAAAACATTATTACTTGTCAAATCCATGTAATAACTAGTGATATATTCAGCCATGGTTGTAGCTAAGAAGCTATCAACTGATAGAGCTAAAGCTAAGCTATTTTGGTCTACTATTCAATAATATTTTTTAGCTACTAGAGCAAAGTAGTTTACTTATAGGACTGTCAATAATAATTGATGGTTTCCTAGCAAAACTACTGCTAAACCTATCTCTGGTTATTACAAGTATATAACCCCATATATATATATATATATATATATATATATATATATATGATATATACCTGTTACATATATATATATATATATATATATATATTGTAACCTTTTCTATCATGCTGGAATCATATACGAATCTGGCTGCACGTTTCATGGCACCAAATCCGCCCTTTGTAACCCTCTTTTTAGAATTGACTAGAAATTGTAATTAATAAAGCTCTACATTTTAGGCCCTAAATCTGCCTTTGTAACCTACACTACCCGAATTATCAAGAATATACGCCTAAAAAAGAAATGTTAAACTAAAGAGATGATTTCTTTATTGAACTAAGCTAGTATGAAACTATAAATCTAAAGAAGATTACAAGGTGATTAATGAATATAAGAACTTCTGATCAAACTAGCTTTAAAATCCACAAACAAACAAACAAAATGTTATGAAATAAATTTAATATTCATCAAACCAATAAATAAATAATGATTAGATCGATGGAATGAATATGAAATTAAAATTATAAATTAAGTAATAAATAAATTAGGATGTAGATGACTAAATGGATGATGAGAATAAGTAATAATTTAATAATAAAATGAAATGGGTCTGAGAATAAAGAGAAAAGAACGAAGATGTATGAGAATAATGAATGATTAAGATGATGGTAGAATAAGTGTTAATGAATGATTAAGATGATAATAGAATAGGAGTTAATGAATGAATAATCAATTATGATAATGAAATAAGGTCAAATGAGAATGAATAAATAAAAAAACGATCAAGATGAAATTGAAGAACAATGTTGATGTTGGAGACTGAGATCTTAAACTATAAACTAATATTGTATTAAATGATAATAGGATAAACTAAATAAAATGGGGATTCCAAGCTTGACAAAACCAGAATATTCATTATAAAGGCAAAACAAGCTATACATTTTAAGACAAAAGAAGCAATTTACACCTTAAAGTTTGGTTGACTTTTATAAAACAGTGAATATAACATAACTCAAATCCAACTACAATAAATAACTAGATATAAAATTTACCATAAATACAAATTCTACACTGTAAATTAATAACTTAGTCTTCTCAGGGTTCAAACAACTTAAAGATTGTTATACAAGATATACTTGGGTCAGTGAGAGGGATTTTGCCACTACCCAAATATAATGCACAAAACAGCTCTTAATATAAAATTGAATTAACAAACTATTTAGCAATTGCAAAGAAACTTTATAAACTCCATAACTATTATAAACTTTAAGCAGCTTCAAGAAATATGAATAACTTTTTTTTAATAACTAAACATAATAACTTTCTTTTCTCAAATAATTATGAGCAATGTGATCAAGATCGGTGAATGATATAGCAGTGGGTTCAAATAAACTGATTAAATAAATATTAAGTGTTTATCTTTTAGTATACCACTTAAAATAATATGCAATCTAGGAATAATATTTTGATTATTAAGTGATGATGCTTTACATGTACTCATAAATTATAGGGCTTAACAAAATTATTATGATATACCAACATATAGTTAATTATACTATATTGATTGATGATGATATCAATATGATCAGATGATATGTCAATAGCAATAACAATAATAATGTGTATGGTAATTAGCAATAAGACTACAGACAACTAAATAAATTTTTATCACAACAAGATTTATTTACACTATTTACAAATTTATTTCAGACACATTGCATGAAATAAGACAGAGACATTATATAAAATCAGATATGGAAAATAATTTGTATTCCATTGACTACACACATAATATATAAGATAAACTAGTATAGTGATATTCATATTATTAACATCATTATGGGCTATGTTTCTATTATTTTATCTTATAGAATAGGAAGGTTAAACTTTATTTAAACTAAATTAGCACTTAAATTATAAAACAAAGTGTATTTAAGTCTTTATGATATGTGCAAATATTAAATCTAAAACTCAAAGTTATAAAGCAGTGTATTATACTATAGCTTATCATATTCCACCCAATTAATAATTATTATTATTTAATATGAAGAGATTTATTGTATTAATGTGGGGACAGACATCAAAAGTCAAATGTATACATGACACCCAAAAGATTGCCTATGTCCACAACATAATCATTCTAATAGTTAATCTATCTTACCAATCCATTGGCGAATCATTGCTTGATGAAAATAAATCAACATTGTATCAGTGCATCACTTGCTCTGCCATACAGAAGTTTTGCAATCATTAGTAAGTTTTAGTTGGTTTGTGTATAAACTGATAAAGATCCTACAACATCATAAAGACACTATTCCAATCAGGTAAACACTATAGATAAACCAGTGTCCCTGAATCTAACTTTATCTTATCCTTGCTATTTAATTTTAAAAGACTAAAACTTCACCATATACGGTGGAAAACTAACTGCATAACCTCATGAGGGATCAAACAATAAAGGGAGGCCTACAAAACAACATGATAGTTGTACAATAATATTGCCAATTCGAATACCTTTTTCTGGTTACAAATGTGTGGGCATTACCTCATCACAGGGAAATAGAATTCATACCATGGATATCATCCTCTCTTGGGATTAACTATGCTAACTAAGCACTAACTATTGATCAGCCTCAACAATATCATCCTCTCATGGAATCAGTAATGGGAGAATTCTTCATCTGCCCATGCACAATATTAATTTTAATGATGCTATATTTGATGCCATTATATGCAACACATACTTATCAACTGAAAGATGTCATGAATCCTTATCAATACAATAGCAAGATAAAATAATTCTAACAATAAAAGTGGAAACATAAATATTCCATTTTACAATGCAGAAACTATTAGTGTATTAAACAAACCAACATGTAAGTCAAATGACCATTAACTATTTAAAAATAATAATAATAATACTTTTGTTATAACAAGCAATACACACATAGACAATGGCAATTAGCCTACATTTTATATTTAAAGTGGACATGTTAATTCATAGGCAAAATTTAATAAATGCAAAATGCTTATATCGAATATTTCATATAATAAAACATTTGTGTCAGTACACTATATCTTTGACAAATTTCATCTGTTTGTATAGCCTTCAATAAAATATTAAAATCTGTTTTAAAAGTGTGAGAGTTGAATATCTCTCTCCCTCCCTCTCCCTCCCTCTCCTTCCCTCTCCCTCTCCCTCTCTCTCCCTCTTCCTCTCCCTCTCTCTCCCTTTCCCTCTCCCTCCCTCTCCCTCTCACTCCCTTTCTCTCTCTCCCCTCTCCCTCTTTCTCTTTCCCTCTCCCTCTCCCTCTCCCTCTCCCTCTCTGCCTCTCCCTTTCCCTCTCCTCTCCCTCTCTCTCTCTCTCTCTCTTTCTCTCTCTCTCGCTCTCTCTCTACATAAATGATATTTGATATTATATTCTCCCACAACTGGGAAAATAACAAAAATATATATAATAAATGTATATATCTTTATACACCTATTTGTCCTTAACTAAATATATTTTCATACCACAATAAAATAAAATTCTCTGAATAACACATTACAAACAGTATATTACAATAATAAACCTAAGCAATAAAAAAAAAGAATGAACATTTTCTCCCATTATGTTTTATCCTCCTTAGTTCAAAGTTTGTTCCATCATTATGAGCTGAATGATAAGGAAACTGATATCATGAGCAAACATTCATAAGTAATGTGTATATATATTTTTATGATTATTATATTCAATGCCAGCATAATGAAATAAAATCTAAACACTTCCCAAAATCGTGTAGCACAATTAAAATATAATGTTTATCTATACTTTCTGTAGATACTTTTCCTTAAAATGAATTTATAGGTTTATTACAATTAATAAGATCAACTTTTTAAAATCATTTATTGATTTATTTATTTTGTTTTTCCATCCACAGTAATATCTGTAATAATTTTAAAATGATCTTGGCCCTTTTAAACCATTTTAAAATATTATTAATTCGCATGTTACTCAATAAAGATTAAGGAGTAAATATTTATTTCTTTTATTTCTATCAACAAATTAATGTGTGTTTAATAATATTAAAAAGAATTTAGTCAATTGTAAGCAATTATAAATATGATATCCTTGGCATTAATAATCTGTAACTTTTCCATTTCAATAACTAAGCAAATTAGTGCTAAAACAAAACTACCAGACAATTTTTTTTTCTTAATAAGAATAGAAAATAAGTTCATGCATTTTTCTTTTTTAATTGATTAAACTTTATACTACTTAAAAATGACTTTTTAGTTTGTTTACTTTATATTTTTACACTTTTCTTCAAAATTATTTTTAATTATATTTTATGAAGATTATAATTTATAAGCAAATGTATTTTTCTTCTTTATTATAAAGAGCATGAAAACAAAACATTTTCTTCTTTTTCCTTTCAATCTAAATAATTTACGTGTCATTTTTAAATATGAAAACTGGCTAACAGAAATAGAATAAAAATAATTGCTTACACTTTCTGGATTTGTTCTTAGTTTGAAGTAGTATTTGTTGAAGCAAATAATTATTCATATGGCTTTCTCTTTTCTCTAGTATGCATCAATATCTACACCTATAAAATAAACAGTGTGAATAAATTAATATTTCTCCCTCTAGTGATAACTAATTAGACTGTTTCATATCATTTTAAATTGTAATACAATATATTTGAAGATTGTTTATAAAATTTATGAGAATTATACATTGTTTTCTTTTCTTTTAATTACTGTTTAATAATAATAATAATAAAGTGCCAACTATTTTTATACCTCAAAATTGATTTAATACTATTCAGTGATCATTTTCAATATAATTGCCACTAGATTGTATGATAAAATGGTTATGAATTTCATATCCACTTTATCATATTTTCTAGTGTATCTCAAACAGCCCAAGTCTTCATCACTCTCAGGGTATTTATTGGTGAGTTTTTACTTAATTTGAAAATTATAATCCAACAAGCATTTCAACCTATTACTGATTTTACACACTGATTTTTTTAATATTGTAATTATTATTTATTAATTAAAATTTAAAATTTTTCATACTGGATCACTTGAACAAAGCTTAATGTCATTGAGCCAAACCATACAGTTACCATATATATATGATAAACAAAAATGCAAGTTAAAAAAACTTGCTAACGCTTGTATTTATGTCCACAGATGGCGTTCTACCAAAAACGCCCATCAAGCGTATGTTTTGTTTACATAAACATCAGAGTAGTTAGTATTCACTATCTCTAACTATAATTCCACTTTTAGATCATGATTTCAAGCTATTTGCTATCGTCAGTGAAAGACAGGAATAAAGAAACTAGATATAAATACAAACTCTGAGCGTTTATATATATATTGTAGGAGTATATATATACTCATACATACATGTAATCAATATGTATACATTATATTTGCATTCTTATTATATTTATGAAAATAAATATATAATTGAGTAAGTTAGTATTTTTCATTTTTTAAAATGAAAAAAAGACGTTGACAAAAGATGGTTGACAAGGTTATGACTGACCTTTGGGTTCACATAGTTTATCGAATTAAAAGAAATAAAATTAACTTAGTGTTTTAATATCGAATTGTTATTGCAACAATGTAGAATGCTATGCTTCAGCAAGCTGATGAAGCGAGATATAATATATTAATTCTATTCTTTTTATTAGAAGACTAAGGATTCTAGTTTTTGTCAGCTATATCCTCATAAAAACTTATACTCTGTTCGATTTAAAAGACCAGTGTAAGATAACATCTATATTTTAAACAATTTAATACTCATTAGAAGAAATTTCTAATATTTGTTTAAAGAAAGTAATCTGAATATATTTTCGTGTTCTATAAAAATTGTTCAAATTACATGTTCTAAATTCTAAACTTTGTTTTAAAAAAAAAATGTTTATAAAAACTTCAACTAGATTTAATGTATTTTACATTATAAGGAAAATGCAAAGTGAGTAGAACACTTATTTATCATAGGATATATGAAATGCACTTGCCTAGTCAAATATATTTATGTGAATAATGTCTTTTGCTGAATGCCTATAAGATTATATAAAAGTTAGATCTTCAAAATGGAATTATAATTGTTAATAAAGAAACTGTGTATTAAGAAGATGAAATCTACATATAAAGAGGAAACTAAATGTCAACTTAGGATATCTTATTATTTTTTTAATGTCTAACATCGAAGGAATCAAGAATTGCATCTTCAGAGGATTTTCATTCACAAGGAACATCTGAGATTATTGTATTAACTTTTATAAATACCATTTAAGTTTTTTTTTTTTTAAATTATAATTGGGAAAAGTTAATTTCATTTCCTTTATCATCGTATTCATTTCTTATGAATAATAAGAGAGAATTAATAATTTAAGATATTTTTATTTTTATTTATGATTAATAAAGATTTAAATATAGGTTAAGAAATGTTAATATGGGAAAGGGATATTGTGAACTTGGAGGTAAGAGATTGAATTATTTTTAAATTCACATATTATTATTTTCTATGACATGACACTACATTGTTTATACTAATCCAAATAGGCTAATAACCATAATGTATGATAAGTGAATAAATAATTAACATTGTTATGAACTATATATTTTTATATTAATAAAAATATTATGGTCAATCATTTTAATAAATGAAGGTATTATATACAAATGATTTGATTATTATTTGTATAATCTAATTATTATAGAATAGTGTTAATATAAAATTCTTAATATTTGGAGTTAGAAAATATATCTACCATAAGTAAATAGAATATTTATATTTTTAATATAAGGAGATAGATATATAAATATTTTTTTATATATATTGTAAAATATAAGTTATTTAATTGTTAAATAAATATTATGTTTTTTTATATTAAATTAAATGAAGTCTTCAATTTTGTTTTATTTAATTTAAAGAGTCAGTGAGATTTTTTTATTAATATTACTTTAGAATATTGATAGGAACCCGTGAAGTGAGTAAATTGTTAAACTTCCCTGAGCTTGAAATCTGAGCATAATGGTAAAGTTAATTAAGGTGAAAATTGATTTGATGTGATTTAGATATAATAATTTTTTAATAATAAATTAGTTATTGGGAACAAATATAGTTTTATATCAAAATTAAATCAGATCATTCGTGGCATCCTATATGAAGACCTTAAATCTGATTATAGTGAGATGCGACTGCCTTAACTTATCTTGTTGAGAGGGTGCATACCATTACATATGGCACACACAACAAGGGCCTTGAATCATATATTCCATATCACTATAATAATGAATCATAAATTTTATATTGTTTGTATAGCAATACAAAACTTTGAGGGATAAATATTATTAATAATAATCTCATATTAAATGTATTGTAAAATAGTAGATAATAAAATAATGGAGACTTTGAAAATTAAATAGT
The DNA here is from genome assembly GCA_028023455.1 of Epiperipatus broadwayi. NCBI lineage: Eukaryota > Metazoa > Onychophora > Udeonychophora > Euonychophora > Peripatidae > Epiperipatus > Epiperipatus broadwayi. The sequence goes on along the minus strand of JAQFVV010012620.1, from coordinate 1,037,015 downwards.
TAAAATTTAAATGCATAGATCACTTGCTTAAAAATATAATTTTAAAATTAGGCATTAGAGTAAGAACACATATATATCTTGAAAAGAGAAAGACAGTTTTATGATTATGAGAAGTAAGTATAGTTCAAATATAGCTGATGATACTATGAATAGTACCAATGAACAAATAGATATAGGTGTGTCTGAGAGTAATTCTATATTAGATACTCATGTTCCAGAAACTATGGATATTATTGACAAACCTATAGAAAATAAAACCACTGATAATAATCCATCATTAAGTCAAATGATGTTAATGATGCAACAAATGATGGAAAATTTATTTACAAATATTGATACCAAGATAGAAAGTATGAATAATAAGATAGAAAATCTGAAAGTAGATTTGTCTACAAATATCGATACCAAGATGGAAAGTATGAATAATAAGATGGAAAATCTGAAAGTAGATTTCTCTACAAATATCGATACCAAGATGGAAAGTATGAATAATAAGATGGAAAATCTGAAAGTAGATTTGTCTACAAATATCGATACCAAGATGGAAAGTGTAAAAGTAGATTTATCTACAAATATCGATACCAAGATGGAAAGTGTGAAAGTAGATTTATCTACAAATATCGATACGAAGATGGAAAGTATGAATACCAAAATGGAAAGTATAAATACTAAGATGGAAAATATGAAAGTAGATATTACAAATGAATTATCAATAAAATTAGACAATATAAAAATAGATTTGAAGGACGAGGTATCACAAATGCAAACGAATATGAATAATGAAATTCAAAAAATTCAAAAGGTTTTTGAAGAAACAGATCTTAAGTGTCAAAAAAGATTTTTTGAATTTGAAACAAAGCTAGAAAATAAAGTAGAAAACATATTTTTAGAAATAAAAACTGTATATAATCATCTCCAAATTGATATCTATAAAATCCAAGAAGAGACTGAAAAGATTTTAGATGAGAAAATAAAAGATGTCCACATAGAAATTAATAACCAAGACAAGAAAATTCAGTCTATGGGAAAAGATTTTCAGTGTCTAAATGTGAAGCAGAATTTGATTGATTCAGACGTAAAGTTAAATAAAGATAATATTGAAATGTTATTAGAGAATCAATCGGAGATATTTAATCAATTGGAAAATAAAAATATTACCGTAGATCAAACCATAAAAGTTTTGAAGGATGAGTTTGAGAAAGGAAAAAAAATAATGATGGAAAATTATACCCAAGCTTGTAAAAGGATTAAATTATCTAATATTAAAGAAGACACTACTTCAGATAAATTTAATCAAATATTAGAAAATGTTAATAGGATAAAGGAAGATCCAAATAAAAGGGAACATCAAGGAAATGGTGATTGAAATGGAAAACATGCTAAGGAACAAAATAATAAGGATAATATTAGTTATTTTATAGGAGGCTTTGCTCACCATCACAATCAACAGTCATCAATAAATCTGCAAAAAGAAAATCTTAGTAATACAAATCACACATTACAATCTAATGTTGTAAATCAATTTGTAAAATTAAAACATTTTCAAGGGTTTAAAATGAAGCTCCAATAGAGCATCTAAAGAGTTTAAATTTATATTTTTCAGTAAATAGTAATTTGACAGAAGGTGAAAAATTGATAGTAGCATACAGTCAATTACAAGGTGATGCTTTATCATGGTGGGAATCATTATTCCAAATACCTAAAACTTTTGAAGAATATCAAAAATTATTGATAAAGAATTTTTGGAATTATGATCGTCAAGAATCACTGTTGTATCAATTACTTCAGGAAAAATATAAAAATATGCCAGGTGAAACTCTTACAAAATTTTTTAGAAGACAAGTATCAAAACTAAAAACCTTTGATACATATCATTTTAGCCAGAATCAAATTATTCCTATTGTAAAACATAACTTACCTATGAAAATTGAGAAGTCTTTATTATTTTCTAATGCACAAAATATCGAACAAATTATAGATACTTTGAATAATATTGACTCAAATAACCAAAATGTTAATCAAAATTATTTTGAAAGAAAGAAAGAAAATATTTCAGTAAATGCTATTAATTATAAAAAAAGAAAACATAAGACTTTTAATCATTCACAAAGTAAAACAACGAAGAGTGATAATAATGCAGACGTTAAATCAAGTTATGATGCACATCACGATTCAAAAATTACTAGTATAGCATCTCCTAGTGGATTAAATAAATGCAAAATAGGGTATAATAAAAATATACCCAAAACAACAGCAAAATTAAATTAAAGAGGGTATTCGGAAATAGTTTCTCTCCTCAAAGACCCGTATTTAAAACGAGGAACAAAAATAAAATCGTAGTTAAACAAATCATCAACATAATATGTTCAGAGGAAGATGATGAACCCAAATATGCTGTTCAGAATTGTCCATTAATTAATATTATGTTTGAAGATTTGCAAATTAGAGCCTTATTAGATAGTGGTAGACAAATATCTGTAATATCTGAGGGGTTTTTTTGATGAATAAAAATCCACATATTAAAACCTTACCTCTAAAATCACTACAAATTACCCTAGCTAATAATAAAAGGGCAAAATTAATTTAGAAGCAAATCTGGATCAAACTAACCATTAATCAAACGTATGTATCATGTATTTTTGATATTAACTGGACTTATTCCTGAAATGATATTGGGAGTAGATTTTTTACATCTGAACAAATGTTTGATTGATTTTAAAAATAAGATAGTTAATGTAGGTGATAAAGTTTTAAAGATGACATTATCTCCAAAGTATGATTTATTTGAAATTGGTTGTATGATTTCAAACATATCAGAAACATTTATAAAATCAAAATTGCTAAATCAAATTTGATTGATGGTGATAATATTAATAAATTATAATTTATTCATATATTAAAGCCCTATCGAGGAAAAATATAATAATTGTCTTTAATAAAAAATTACCATGAGTTTGTAATACCTAAATTATGTAATAATTATTAGGATTATAGGGAGAAAATGAAAAGAATTAAGATATGAAATAGAAGAAAATACTATATATAATTGTGTCTAACTAAGATGGATCATACTATATATTATTTATTTATTAGTTAGAGATAGTCGAATGGTATAAATTATTATAGGATATCTTTATTATTTATTATATTAAGATTATAAGTATTTTAGCGGTAGCATTATTATTTCTTTGAGCTAGTTTTATTTTTTATTTATTGTATAGACCGGAAGGTGAGAGTACAACCGTTATTATATATATATGTAACCTTATGATTGGGCTTGAGGCTTGTCAAGCCCTATTTAAATGGTCAATTATATAAAATTTTAAATTTTATAATAATTAAATAATAATTATTCAATATTAAATAGGTATATTATATCAGTAGTGTATTATCATAATTGATCCATTTAAATGCATTAAATATAATATTTTACCTTTACATGTAATACTTAAGTAATTAATAGGTAATGAAAGCTATAGCTATGGGTCATTCTTGAATTGATAATGATAATTATAAATTTTATGTGTCAAATAGTAATATATTCTGTTTTGCAAGTATCTTTATATATTCATGGCAAATAATATTAGTAATAGATTTATCTGTTGTCATGTTAAATAGTTGCAATGTGGTAAGTCCATCTTGCATCATATCAGGTGAACTTATTCTCTTTCCCTGAGTGATGATATAAATGGCCATCATGGGTGAATTATGAATAATGACTTTCAAACTTTGAGCAAATTAATGTCATTCTTTTGTAGTTTATTGGTCTAGTTATTAAATAAGGATTCAAACACCCATTCGTTTTTTTCATATCCCTAAAGGTGATTTAGAAGCAACCCTGGGATTTCAAACCATGTGTTGATTTAGTTGTTAAACAAAGGCATGATCACCCCTTCCTGTTATATTCCTAAAGATGCTCCAGAGGTGACACTGGGATTAAAGACCATATACAGTCATGAGATAACCATGGTCTAGGTTGTTAGTTTGTTCTCTTTGCCTTAGTTCAACTCCATTCTTTGGATATATCATATGTTTTATTATGTTCCATATTCCTAAATTCTAATGTTTTGGTATCGATAACAGCAGAATCGTTTCTGGGATATGGTATTTGAAAATGTAGATTGTACTTACCACTGAGAAACACGATGATAAGAGATATTAATTTAAAGAAGTTATTTTATAATAGATTGTTATTTAATGCCTATCCATTTAAGATGATGCCATCTATACTATTAATTTATGTTGTACATCATTTATATCCAAGTTCTTTTAAAATGCCGATATTCTTCCTTAAGGTTTAAAAGGTTCATGTAATATTTTTTTAATCTTAAAAGAATCCTATAAGGTAAAATTAATAATTAAATTGCAGAAAAATGATAGCCTTGACTCTTAAAGCAATATTGGCTGTTTAATAGCCTAAATAAATGGCTTAAAGCAAGAAGTCATTAGTGTCTAGTATTATATTCTAAGTATATTTATTGTATTATCCTGTGTGATTATATTGATAGCTTATTAATTAACCATTGAATAGCAATTTTGAAATATATTGCCTGTGTTTATTTAAAGTGGGTAATTTCTTAGAACCATGCTATTAATAGATAGGTAAAATATGAAATGTATAATAAGCTAAATAAACTCAATGTGAATGATAAATTTAAGTAGTAACAAATTAAAAGGTAATAATTTAAAGTGGAAACGATATAATAAGTCCAATAAATTCAAGTGAGTAATAAGTTTGATTAATAATAAGTTAAAAAGTTAATAATTTATTAAAGTATTAAATAGATTCTAAGAGATCTTTCCTTAATCATGAAATGTTGTAATAAAAACTTGGTTTATGTAAATTTCTGTTACAATTGTCCGAGATTATGTATGTTTTCTTTAATGTTATTAGTATATTCACAAAACTTGTAAATAATGTAAATAAATTTTGTTTGAAAATATATTTAGTCGTCTATGGTCTTATTGCTAATCATCATCCATACTGTTATTGCTATTGCTATCAACATATTATTTTTATTATTGTCATAAAAATCATCATCAGTCAATACAGTAGATTTTACTGTGCATCAGCATATCAAAATAAATTTTAATAAGCTCTAACATTTAAAGTATATAAAGTTATTACTTGTTGATCAAACACTGTTGATATTAAGTACTAGTATTATTTTCAAGTAATGTTTTTAAAGATTAAACATTTAGTTTTTAGAATAACCTGTTTTTATCCATGATCATTAAATAAAAGATAGTTTCTAAATTATTATATTCACTTTATTAAAATTTTATTAATACTTCATAAAATGTAAAGTTCATGTTATTTTTAGTATTGGTTAAAGCAGTAAAAAGTTATATTGAGCCTATATCCCACAGGATACAGTCTCAGTGACATAAGAACACTGTCCCCCTTTATTTCAAATAATAATAATAAATTCATAATATTCTTAAGACTCTACAAATAATAAGTAATTTAGTATAATAATACTAAACTAAACTTTAATCTCTTCTACTAAAAATATAATTATAACTATCTCAGGTTCTTGAAAAATAAATCTAATCAATTTTAAAATATCTTCTGTAGCTAAGTATGATAAGGGATTTTGTATTATTCCTAACTACACCTAAACAATAATAATAACAATAATAATAAATAATATTCCTGCTCCTAATCAAATAATTATTAATCCTATCTACTATTTAATACTATGACAACTAATAATAATAATGATAATGACAATAATATTAATAATATAATTCTTTTATTTCTCATGTGGCATCTTAATATGATATAATCTGAAAATATATGGCAACAAACAATATTAAATTCTATGCAGTAAATTGTGTGATCAAGTATGATATAATAATCTTATTGCAAAAGAAAAATTATTCAAATATCATATTCTGGATAAATATTATTTTTTAAAAATGAATAATTTATTTATACTGTGCAAATGTATCATATTTATTTTGGATTCTGTTAATCATGTCAATCAACATAACACAGAGATTTGTAAAACAAGTTTAACAAATTTATTACACTTTTCATTAAACAAAACTATTTACAATATTTACAAGTTTTACTAAATAAAATCTAACAAAATTTAGCTAAAGTAAGGTTGAGTTACACATTTTAACTATATAAAAATCAGAAAGTAAATAAGCCTTCACTCTGGCTTCTGCATTATTTATCATACATAATATAAAATAAAATGTTAATTTAGACCTACCCTTTATAGTCTAATAAAATCGTTTGCTATACACAAAAATATAAATACTTAAAATAATTTTCATTTTGAAAATATGTTTTAAAATTCATTCAATAAATGAAAATTAAATTTAACAAAAATAGTGTTGGCATTATACTAGATACTTTTTGCTTGGCACCACTCTCAAAATCTTTATATGTGTTTTATTTTTTAAAAAAAAATAAATAAATAAATAAAATAATGTTCATAAAATGCAAGCATTCATTACACTTTGTGTTATTCGTTTTGATGTTTCATTTTTTTAAAAATATGCATTGATTTGTGAAAAATCAAAAAATATCAAAATTATGTAAAATATCATGAATAGTTGTAATTTCTTTTATCATCAAAAATAGTTTAATAAAATATAAAAAGATAACTATGATTCTTTATTATTTTATTATCAGTAATTACATTCAATTTCATTTGTATTTCATCTTAATCCAACAAGAAAAACCTATCTTATTTCCTTTTGAAAACAATACATCAGTCCAAAATTATTTATTATTTGTCTTTCATAAAATACTATCCTATACAATGTAATAACTATTGAAATTAAGATAGCTCAATGCATAGGACATGAAGGAATGACTAGAGTAAAGACTCAATAGTATAAAATATATTTAATAATCCACATGGAAACAGTGTGAAAGAATAGGTATGACTTTTGTCCAATACCTTCAAAAATAATGTCCAGGCTATTTATTCAGCTCTTACAGATCATTTAGAAATACAAAATACCAAACACTGCCCATGGAAAATATATACAAGACACAGGGCTACATTAACTGTTCTTACATAAAACTACTAAGATCGAATATAAGCTATTTTCCTATCTTCTTAACATATCCTACATATAGGGTTTCATTATATAACTACCTCCCTGTCACTAATGATTAAAACTTCAAAATAGATCTAACAATCCACATCACAAAATAACTAGCATTACTCTTAATAACAAACAAAGTTAACATATGACATTATCAATCCAGAACTACTATAAGAAAAAGGTTTTATTCACTTAAAACTTAGCAGCAAAAATATGAATATCTTGATTTTAAAACATTAAAATCAAATTCAAATATTTAAAAAAATAGTGTATAATTCATTCAGTAAAGAATCATGAAAAATTATGAGCATTAATACATTATATTAAACTTTGTAATATAGGAAAGAAAAATGTATACATATCTTTTTTTTTAGAAGAAAATCATAGTTTATATCTGAAAGTAATAATAAAAATTTATATGTGTAATTAACACACACATACTCATGTTCACACATACATATGATAAAAGCAATATTTCAAAAATATTCTAAGTAACTCTAAAAAAAGCATAATAATAAGTAAAATATACATCATTTACAAATCACTATTTTAGATGTCTTCTAGTTCAATTCAGCATAAAACATATTAAATAAAAATACCAGTCATCCAATACAACAAACTATAAAATGTTTGCAAAAAAAAAAAAAAAAACTTTTAATTTAAAAGACCTTTTTTTAAAAAAATATTAATGTTCTTAGAATAATAATAAATTTTTTTTTAAAAAAAAAAATGTAACCTTTCCTATCCTATACATAAATTCTAATACTAAAGTTAGTATATTTAACATAATAATTAAAACTAAATTTACATAATTCCAATTCATGTCTGTCCTCCAATAAAGTTCAACTAAAAGTTCTTTATTACAATTCAACGCTTCAAATGGGAACCTCTGCGGTTGCTATGCAATGAGAATTGTCTGAAGTTTTCTTCTTGCACAGAGTTCTCTCTCCTCCTCTTGAAGTGCAAATAACAATAAAAAAATAATAATACTAAGAATAAAAATAATCTACTTTTAAAATTGCAGAAAATCTGAAAAAAATATTGTTCATCCTGTTTTTGAAAGTCTTTAAATACAGTCTTTTATCTGTTGCTTTCACAGGATAAGTTATTAATGTGATATCACTTTTTAAAATATTTCCTATAGGTAAGTTTTTTTTGTTCACATAAATTCCATCAGCTTAAAGATGCATCATCAATGGCCATTCAAAATCAGTTTGTATGCTAACAGAAAATAGGCATTTTCCCATTCTTTTTTTAAAATATTATCTCATAATGTAGATATCTAGTAATAAATAATTTCATATTTAAATATCCCATAGGTTATTTATTTAGTCTTGATAATATTTATTTCTACTATCCATTTATTTCTATTTTTGACATATAATTAAGTGAACAAGTTTTTATTAAAACAAAATATTCACATATTTTGACAATAACTTGATAAAGTAATTTATATCTATAATAATATTTATTTTGTTTTTTTTAATTTCATCATTTTTCCAAAAAGTTTAAATAATTTTTAAACAAATATTTTTTAAAAGCTGCTGCAATTTTCTTTAAAAAATATACAGTCAATAGTATAAATAAAAGAATGATAGACATTTTTATACTATAATTTCATCTTGAATACTTTCATAACTTTAAAGAAACATTTAGTTTCAGTCTTTTCCAGGTAATTTTATTATCCAAATAATATCTTTAAAAGTTCTTAAAATTTTATATATCAACATATTAATTCTCTGAGTGATATTTTCAAATAATATCCTCTTTAAAATCCAAAGTATTTTATACATATAATAATAACAGTTTTTAAATAGCACGAGAAAAATTATACTTTTCTCTATCATCTGTTTTTCCGTCACTAATCTCCCCACACACATTAATTCAGGAATATGCTCCATAAGTTACTAGGAACTTGACTTAAGTTTTAAATAGATAAAACTAGTAGGAAACTAATTGGTTTTAGGGAATATGCTTATTTTAATTTAATAAATTTTATAACCCTTTAAACGTTTTTTCAAAAATAATAACATTTTTAAAAATTGAAACTAATTGACTATTTAAGCAATATATTACTGACTTATAATAATATACTGGATATTATTTTAAAACAATAAAGAAGTAAAAAAAAATAGAAGTAAAAGTAAAAGTGAGAGCATTCATTTATATACCAGCTCTAACTTACAATCTGATTGGTTAGTTGACCCTCAGCTAATAAACTAATTTACATAATTGCCAATTTCATACTTTTAAAATTTAGCAACAAAATCATGAATCATCATTTATACTATTAATATTATGATAATATTTAATTCTAAATGAATTTTATAATTATACCTAAACAAATTAAACACTTTAAAATAACATATTTTAAATAATACTTTATCCATTGATCTAACACTTAATTCTAATGTATCTATTTTTTTTAGTTTATCATTATTAATTACAACTATTTTAAAGACAACTAATTAAATAATTTCCTATATTTATTTTTATAATATGTAAATGTTTTCAATTTTTTTAAAACAATTCTAAATGTAATTTGAAAACTTTCTTTAAAAACCTTGCAAGCACAATATGTGTGTATTTCTAGTCACATGACCATAATCCCAGACAGAAATTTTGCAATTTTTTATATTCACTGTCTGAAAATATGTTTAATTAAATACTTAACTACAAAATATTATATTATAAAAAATAATGAAATATAATGATAAAATTTGGAATAATACATTTTGACATTTAAACAATAAATAAAGTTGAATACACTTGTATACACCACAAAATACTAAAAACTTTTAATAAACAATTATAATATAAATTTAAATCTACTTTTATTAAAATAAATTTAATAACTTATTTAATTTTTAATCATTATTTAAAAATTAGTTTTCAACATCTTGTTTAATAAGACTTTTAATACATAATTTTTATTATTATCACTGTGGCCAGTTCTCCTAACCATACAAAATTAAAATATTATAATTTTTACTTTATAATTTTAGCATTTTATCATAGATTTTAAATACTTTATAACTTTTAACTATCTTAACAAAATTTTAAAACCCTATCAACATTACTATAGTACTTACAATACTTAAATTTCATTTAATTTAAATTTTTTTAAGAAATTGACTTTCAAAACCTATTTAGACCTAATATAAAGGGTACAATATATATATAATGAACATGCTAATAGTTCTTAACTAGCTATTCCGAATTGATGTTTAGTATTAGAGGTTATTATTTTTATGTACACTTTATGACCTCTATTTGAATTTGCTCATGTATACACTAGCCAAACTTGTTTCTAATATTCTATTTGTGATTATGACCTATTAGGCCATGAGAGATTAAAAGGTCTGGTATAATATAGTATATTTTGATATTTGTTAGATGGTAGTTTAATTGATGTTTACTATTAGCTATAAGAAATGTAGGGCTGATTTAATGTAATATAAGAATCGGTAGTGCCTTGTAGCCTCAGTTTATGTTACTCATGCTAGCTGAGACAGTTTCCATATTGGATCCCATTACTCTTTGAATTATTGATATTCAAGGTTACTATATATATATTTTTTTTAAAAAAAAAAAAAAAAAAAAACATTCTTAAGTTAACATTTTTACTATTGGTGGAACTTTTAACGTTTTTCAAATCAGTGATTGTAGCGCCTCTACAACCGTCTTTCTACTTTTTATTACTCAGTGGATGACTTGTGTTACCAAGTCGAAACCTCAGTATTTAAAATATTTTAACACGAATGAACCCACAAAATATGTCATATATATATACTCTGTCATAATTATTGTATTAATATAAAAAGAAATACTAAATCAGAGTTTAAATATGTTTATTAAATTATTATCACCAAGTATACTTTTCATGCTTTTGCATCATGTTCATGGTTATTCTGCTGAAAAAACATTTTTGCTAATTTGACCACACATGGGTAACAAAATAGAACAGATTTGCTCAGACAGATTTAATATGAGATTAGAAATGATCATTAATTTAAATAAACATTAATCTCATGAAGGATCAAATACAACCAATGGACTAACCCAATGTGATTTCTGTTGTAGGATGCAGCCAAAAGGATTGTCCATATATATATACTACCATGGTATGAAGGCAAACCTTAAGACAAGAATTATTCTGCATTCTCTTATAGAAAGTCACAAACAAAATCTGATGCCACTAATGCATTGGTCTTTTACAATCATGAAAGGGAATATGGTCATAGCATTGATCAATGTTGTGTTAAAATAATGTGCAAAGAGAGAAATATCACAAATACAAAATCAAATGAGGCATGATTAATTGCAAAAAATGAATACATAATGAACCAGAGAACAAATAGTATTCAAATGAGCAAAAAATGAATTTTTTTCAGAAGAATAACCATGAATATGATATAAAAGTGTCAAAAGTATACTTGGTAATAATAATTCAAAAAACATTTATTTCAACTCTGTTTTAATATTTTTTACATTAATATATATAAATACATGAATGCAGTTTATACCAAAACAATATGAAATAATATCAAGAATCTAAATCTGTTTGTTGTCAACACAACCTTTTTAATGTCAAAAAAATTGATACCCATCTTTATTTATGGTCTAATGGGTTTATATAGGCACTAAAGATTAGTACTTGACTAAAAGAGATTGAAATTTATAATATAGAGAAGTTTTAAAAAACTTCATTAAACAGGCAAATATAACCTGCTTTTGAAAGCTGACTAACAATTAGTCAATTTTAACTTTCAACTACACTGAAACCATATATTACTTAGATGATAAAACTAATAATGCTCAAGGCTATATTGGTTCATAAATGTAAATATTTGAAAGTGATCTACCTCTAAACAATATCAAGAATCTCAATATGTTTATTGACAAGGCATGTGACCATCCATATTGGCACCATGAAGGAATGTGGGAAGTTCACATTGTGCCATTAGTGATCAGGGGTACCTAATAGGAAAAAAAATGAATTGTGATATAACTTAATGTATAATTCGGTTGAAAAGTTCTTAGAATGTTAGTTGGATTGTACCAACCATTAAAGTTTTTTTTTGTATATCTAATAGTGGGAGAGGAAAATGGATTGTATCAGGAGTCATTGGTATGAAAACTCAACCAGTGGGAATAAGTATTGTTTGTCTGTAAGGCCGATGAGTGCTTATCAATTTTCTAATTTATTGATTATTGCCATTCCAAGATCTAACTGGTATGTGTGGGTGCATGTCCATTCACGTCACCTCACACTTCACAGCTCATTCATATTTTTAATTATCACTCAGAATATCTATCTTGCAATAACATTATTTATTTTGTCATAGTTATTTCTAATAGCTCAGTCATTAATAGACCTCTGGATTAATGGAAAGTCATGCATACACACACACACCATCAGTTAATATGATTTTTTATTAATTATTTATTGCATAAATTCTTTCATTTGAAAATGTAAAAATTATTTATTTATTTATTATTAGTTAGTACTTGTAATTTAATTTTTTTTTCAATATTCTATTCCTGACATTTTTTTACAAGTAATAAATTCTTTCATATTGTTGGTATCATTATAACTATAAAAAAAAAAAGTGTGGCTAAGTAGACAGAAGACTTCAGAAAAAGTTTTAAAGAAGGTGAAATATCTGTCTAAAAAAGAAAAATATAATAAAACAAGTGATCCTAATATTTTCACTAAATTTTTTACTATTCCCATCCACTAAGGAAACTTCTTTCATACTACTCAAGCATAAATGCCAATGTGTAATTGTGAAGGATGCAGGATAGAGTTGTCCAATATGGAAGGCTAAACGTTTAAAGGTATACCAGTTCCAACTTTTATCGACTAATAATTTGAATTTGCTTTTATTCATAATGCATGGATATTATATGAAAAAAAATTTCTAATACAATTTTGCTATAACTTATTTATAATAAATAGTGTAATACTGGAATTACGTAAATTAACAATAATGATAATAATTGGAAAGATTATGCTGAACTGTATAATGGAATATTTTATTGACTCTCATTTAATAAGTTTTCTATTTTTATTGTGTAAAATAAGGCTGAAAAAGAGAAATTATTTATTCTAATACTTTACATTATTGGAATAATTATGTATACTAAATTACCTTACCATTCACACTTATAAATGAGTGATAGAATATGTGACTTAAGGATTTTTGATAATTATTTATCAGAAATGTGCATAAGCATGGATGACCAAATAACCCTGATCTTAATCATCTTAAATTTATTACATGTTGAAAATTTAGACAGAACAGAGTTGAAAATAGCATGCATCATAAACATTTATTTGGGTGATCTTGCTGAGCTGTGTAAAGTTTAAAAAAAAATTGATTCAAATATGTGCAAAAGCTGCTTATAATGTAAGTTAGGAAGCCCTAAGAACCTTGGAGATTATTGCTGTTTGCCAAGTTCATGTTTATCCTGCAGGAATAATGTTTATATGTTTTAATATTTGTTTTGCTTTTAAAATTTCAATTAATAAACATAAAGAGGGAACTTTTATTTTAATGACAGAAAGTTTGATACGCATTTCTTCCATTGCATATGATAGATATGTAGATGTATTTATTTATTTATTTATTTTTATGTTTAGTTTGATATTAATTTGAATTATTATTATTATTATTATTATTATTATTATTATTATTATTATTATTATTATTATTATGTATTTGTTTGCTTAATCTCCTCTAGAACATTTTGGAGATTTGGTATAAGTTATACCAAAATGGTAATATATTCTTTTGTTGTATTATGTAAAATATTATATATTCCTGTGCTCATATTATTGGTGCAAATTGCATGCTTTATCATCATTCATTAGTTGGTAATAATAAATAGATACATGAAAATATTTATGCCAGTATTGCCGAATGGTTAGGCTTATTTGATAGTATTAACGCTAATTTGAAATTCGATGTTCATAAATTTTCATAGGTATTAGATTTATTTATAATTTAATTAATGCTAATATAACATTTTATTGTCTGACGTGATTTCGAAAATATTTCATACATGATCATATATTCGCGTGTGTGTTGCTATCAGAAGCTATTTTATAAGAGTTAAATTTATGCTTGTTTGTTTTTCTATTAGTTGCGGCTGGTGCTATGCGCTAAAGATTGTGAAAATTTAAGAGTTTGTCTGTTATGGATTTTCCCTATATGAAATGCATTAGATGCCTTTTGAGTGGAGAGGTGATTGAAAGGATGATCATGCTATTCAGATTGAGTAACGCTCATTTACTTATTTATCTATTGAGCTGTGGGTGATAGTATATTTTCTTATTTGATAGTATTTGATGTGATGATTATATTCCTTAAAGTAAAGTGGTAGATGTCCCGTTTATTTATGATTAATTGGCTGGGTCCTGCGCCATTTGTGTCAGAAAGGTTGGTAGTTACTAAGTTGATGAATTAAATTGATATTTGAAGTCTTGTTAACCCGCACGTGCCCATATGCGAATATTTATTTGTTAGCATTTTGCTCTCCCTCTTCATTCCACATATTTATCGTTATGTAATATATGTTAGTTATTTCAGATAAATGTTTTAGTGATTTCTGTAATATACTTGAAGTTGGATTAATAATTTGAAGATTGGCTCATTGTACCATCTGCATTGTGAAGTTTATTCATTCTGCAAGTAAACCGATAGAAAATATAATCAATAAATGCGTTATGACTGTACGTTTATAAATGCGCACACATTCGGAGATATGATAAATTTAAAGATATGGAAAGAGACCATTTCTGGAATTGTAAGTTCTAAGTAGCTTGTAAAATCATATCATCCACATTATCATTATTTCATTTGTTATTATTGCTGGCAATTCACGCTCGGTATGAATGTAATATTGGATTACAAAATTTTACTTTATTTAATGCTAATTTTAATAAAATTATTACTTAAATTTTATATAATAAATATAAATTTATAGACATACGGAAATAATTTCAATGACATTAGTCGATTATTTGATACCGTTTTTCTTAGTTCATTGAGAGCACAGAATAAGAATAGATGACATAAACATTGGTACGTAAATATATAATTATTTTGTATTGTTGGTAATTTAGTAGATAGAATTATAGATAATATTGAAATAAGAGATGAAAAAGAGCCTCCAAATATTAAGTGTATAGGATTTATGTAATTTAAATGTTATTTAGTCAAGCTTGTACTTAATGTGAAATTAATGTTAAATCATCATCAATGTGTTTGTAAAAGAAGGTGTCTTGTAATAAATGTTTATTGAAGTAAGATTCCCTCTGAATTATTTTATCATATACATTCGATTGACCATTTCCACACACAAGTATGTTCAACATAATCTAATTGTAAAACTTATCAGTCTAATAGTACATGCAATCTATCTAGATCAGTGTTTCCCAACCTGTGATACGCGTACCACTGGTGTACGCGAGTTGCTGGTTGGTGGTACACGAAAAATAATCAATAATGGCGGACATAAAAAAAAAAATTAAATCATAAAAATATAGAAACATTTTTTCCTATAATTCATAAAAATTATTTTAATTAATAATATTATATAGTAAAGTTGTTAATATGTACAGTCGATAACGATCTTTAATGTTAATGATAAAATTGAAAGTATGATTAAGAAATTAGATTTTTGGAAACTGTAATATATATAAGTATCAAAAACAATCAACTGGAAGTAATCGAAACTCTACATATTGTTTTGTTTGAAAATAACGTTAGTCTGTCTCAAGATATATCAGAAAATATAATAGCACATTTAACAGGATTAAAATTGTCTTTCATGGAATATTTTCCAAAACCCAAAAACACAAATGATAATTGGATTTCAAACCCCTTCTATGAAGAAAATTTAGAAAAGCTACATCATTATCAATAAAGGATAAATAAAATTTAATAGAATTATCATGTGACAGAACTTTACAAGTAGAATTCAAACGACAAAAAACAAAACATTAAAGAATATGAACAACTTTCTGAGAAAGTTCTTAAATTATTATTACCATTTACGGAATTAGTAGGAAGAGCTTTTTCTTCATATATTTTTTTTAAAAATAAGTATCAAAACAGATTGAATGGAGCTGTAGACTTAAGGGTATATCTCGCATCTTTTGAACCAAATTTCAAAAAATTATGTTGTTCGAAACAAGCACAAAGATCTCATTAAATTTATTTTATAAAAATATTTGATTATGATAAGAAAATATACTAATTGTTTTTTTATAATTTTGTGTTTTTATTAAAACCATTTATTAGTAAACGAAATATGACAAAATAGTAAATAAATAATGAGTCGGATCAAGGCAAATCAGTCTAAATTATTTAATTTGAAAGAATGTATCAGAAAAGGATCATACCCAGAAATTAGACTCATTAATTCTTGATCATCTATTGTGGATTACTAGATGTAAGCTAGTATTTAATCATCAAAATTTTAATCCTATTAACTTCATGCTGAACAATATAAAGAAAACAAGAACAAGAGATAGCCTGATAACCCCTGAGGTTATTTTTACCATGACTTGGACATGCTGGATTTATCCTCTCCATGGCCCAATGCTCCGAAAAAGAGAACACAGACTCAAATTTGGGAAAACTAAATGAAGGAATGAGAAAACACTTTGAACAAAATATGTACCAAATAACGTTTAATGTAATCTTTAATAAATTATTGTGGAAAAAATATGAAACTTTGAACAAACACATACATATATTTAAGTTACAGTGAGTTTATAATTTCAGTGAGTTTATAATCTGGTGTGATGTTTAGGCGTGTTTTAATGTAATTTGTCTCATTATGAGATGTGAATACATACATGGTCACTGTATAATATTTATAATGCAAATAAAATAACACACTCACAATAACAAATTTCACGAAATACAATCATTTTTACGAAGTGGTACAATTTAGCGTCATATTTTGAAGAATATTTATAAAAATGCAACAGCAACAATTAGATTACATAATGATACTGGGAAAGTCAACATTGAGAAAGGTGTAAGACAAGGTGACTCCATATCTCCAAAACTTTTTACAGCAGTGCTGCAAGAAGTATTTTGTGGATTAAAATGGGAAACTAAAGGAGTGAAAGTAAATGGAGATTATTTAAGTCATTTAGATTTCGCAGATTATGTAGTTGTTTTTGCAAATAATGCTTCAGAGCTGCAGGATATGTTGCAGGAATTATCAGATGAAAGTAGGAAAGTAGGACTAAAGATAAATGTTAAAAAAACTAAAGTAATGTTTAATCGATTTGCTCAAAATATGAAAATAAAGATTGATTATGATGAATTAGAAGAAGTTAACAGTTACAAATATCTTGGTCAGATTATTAATACAGATGGAAACATAATGGAAGAAATTAATCATAGAATTAAACTTGGTTGGAGTGCTTTTGGTAGAAATAACTTGATACTAAAAGGAAATATGCCTATGTGTTTGAAAAGGAAGGTTTTTAATAAATGTGTTTTACCAGTTCTTACTTATGGATCTGAGACTTGGACACTTAATAGAAGAGCAATACAGAGACTTCAGACCACTCAAAGAAGTATGGAGAGATGTATGTTGGGAGTAACAAGAAGAGATCGAAAACACAATGTATGGGTAAGAGAACAAACGGATGTTACTGACCTCATTGAAAAAATTAAAAGATTGAAGTGGAGTTGGGCTGGACATATTGCTAGAAGAGATGATAATAGATGGACAATTGAAATTTTAAACTGGATTCCAAAGATTGTAAAAGACCCAGAAAGAGACCACATGGGAGATGGATGGATGAAATAAGAAAGTGTACAGGGGTGATGTGGAGAAGAGAAGCTGAAGATCGGAGAAGATGGATTAAACTTGGAGAGACCTTCGTCCTGCAGTGGATTGATAATGGTTGATAATGACTACCATGTGGTACGCGAGCCAAAAAAGGTTGGGAAACGCTGATCTAGATAACACTGAATTAATTGATCTAAACATTGTATAATGCCAAGATATTGATTTTACCTTGTTTGAAACTGTATTACTTATCAGTTTAATAGTATATGCCATTTATTTAAATAATACTGAATTAATTGATCCAAACATTGTATAATGCCAATATATAGATTTTACCTTGTGTAAAATAGATGGTGATGTGAGATAAAAATGCACCCTATCTCTATCATTGTCCATCCTTTATTTTATTATAATAATTGTCAGTTTCACAATAGTCCTCATTACTTAATAATCATCATATAATAAGATTGACTTAATTATTCATATAATAGAGCCCTAAGATTATTTCATCATTTAAATAAATATTGGTATAGCTGTGCAATCTAAAGCAAATGTCTGTAGATTAATTATTGTTACAGTGATCCTCAAACATATTAGATGAGTGGCATGATTGGTCTAGCATGTACTTGGATGGTGGAAGAATTGAACATATCATGATTCTTGATTTAATCTATGAATTGCCTTTTTTTTGATAACATAAATAAGTGTTTAGAGTATAACTATATAAAAATTATATAATTATTGTTTATAAATGCTTCTCTCATCCCATTTACATTCTAGATGACCACGAGACCCTATAACCCCCAACTGAGCTAAGCTGTAGATTAATGTTATAATAAGAGTCTTATCCATAATTAGAAATGCAACCTAAATTATAAATTTTATTCTATCTTGTATAGAATTGGCGTCTGGGCACATATATGTGTATAAAGTGATATAGGGGTAGATTGTAGAGGTTACAATATATAATCACTAAAAACCATGTCAACACTTAGATAATCCCAATATCAATAACAATCAGCAATTTCAAACTATTGTCAAGGCAACCTCCTTTTAACAATAAAGGTGGTATATATATATATATATATATATATATATATATATATATTGTAACGGAATATATGCCGTTACATTATTTTAAAATGAAAATAAAAAGATCGTAAATAAAATTTGATTTATTAAAAAGAAAAAAAAACTGAAAATTAAAAGTTGTTTAATATATATAGATCGCATGATGGACAACTTTAAAAACTTTTAAAAAATAAAAATATTTGAAAGTAATTTTTTTTTGTAAAAAGTAAAGATATAAAGATTGATATTTTAAAAATAGAAATAATGTTGATTTCTATAGTCTTAGAAAATGGAAATGATTGTCTTATTAATTAAATGATTGTTCAAAAGCAAACTACCTTGTGAGGCATGTAAAATAAATTAAATGGTCAGATAAGAGAATACAAAGGAATTAAATGACCAATCCAAACACGAAAATGACAGCACGGACCATAACTGAAACACGAATGGATTAGTGACGTCTTGCTCATTGAATCTCAATATCTAATGATAAGAGACTAATAAAAATATAAAAGCCAAATTATTATTATAATTGTTATCTTAGAGCTGACTATGAATAGATCGTTATAACTAGCTATATTGCAGATTTTCACGATGTGGAAGTCTGCAATAAATTTAATTTTCTGGACAACCAGTTGAGGCCTCTGGATGACAGTTCCTGACCAAATGCATGGCAAGTCGCAGTTTCATTTCAAAGAAGGACAAAATCTACTAAAGTGATCACGAAGATGGACTTCTCAATCTATTAAATCCGTAAAGTATGAACTATTGTATCTATCTAATAACTTTCCTAAAATTGCAAATAATTAATAACTGAAAATAAGAATTCTTATCTGACTTAAAGAATGCAAATTCAATTATTGATATTTTTTTATGTAGATGTTTAAGCAATCATTTCCAGTTCATTTTTTTTGTGTATATTATGTTTTAACTAAAATGTATTAAATTTTTTAAGTTGTTTATAGACGCTTGCATGGATTCGTTTGCGGTTAATTATATTTTGGTTTTCATATTTTATCAAAATATATAGACATTCGATAAATAATGATACCTTACGGTGAGTATCTAAAATGTATTTATTCCGATGTCTTTTAAGTTATTGGTGACAACGCAAGTATCTTATGGTGAATACTATTGGGTTACTTATAAGTTTCCCTCTGCGATTGTCGGTATCAATAATTTTGTATTTTGATCGTTTATGTTTATTTTGAAATGTTTTTGACCGTGGAATCTATGTAATCGATCTACACCCAACATTTTTAAACAAATCTGTGCGAACGTATTTAAATGTTAAAATTAAGTCGGGCGTGAATGGCTATATAGTTTGTAAAGTTATATTAAGGGAGGGTAATCTTAGGTTATTCATTTCGTAGTTGAATTGGTTCAATGGATTGGATATATTTGTGTAATTAATAGATGTAGTATGAGGTCCACTATGGGCAGGATTATAGATATACGCCACACACCCTCTGTTTGCCTATGGATGGGTTTGTAAGTCGGCAGAAGACCGCAGTCCATTCCTATGGAGTTTTTGTTTATTGATCTACTTGCCAACAGATGTCACATTCCTGTTGGTGGAGAATCAATCTCTTCTCTATTTCTACTTATTGTTCAGATGTACATTCCTGACAATATAGTATTTTGTGTTGTCGTATCATGCTACATTGAATACATGAATGTATCAGATGGATTGGTGGCAGTTGATTGCGAAATTTGTTGCCTAAGGTTAAATCAGGGAAGAATACTTTCTTTTCAAATGCAGACCTATGTAGTCCATTCATACTCGACCCTCTAAATAAAATATTAAACATTATAGCAAGCTATTTTAAATGTAAAATTAAAAATTAAGATAAAAATCTAAATGTTAAACTTATTCCTCGAATTTAGAATGATTTTATATGTGCGTAAATAAATATTTTGCTGTGTTAATTTCTGGCAGTGGCTTTTATTATTTTATTCTTTATATTTAAGATATAAGATTTATAGATTTTTATCTCTGCGTCTCCGCTGAGCTAGTGACAATGGGCTAACGATCGGAATATTTAAATAAAGTGGAATCTTAACAGCGCATATCTGCCTACTTTATAAATTTTTCTAGGCTCAAATGCCTAGATGGCGCCCTTGTAGTACAGATATTGTTTTTGCGGTTAGATTCGATCTTCACTTTCATTCCGATCGGTACAATATATATATATTGTAGGAGTATATATATACTCCTACATTCTCATACATTTATGTAATGAGTATAAATTATATTTACATTATTATTATACTTATGAAAATAAATATATAAAGTTACTATTTTTCATTCTTTAAAATGAAAAACGACATTGTTGACAAAAGACTGTTGACAAGGTGATAAATGACCTCTGGGTTCACAGTTTATCGAATTAAAGGAAATGAAATTAACTTAGTGTTTTAATATCTAATTGTTATTGCAACAATGAGAATGGGTATGCTTCAGCGAGCTGATGGAGCGAGACATGAAATAATTCTTCTATTCTTGTTATTAGAAGAATAAGGATTCTATTTTTATCAGCTATATTTTCATAAAAACTTTTACTATGTTTGATTACAAATAACAGTGTAAGTTGAAGTTTATATTTTAAACAATTTAATACTCATTAAAAGAAGTTTCTTATACTTGTTCAAGGAAAGTAATCTAAATATATTTTTGTGTTTTATAGAAAAAATTGTTTGAATTACATTTTAAAATCTAAACAGCGTCTTAAAAAAAAAGAACATGTTTATAAAAACTTCATTCAAATTTTATGTACTTTTCATTATAAAGAAAATGCAGAGTGGCTAGAACACAAATATTTATCATGGGATAGATAAAATGCACTTGCCTAATCAAACATATATATGTGGGAATAACATTGTTGCCGAATGCTTTAGAATTATAAAGAAATTAGATCTTCAAAATGGAATTATGAATGCCTTAAAATTATAAAAATTAGATCTTCAAAATGGAATTATAAATATTAATGAAGGAACTTTATATTAAGAAGATGAATATAAAGAGGAAACTAAATGTCAACTTAGGATATCCTAATATTATTCTCTTTAATGTTTAACAACAAAGGAATCAAAAAACTGCGTCTTCGAAGGATTTTCATTCTCGCGAGGAACATTAACTTTTATAAATGCCATTTGGGATTTTTGAAAAATTATAATTAGGAAAAGTTAATTTCATTTTCTTTATCATCGTAGAGAATTAATAATTTAGAATATTTTTGTTTTTATTTATGATTAATAAAGATTTAAATATCGGTTAATAAATGTTAATTTTGGGAACAGGATAATGTGAACTTAGAGGTAAGATATTAAACTATTTTTGAATCCACATATTATTTTCCATGACATGACACTACATTGTTTATACTAATCAAAATAGACTAATAAATGTAATGTGTGATAAAGAAATAAATGATTAACATTGTTGTGAAGTATATATTTTTATATTAATAAATATAACTTGACTGACAATCATTTTAACGAATGAAGGTGTTATATACAAATAATTGGATTATTATTTGTATTATCTAATTAGTGTAAATTAGCGTTAATATAATTGTCTAAATATTAGGATACTTATATTTTAAATAAATTGTAAAATCACGTAGTGTTATAGGTTTAGAAAATATATCTACCGTAAGCAAAGAGAATGTTTATATTTTTAATATAAGGAGGTAGATATATAAATATTTTTTTATATATATTGTAAAATTTAAATTATTTAAGTGTTAAATAAATAAGTATGTTTTTTATATTAAATGAAGTCTTCAATTTTGTTTTATTTGAATTAAAGAGTTAGTGAGATTCGTTGTTAATATTGCTTTAAAATATTAATAGGAACCCCTGAAGAGAGTAAAGTGTTAAACTTCCCTGAGTTCGAAATCTGAGCATAACGGTAAAGTTAATTAAGGTGAAAATTGATTTGATGTGGTTGGATATAATAATTTTTTTTAAAATAATAAATTAGTTATTGGGAACAAATATAGTTTTATATCAAAATTAAATCACATCATTCATGGCATCCTATATGAAGACCTTAAATCTGACTATAGTGAGATGCGACTCCTTAACTTATCTTGTTGAGAGGGGGCATACCGTTACAATATATATATATATATTACAAATCAATATCTGTATTTCTTCAATATAATATATGTAAATTTATAAATAAATATTTAAAAATACAGTACTTAAAAGTTTATAATAAATATATGTATAACCTTCACTTAGAAGCACTTTCAACTAACTTGTAGCTTTGTCAACTATCACTTTTAAAATGTCAGCTTTCCCATAATTCCATGATGTCAACTTTCCCATAATTCTGTAATTTTAATGTTTGCCACTTCCAATTAATTAAATCTTGCTTATATTTAAATATTAACATTGCCTCTTTAATTTTCCTTTTATTATTATTTCTTTCAGTTTCCAATATTTTTACATTATTATAATTAAAATCAAAACCATATGTACATGATTTATTATGGTCATAAAAAACAGAAGCTGATAAATTATTGTTATTTTTAAAATTTTGTTTTGTATTTTGAACCCTTTTAAATAATAATAAGTGCTTGCTTGTTCCTTTTTCCAATGTGCACCTCGATTCACCTATATATCCACTGCCACACCTACATGTCCATTTGTAAATGTTACAATTTTTATTTGTCAATAAAGTTTTATCTTTTGAATTGTTTATTAATTTATTTAATGTAGGTGGTGCATAAAATGCAATATCGCATATTCCTTTATAAATTTTCTTAATGAAATTTGCCTGTTGATTCGAAATATATGGTATTGATAATTGTTAAACGTTGGATACAAATATGATTGTGTTTATTATACTGTTAAAAATTTTACTTCTAAATATAAAAATAATAATAGTGTTAATTCTTCTAATAAAAAAACTGTGGATATCAATACCATATATTTTGAATCAACAGGCAAATTTCATTAAAAAATTTATAAAGGAATATGCGATATTGCATTTTATGCACTACCTACATTAAATAAATTAATAAACAATTCAAAAGATAAAACTTTATTGACACATAAAAATTGTATCATTTACAAATGGACATGTAGGTGTGGTAGTGGATATATAGGTGAATTGAGGTGCACATTGGAAAAAAGAACAAAAGAGCACTTATTATTATTTAAAAGGGTTCAAAATACGAAACAAAATTCTAAAAATGACAATAATTTATCAGCTTCTGTCTTTTATGACCATAATAAATCATGTATATATGGTTTTGATTTTAATTATAACAACGTAAAAATATTAGAAACTGAAAGAAATAATAATAAAAGGAAAATTAAAGAGGCAATGTTAATATTTAAATATAAGTAAGATTTAATTAATAGGCAAGTGGAAAACATTAAAATTACAGAATTATGGGAAAGTTGACATCATGGAATTATGGGAAAGCTAACATTTTAAAATTGATAGTTGACAAAGCTACATGTTAGTTGAAAGTGCTTCTAAGTGACGGTTATACATATATTTTTTATAAACTTCTAAGTACTGTATTTTTAAATATTTATTTATAAATTTATATATATATATGTTGATACAAAGATTTACATGGGTTCCATATATATATATGTAAAATAAATAAAATATCCGTTAATTAAAAACAATATTGTAATTATAATTGAAATAATATTTTTAACGGTTTACAAACAATTACAAACAATCTTTAAATCCGCAGAAGTACTTTCGGTTACTTTCTAACCTGCCTCAACTGCCATTAAATTCAAAAACTAAAAGCGGAAGCAAACGTCATCAATTCAAATTCCATGAATCTCATATTTTAATGTTAGAAGCTTGTCGATTTATTAAATGCATTTTATTCCTGTTTATAAAAATTGCCTCTTTAATTTTTCTTTTACTATGGTTTCTCTCTTCGTGAAGAATTTTTACATTTTCAAAATTAACTTTAAATTTATATTTACATGTTTTTTCGTGATCAAAGAAAACTGAAGAAGATATTAAATCACCATTATTTTTATTTTTTACACGCTTATATAACAATTCATGTTCCTTCAATCTTTTCTCAATGCTGCACCTAGATTCACCTATATATGATAGCATACAATCACAAAAAATTTGATATATGACATTACTTTTTTGCTTGACAGGTATGACATCCTTAGAATTATTAACTAATTTATTAATATTGTTTGGAACGTAGAATGAAACATTAAATACATTCTTATATAAATCCTTAAAAAATTTTACTTGTGGATTTGAAATAAATGGAATAGATATCCATTTTTTATTATTAATCTTCATTTCTTTTAAATTATAATAATTTTTTTTAAATTGACATAAAGTATTGTTTATTTGTTCCATTTTATAACCAACATCAAGCAATTCCTTGGCAAATATCTCAATATTTTTCAATTTATCACTTTGGTAATGACATAATTTTTCATTCCGAAACAAAAAAGATTTAAAACTTGCCATCTTATGCATCATTGGTACTTTTGATTTACAATTTATATATCCTCTTTTTTGCAGTGGCTTAATTATTAGTTTATAATTTAATATACTGTTATCTCTTGTGATCATTAAATCTAAATAGTTAATCTTATTGTCCTGTTCTTTTTCAATAGTCCATTTCAAGCCATTCAACTTATTTAATTCCTCTATAAGCAAATTTATACTATTAGTGTTTCCACAGACAAAAACATCATCCACATATCTTTTGTAAATTTTAATATCTCCAAAAATACACATATTTAAAATACTACTCTCATATGTAGATAAAACGAAATTGCAAACTTGTGCAACTACAGGCAATCCCATAGGCCAACCTTTGGTCATTTTATAATATTGACCTTCAAAAGATGCAACAATGTTATCATTAAAAAATTTTAAAGAATCAATGATAAATTTTATCATATATTTACAAATATTTTTACTTTTTAATGCATGCTCAATTATTTTTATGGAATTCATTCTATCAATAGATCCATACATTTCTGTAACATCCAATGAAGCAATAATATCCTTTTCATCAATAATTAAATTTTTAATACTATTTAAAAAGTCAAACGATGAAGCAATAGTGTTTTCCCCAAATCCTAAAAAGTCTTGTAAAAGTTTACCAATATATTTAGAAGTCTGATATATGAAGGAACTACCAAAATCTATCATAACTCGCAAAGGATTACCTTCTTTATGTAATTTTATATTTTCAAAAATATGAGGACATATAGCACAAGAAGGATATATCATATAGTATACATTATTATTTAAAACTTTATTTTTAGCACTTTTTAAAATATTGTTAATAAACTTTATTCTTTGACCATCCATATTATAATCTTCAATCAAAAAGAAACCAAGTTTGTCCATTTGCATTTTAATTTTATTAATATATTGATATTTCGTCAACAAGCACATACGCAAACCTTTATCCTCTTTCAAACAAATCATATTATCAATCTTCAATTTCCGTTTAAATTCTGAAATAGCCAATTGCCATGATTTATCATAAGATATTGTATCAAATTTATTGCAATTAATTTTCTTAATAATATCATCAGCAAAATTATCATTACCAGGAATCATTTCAAATGTATTTTGAACAGCTGCAATTAGTTCCAAATTATAATCATTCCAAATACCACCAATGTATTTAGCTCCGTGACTTAAAATGTATTTCTGAATTAAATGTATCCTATTATTTGATAAATTAACAAAGTTTAAATCCTTATAAGCATGTGGATATCGCTTAGTAAATAAAAAATCTATTTTTTTCTCAAATTTGTTATATAATTTACGTTCAATTACTTTAAATCCATTTTCAGAAATAATTTTATATTCATTCCAGGCACACCATTCATTTAAAATTATTAAATGTTCAATTGCTTTCAAATATTTACGAATATCAAAAAGTTCCTTTTTACAACTTTTAATAATATTATTTAAAATAATCAATTTTAATTTATCCAAACATGTTGGTATTAAATTTATACAGCTGTTCAACTTTATGCTACAACAATTCGGGAATATCTGAAAAATTTTACAAATCTTGAAAAAACGAAGTTTGCACTTCATCTTAATAATCTTTTTACATTGTCTCCGCCATTAAGATTAACTATTTAGATTTAATGATCACAAGAGATAATAGTATATTAAATTATAAACTAATAATTAAGCCACTGCAAAAAAGAGGATATATAAATTGTAAATCAAAAGTACCAATGATGCATAAGATGGCAAGTTTTAAATCTTTTTTGTTTCGGAATGAAAAATGATGTCATTACCAAAGTGATAAATTAAAAAATATTGAGATATTTGCCAAGGAATTGCTTGATGTTGGTTATAAAATGGGAAAAAATAAACAATACTTTATGTCAATTTAAAAAAAATTATTATAATTTAGAAGAAATGAAGATTAATAATAAAAAATGGATATCTATTCCATTTATTTCAAATCCACAAGTAAAATTTTTTAAGGATTTATATAAGAATGTATTTAATGTTTCATTCTACTGTTCCAAACAATATTAATAAATTAGTTAATAATTCTAAGGATGTCATACCTGTCAAGCAAAAAAGTAATGTCATATATCAAATTTTTTGTGATTGTATGCTATTATATATAGGTGAATCAAGGTGCAGCATTGAGAAAAGATTGAAGGAACATGAATTGTTATATAAGCGTGTAAAAAATAAAAATAATGATGATTTAATATCTTCTTCATTTTTCTTTGATCACGAAAAAACATGTAAATATAAATTTAAATTTAATTTTGAAAATGTGAAAATTCTTCACAAAGAAAGAAACCATAGTAAAAGAAAAATTAAAGAGACAATTTTTATAAACAGGAATAAAACGCATTTAATAAATCGACAAGCTTCTAACATTAAAATACGAGATTCGTGGAATTTGAATTGATGACGTTTGCTTCCGCTTTTAGTTTTTGAATTTAATGGCAGTTGAGGCAGGTTAGAAAGTAACCAAAAGTACTTCTGCGGATTTAAAGATTGTTTGTAATTGTTTGTATACTGTTAAAAATATTATTTCAATTATAATTATATATATATGGTATCCTCTAGTGCCATTGTAAAAATTTACCTGTCCAAATTTGAATTTTGACCAAGTAAAGTTGATTTTTTTAAATAGGCTTAGAATTTTTAGAAGATAATTATCACATATCCAATCTAGCCAAATATTCAAGACTAGTTTGAAAATTGGTATATGGTCATTTTTAACTAGTGGATAAAACAAGAATGAAAAACAGCTGAATCCTCACTGCCTGATAATTGACAAATTTGGTAAAACTGCCTTCTTCAATGTTTTTCCACGTAAGCTTATTGGACAGATTTTCTTTTAATTTAATATATTTAAAGGTTGTATTTAGTTATTTACTCATAAATATCTTTGAAACATTCTATTTAACACTTTCACACTTCAAAAAAATTCAATAAAAATATCCAAAAATGCAAATGACTCATAAAATCCATTTCCACTAAAACAGCATCTTTATTTAGCTCAGGTTATAATATTTATCTTCAAAATCTTCATCATTGTTCATTATTTGACTATAAATTTTTGGTGTAAAAAATAAAATAAAAATTGGATAACGTATTGCTCAAGTGTTCATAACAAAAGAACTAGAAATGATGAAATGGAGTGTGGTCCATAAAACTTGAATTCCAGAATCTATCCCTCTACCATTGTACTAAATTACAAAATAGTTATTAATAACATTGATACATAATAAACAACTTAATAGACTGAAAATTACGTGAACAAATTACTTACAAATTATTCTAAATAATCTACCTAGCAATACCATTGGTGTCAAAGCTATTTTTTTTTTAACATAATGAGCTTTGATATAGGAGGTGTTTTTAAAATGTTAGTTGAATTTTTTTTTTTAATTTAATATATTTTATCTAAATGATGGACAGGCACTCATCAGAAGACAAAATATATTAACATTTGTAGATTAAATTGTAGTAATGTGCATGTGTGTATGATATAAATAAATGTAATATTTTGGAATGCTGATTTTCCAAATACAGTCTATAGTTTAATTTATTATGTAGAATCGAAATCTATATGTAAAACAGATAGAAAGTGAGTCCATTTTTATCTGAGACTCATGATTGGACATTAACAACAATGAGAGTACAGATCTAGTCCATGGAAATATTAATGGAGCTTTATTCAGTGTATTCATAATTTATATTCACAAGACAGACCAGACTCTGCTTTTGAGTCACAGGTAAAAAAATTATTTGGGTTTTGCAATCAGACTTTAATCTTACAATATATTAAATTGGATTTAACTATAGGCAATGCTTGGAAAGTCGTCATTACAAAATATTATACTTATTTAGTACTGTATAATTATACTTTTATATATTTATGATGAGTTTAGTTGTTTACAAGATTATTAAATGAGTACCTAGAGACTCTGTGTTATGAATACAAATTATGAACACATTGGATAAAACTGTATAAACAGTTTTGTCAATAATATGTCTGCTCTTGTAGAGATCATTTCTAAATCTACTTTCTGTATAAAAAAATTTGAGGAGCAGTCGGGAATAGGTTCATTTTCAGTTTATTTTTCCGATAGAAATTCACTATATGAGATGTTAAATTGAATTTAACTATAAATCGCAAATGATAGATATTACAAAAACAATGACGACGTAAATAAACAATATCTCAAGTGTTAACACACAAATGAAAATTTTATAACTAACTAACAAAAGGAATTTAAAAAATCCAATTCGGTTGTTATCTCTTGCAAAATTGTTTATTTGTTTTGACATTCTTCTATATAAAGTGTTTATCTTCTGACGTTAAATTTATTACAACAATATTAAATGCGTATATCTGAAATATTATTTACAATTTATTTTCAAAAACTTTAAACTACATTTGGATGAAAGTCGACATATAATACAACATTTATCGATTCATTTGTACCACTTTTGATCGATTTTTATTTATATAGCGACAAGATCCATTAAAAATATGATATCAAAATAAAAGCTTTGTCCATCCTGGAAAAAAATTGATAATTAATGATGATCTAATGGTAGTGAATGTAGATAGAAAAACTTTAATTACACAATAAAAAGTCCAATATGTTGAACATTCCTAAAAAAAAGCATTGTTGTGAAACACATATCCGTTTTACAGAATACTCCCATGCAAAATATCGTACTTTAATTACTTTAATTATAGTATAGAAGTTATACAAAGGGATAATATACTTCTAAATATCCAGCTAATAAAAAAACATCTTACATCACTTTTGAACTCAGACTTTTGCACGACCCTCAACTATCCATGCTATTTCATACTGCTGACACACTTGATCACACACACGTTGAAAAGATAACTAATCACCAATATACATATTTTGTGCTAAACCAGCACTCATCAGTTGGTCCAGATTATCATCTTCACACATATATACAATCAATATCAATGCTCAGCATATATTAAGATAGCCAATCTTTATATTTTAATGGACAGGATTCAATCCACTCCACCCCACAATTCTTCAGCCATCCATTTGATTGAAAATCTAATGATTGAATGCTCAATGCCCTCATTTCTGACAATGTTTTTATCCTACCCATATTGACCATAAGTAACTCTGCCTCCTCATCTACAGGACATAATTCATTTACATACATATATGAAGGATGGGCAGGATGAAAAAGTTGGCACCAATGAGGGTTTTGAGCAATCCATCATCAGAATTTCAATGAAATGGATGGCTGTAGAGTTGTGTGATGGAGTGTACTGAAGCCTATTTATTAAAGTATGAAGATTGACTATCTTAATATAATTCTGAGCTGCATATATGTGTGGAGATGATAATCTGGACCAAGTGATGAGTGCTGGTTTAGCACAAAACATGTATATTGGTGATTATTTATCATTTTAACATGTGTGATTAAGTGTGTCAGAAGTATGAGATAGCATGGATAGTTGAGGGTCGTGTGAAAGTCTGAGTTCAAACCCCCTAATATATTACATATTGGAATGCAGGTATGAAAAAGACTGTATTTTAAAAGAAAAAAATTATATATTACATCACTTCTGAAAATTTAAATAGAAAAAAAGATTCCTTAATATAAATATGACAAATCAGTATAGCTAACTAAAAAAATTTAAATAAAAATTAAAACTGGAATATTTTTTTGTAAAAATGATAATGCAATATATAAATAAGCACACACGACTGTATGTAAACATAAATCGATGAACAATTTAAATTTTCATTTACTTTTTCGTAAATTAATTTCTTTCACATTTTATAATTTTCAAAACTTCAACAAATGAAATTGTTTTAAAAAAATAATAGAAATAAAATTTTACATAATCAAATTTTACGGTTTAAATTGTAAACATTTAGGTCTGATTGCAGATGTATTAAACCTTCAGCTTAAAAATAATTAAATTGAAAGTATTAGCGGTCAAAAAAAAATTTATGGCAAATTGAAAGTTGTTTTTTTAAATTGCTCAACTTAAGCATTAGATATAATTATATTTGTGTGTGTGTGTGTGCATGTGTTTGTATTGATCAGACAAAATTTTGTTCTTTTAATTTATTTGTTTGTTTGTTTTTTACCTTCTATTTTTTAAGTTAATACTCATCAATGACTTGAATTTTTTTAACTTTTTGCTTATTTTTTTATTCTATTATCAGGAGTAAGGGTGCAAGACAAAATATTCTCTATTATAGTATATGTTTATATAGATAAAATATCATTAATTCAATCCCTATTATTCAAAAATTTTTATTATCCAAAGTTTCAAAGGTAATCTTTAATATTTTATAATAAATATATAAAATTATAAACACATTTATGAACATTTTTTTAAAAAATTCAGTAAATATTTATAAATTAATAAATCTAATTGCAGTGAGCTGTGTGGAGTTTTATATATATCTTAGTAGAATTTGAATTTACAAGGAAAGGTCAAAAGATCTATTTTTGAAATCCAAAGAATTCATAAATCTTAAACAGTCTTAGAATGAAATATTTTAGTTAAAAGTATTTTAACTGTATATAAATGTACCCAATCATTTTTAATTTAACTTTTTAGCAATAACAAATTATCATGCTTAAGTCATGTTATAATGCAATTATATATATATATCATTAAAACCAGTCAACAATTAGACAATCCCAATTCCAATAACAATCAACAATTTAAAACTGTTGTCAAGGCAACCTCCTTTTAACTATATATATAAAATATATATATATAATCACTAATATATATACTTTTAATATCAATACACTGACGTTTCGACTTGGTCACACAAGCCATCCATATAATCACTAATGTGAATGGAAGTTTCTCAAATTTAATTCAGTTTTTTCAATGCATAATTTCTCAACATTGCTTCAGCAAAATATCTTATAAGGCATCTCATATGTGTTCTTGCTTACTTTTTAATGATATGTTGTAATTCATTTGAAGCTTTTGGTTATCCTTCTGCTAAAATTGTAATTTCAGTTTATCAACTTATTCTGTTACCCATATAATCCATATA
This sequence comes from Epiperipatus broadwayi, assembly GCA_028023455.1. Classification (NCBI taxonomy): domain Eukaryota; kingdom Metazoa; phylum Onychophora; class Udeonychophora; order Euonychophora; family Peripatidae; genus Epiperipatus; species Epiperipatus broadwayi. The sequence continues at coordinate 1,004,483 of JAQFVV010012620.1, read as the reverse complement.
TACTTTTAATTCTTCTTGTTTAACTTAACATTTTTCCATACTTTTTATATATTATACAGATCACATATTACATTTTAAATTAAATATTCAAGTCTCAGAATTATAACTAAGCATGGGTAAAGTACTTTTATAAAACAATTTTATTTTCTTTTACCGTCAACTTGACCCCCAAATTTTTGAATAAATTCTAGTGATCAATATTTTTACTATGATGCCTTGTTTGATTTTTTTTGTGTGCAATTATATATATATATATATATATATATATATTACATATATATATATATATATATATATATACAATTACAACTTTCATTTATAGACTATATTATAAATATTTAAGCCTTCTAATAATTAAAATTCTAAAACATGAAAAATTAATATTTTAAAATTATAAAAATAAGTATCTAACTTAAGGACTTACTGATAATAAAGGGAAACATTGTTATTGGTTTCACAATATGTATTCAAAAAAGTTTTTAAAAAATTTTTAGATATTAGAACTTTATGTTATTAAAAAAATTATATATTTAGAATTAGTTATCATCAAAGAAACAAAAAAATCTAAAAGTTAATAAATTATTATTTATTATTAAAATATTTCATTTATAGTTTTTACAAAAACCATTTTCTTTTTAATCTCTAATGACTTTTCTGTTGTAATTTCCAGTTTTCATAATGTACTTCATATACTTTCTAAGAGCTGTCTTTTAAAAAAATGCTTTTAAAGATAACCCCCACTTCCAGCGACATAGTTTTCAATTTAATAATAAGTCTTTTACAAAAATATTGCATCATAGTCATTAACAATTACTAAAAATTATGTTTTATCTGGTGTTTAACTGGAGGGGAAATCAATCTAAAGCATTAGCCAATCACAAATCACCACCTCCTTTATAACCTTGCCAGAACAATAGAATGTGTTGTCAATCACAGACAAAGGTCAATAAAGCTTCATATAATGCTGACAACATTTGTAATTTTTCAGAATTAATACATTAAATATGGAAGCTTCTTAGAAAAAATCACTGCAGCCTGTCACACTATAATTTAACATATACAATGCTCAAACCAACATAGAAAAGTAGCAATCACAGCATTATCATGCTGCCTAAAATGTCAAATATGATATCACTATCACAGTTTACTCTTATGAAACAATTAAGAAAAACATTGTTATGTGTATTTTCAATTTTTATTCACTGCCAAACCCTTTTAAATAACTATGACCATTTTATACTAGAAAGTTAAAAAGTCTAAAAATAAATTGCTTCAGATTAATTTTATGATGTCTATGCACACCAGTCAAAATACAATCTATACACATTTAAGACATGCTACATATTTAGTCTATTCAAAATAACAAATTGCTTAATTTCTAATCTGTTTATTTAACATGTTGCATGTATCTTTTAATTGTCATATTTTAGCTGAGAGTGGATTAGACAATGTTATCAAAATTTGAGTACCTGTGAAGAAAACCGTAAACTAGAAAAACTGATACAATGAAAACACATTAAAATAAACAAGAATAAAGAGAACTTGTGTTTTAATAGATATATGCTACAATATTTGCAAAAATCAGCCCACAGATTTATGCAGAAGGTCAAGATGATTAAATTCCAATTGACAGTGATTTTGATGAATAAAAAGAAAATGATTCACAAAATATGCCAGAATCAGTTCAATGTGGCTATCATGATTTCTAAAGATGCTTAAATTTTAAACACCATGTACTTAATTCTTTGTATCCTCTCCTCAGTAGTACTCTATTCTTGGTCATATCTTCCTAAAGAAAATATATTTCAGTTCCTTAATATGGCTCTGAGATAACTATATAAGTAAGGGGATTCTGATTATTTTATACATTGTTCAAGTTTTCTACAAAATACTTTATTGAGAAGTCTCTTACTATTGATTCTCTTCACCTTTTATAATTCAACAATCACCTTTTATAATTCAACAAAGGTAAAATTACCATAGTCGATTTAATATTATTACATATTGCAACCTATCAGGGGGAATTGCTGTCTCACTTTTATATAAGACTTATATGTGTAGAGATGATAATCTGGACCAACTGATGAATGCTGTTTTAGCACAAAATACATATATTGGTGATTATTTATCTTTTAGACATATATGTGGTCAAGTGTACCAGTAGTATGAGATAGTGTGAAGAGTTGAGGGTCATGTGAAAAGTCTGAGCTCAAAATACCCTATATATTACATTGTTTGTACAGGTATATATATATAGGGCAGTATGTTAGATATTATATAAATATAATTATTTACTTCAAAACACAAATGCGTAAAAAATTTTATTTTGATTTATTTAGAAATGCCTATTATTCAAATTACAGTTGCTAGGTATAAACAACTGTTTTCAAAAATGATTATATTCATGAGCTTATTTTTTTTGTAATATTAAAAATTTTCAGAATCAAACTTTATATTTCGATAAAGTAAGGTAAAATCTTATTTATGAATGTAAAAAATTACAATAAATATAATTATTTATATCAAAATCAATTACGAATGTGTAGAACATCTTTGTTTAGTTTCTGAATATGTCATTTAGAAATGCCTACAAGACAATTTCCAGATTTGGTAGATATCCAATCAGAGTAAAAATACTGATCTAGCCAGCAAAGAAAAAAAAATTTTTTTTTTTTTTCAAAATATAATGCTATATGCAGATATTTTTAAAACTACAATTTTAAATTTTGAATTTCCTATAATTTAAGCCTAAAATGAAAAAATTGTGACCAAAATTGACCAAGAGATGGTGCATGCTAGTCCAAAAACCATAAATAACAGTTTTGTACAGCAACGAGATCTAAACGAAATAAACAATTTAAGGGGAGAATTTATAAATTGCATCCTTTCAATGATAAAATAATAATTATTAAAAACAAGTAAAAAATATATAAATCTGAAGTCAGTTACTTATTTAAAAAGAATAAGTTATTAATTTTTAAATTAATTAAAAGAGAAAACATCTGTTTTAAAACAATAAAGAAAAATACAGATTTATTTTTTAGTGAATGTGATCATCATACACAAATACATGTACAGTATTTATATTTTAAGCTAGGTGTAATTAGAAGGGATTTTAACCCAGACTGTCAGGCTTCCTTTAGTCATATACTCTATCTTATACAACCAATATACATGACCATATACATGTGAAAGAGGGAAATGATCTCCAATATTGAGATAGTAAATCCTCAAACTTTAATGAACAGGCTTCAGTCGTCTCCACTCTCCAACTCCTCAGCCATCCACATCATTGAAAATCTGATGGTGGTGCATTCAACCCCCTTGTTTACCATTTTTTTTGTATTACATTCATTTTGACTGTAAATCAATGTAATCCACTATATGTAGGACCTTAATCCCATTTAAATACACAAAAGAGGAATACAGCCTGAATAGTAATATTTTAAATATATATGTATTAGAATTTATATTTTAAGCATGAAATACATATATTGGAGATCATTTATCTTTTTCACATGTATATGGTTAACATTGTGTATCAGTTGTATAAGAGAGTTTGAAATTCTGAGTTCAAATCCCCTCTAATTACACCTTGCTTAAAGTATAAATACTATACATGCATTTAAAATATTACATATTCAGCCTGTATTCTGCTCATCCCTCATCTGTGTATTTAAATGGACTTAAGATCATACATATATGTTGTCATATTGACTCACAGTCAACATGGGTGTATTACAATAAAAATTAGCAAACAAGAGCTTCAAACACACCGTCATCAGATTTTCAATGGCATGGATGGCTGAAAAGTTAGAGAGTGGAAAAGATTAAAGTCTATCCATTAAAGTTTGGGAAATTTCTATTTTAATATAAACCAAGCACTGATTGTATATATCTGTAAAATATAGTGATCTAGACCATCTGCTGAGTGCTGGCTCAGCATGAAATATGTATATTAGAGATTATTTATCGTTTTCGCATGTATATGGTTATGTATATTGGTTATATGATATGGATTGGATGATTAGAGAGAGCTTAAATCACCTCTAATTAAAAACATATATATGTAAATACATGTGTTCTCTCTAATATCCTATTTTTTAAAAAAAAAAAATTGTTTGATATTGATGAGATTTATGTATTTTATTTTTAAATGAAGTTATATCCTACGTATGTGTATATTAAAAAGCATTCATGTTTTACATATATGTATTTGTGCTGGGCGTATTGCAGACATAAAGGACAGTGCATTATACAGTATTGTAAACATATTTGTGAGCTACTATCCTCTAATTTTTACTATTTACACACTTTCAAACATAGTTTTGACTAAATGTTTAAACTAAATTTTAACCAATCACAGAACATATCTTTTAAACATTTTATTCCAGAACATTCATTGACTATTGTTTTACTATTGATTTTAATGCAGTCACAATTGATTAATCTCGGCCCAAAATGCAGGGCAAGGGTCATATTGTTTTTTTTTTAATTATTATTTTTTCAACAATTAAAAAAAGGATTATTTTATTTGTTATATTTTACACATTTTGGTCATGGGTATACATATATCCTTTAAAAAAATAATTCAATTCTAATTCATGTTTGAGCAAGAATCAATAAATAAATTTCAGTTTTGCTTATATTTAAACTTTGTGTTAGATAGTAAATAATGTTAATTTGAAGAAGAGTAAATTGTTTTAAAATATTTTATTAAGTGTATTTCTTGATCCTCTTAGTTTAATTAAAATGAAAGAATGTATAGACAGTTTTGTATTAATGGATTAAGGCAGATTGTAAAATAAATTAATTAATGAAGTTAAAAAATGAAATAATTATGTAGAAAATATTGAAGGGAAATGCTTTTGTTTACTGTATATATAAAAAGTAGAACTTATTTAATGATTTCAATTAATTGAACGTTGTTTTAATTAAAGTTAGTTCCAGAAACGATTTCAGTTAATGTGAATGTGTTTAAATCTCAAAGCTATGACATCCTATTTTTTGAATAGATCATCATACTAAAACTAAAGCTACAAGAACTCAAAGAGTTTTAAAGTAACACCCATAGTCTATAAGAATCACTGCACATCATCATTTTTATGCTGTGCTCAGAATTAAACTGCCTACATAAAAAAGATATTCTTAAAGTCTCATTAAACATGGTTGTAGATGATTATCCACTTGCTTTGTAAAATTATTAAATTTATGCCAATGCATAACTAAACAAAATTAAAACTGAATTCAAAAGAAATCTACAATGTTAGATATAACCTCATATTCCATGGATTTTACAATAAAGACATTGGCAAGTAATTATAGTTTTTTTTTTTCAAATAAACAATTAACACTTTTTATATATTAAGAGTTACTTGAAAACCTCATTTATCCCCATACAATTCAAATCATTTTGTAGTTAGGTCTTTATTTTTAAAGGATTTTCTTCTTTTTAAAAATTTTTTCTGTAAAAAAAAAAACCCTAACATATACATAATGTTTTAGTAAGAGATAGTTATAAAAGCAATGCATCAAAATAATAACTCAGAAAATAAGAAAAGACAAAAATATTTCTTATATAAAAGAAACTACTGATAAATTGAATGTGTGTTAAGATACTGCAACACTGATGTGATATTTATCTCTGAACAAAACATTAATAATATTCAGATCAAACCTAAAGATGTGATCCTTATTGAGGCTCAATGAATCAATAAAATGTTCTGTGGAATATGTCAGTCCACATACATAGGAATGAAAAATCGTCATATCTATACTAAGAAAAATAAAGCATTCCAATGCAGTAAAATATTACTTATATTTTTTCCACATCTTAGACATTTGCTATTGCATTGAATTTCCAAAAACCAAAATGTTATCTAGATGCATCAATCATCAAAAATATTAGAGAAACCACATTAAATTGTTGTATTTTTACATTGGACTATTTCCATCATCTAATATGAATATTGAATGTCTTTAGAAAAATTTAACTTTATTTAAATATTCCAAATACATTCAGATGTTAGTAATAGCACATCAAACAGGTTAGTATATGCATAATGTTTCAAAAGGTATTATTCTCCCCTCTTCTTCAGGTGTTGCTCACCTGACCAGTGACAGTACTAGCATGGAAATTAAACCTGGACTCTTAGATTCTTGAGTATTGAATTTTAAGGTAATGCTCTAACCAACTAAGCCATTTGCCAAAGGCAATAATCAGTAGAAATTCCATATACTTATCTATGAGGTTCCTCCTGATTTCTCCACTTGTTCTTAAGAGCCAAATTGATTAGTGATTTCCATACATTATGTATAGTCACACTAGGTTGGCTTATGGAATTTTTTGCCATTGTCATGTAAGCAGCTTCTTTAAATTTTCTTCTTTGTACTTTTTCTTCTCTATCCAATATTTTTGTATTTTCCCAATTGAACATATGTTCATTTGGTACATACATGGTCTCCTACCTTAGACACCTTAGACACATCTGTTTTCTCTCTCCAATCGTCAGTTTGTGTTCTTGCAAGCACTTTTTAATGGGACAACTGATCTCATCAATATATATTCTTCCACATTCACATGATATTTCATAGAGACAGTGTTTTCATTTCAGCATTTCAAGTTTAGATTTTGTAGATGCTAGAATTCCTCATAGTGTTGTATGGCTCTGGAAAGCTGTTCTGATGTTATACTATTTGCAGATTTTCCTTAATTTGTCTGCTATTTTTGGAATGTATGGGTACACTGCAGTACCAATAATTGTCTTTCCTCTTGATGGTTCTTTTTATGTCTATTTAACATTTTCTTAATAACAACTGATGGATAACCATTTTCCATAAGAGTTTGTTCTATATAAATCTTTTCTTTTTCCAAATTGCTGGTTTCTAAACAAACTCCTTTTGCTATGTTCCATAGTAATAATATAACTCCATGTTTTGAGTTTTTGGTGTGATTGGATATATAGGCCATGTATTTTCCTATATGTATAGGTTTTCAGTAAACTGTAGTTTTGATTTTGGCATCAGGCAGTCTTATCACAAGAACATCTAAAAATGCCAATTTTTGTTCTTGTTCTGATTCTATTGTGAATTTAATTAAAGGGGATATGTTGTTGATATGTTTCCAGAAAGTTTGTAGCAGTTCTTTACCATGTGGCCATACAGCAAATGTATCATCCACATACTGAAGCCAAACTTTAGATGGATATGGAGTAGTTTTTATGGCTAAGATTACAATACTCATATTAAATGATGCAAACAGTACAATATAAAATTACAAATAGAACATCATCATCACAAACCTTCAGGAAAATACACATTAAATTGTATTCATAAAAATAATGAAACAACCAAACTACCATTTATATGGAACAGTTTCTATAATCGGATAAATAAAAGCTAACTAAATTTAAATCCATCCTATTGGTATTCATTATCTCGAGTTTAATTCTTCATCTTTATTTAACTTTTTGTTTTTTATATTTAGTTTGATTAAACAAAAAATATAATATTTTACTGTTTTTATTTGACTCTTTGATTTTAAGTATTCTGTTTTTTTGTTGTTGTTTTTTTGCAATTTTAAATTTAAATAATCTTTTACAACTTTTTAATTCTTTGCAATGACTATATAATAACATCTTCATTCAGTTCAAAGCAAATGTTACTTCAATCCAAACGTATCGGAGCAATTATATATTTTAATATTTTGCATGATCAATCCCAAAAATTACTATGAATTATAATATTATACTAATTATTATATATGTGCGTATGATAATTATTATTCTGTAGTACATATCATTCACTGAGCTACGGTTCGAAACATTTGGATTTTCATACTCATATTGATAGTTAAATACCTTTATCATAAGTATCATTTACTTGATTTTTGAAGTCTGAAATTATTTATAAATTTCAAGCTATTATCTTTTTTCGAAGAATCTACTGTAGGCGAAGACATATTTTACAACCCTCATAAAAAAGTGAAAGATAAAGCATTATTTAACAAGTTTTCAAAATCAAGGTAGTGATGGTGAGGGTTTGAAACCAAGTAGTAGCTCATAGAAAAACAGTTAAGGATAAGACAATGTTTGCCAGACTTGCCAATTTGATGGATGATGAAAGTTGTAGTAATTTTATTTTTGTTTTGTTTTTTTTAGAGCTGCGACATGAAGAATTATAATCGTTTAATCATTAATTTAATTAGGTTATTAAATCAAAAACATATTTTAAAATCTACATTTTAAAAAAAAAACAATTTAACAAAAAAAAAAATACGAAAAGTATTAATGTGAAGAATAGTTAAAATGCGTGTTTAAATCAAATTGAGTGTGTGTTTGCACATGCATATTCTGCATAATCTATTTTAATACATTGTACAGGCTTACACCTGCATTTATATATGTAATAGGGATTCGAACTCAGACTTTCACACGACCTACAACTCTCAGTGCCATCTTATATTGCTGATTCACCTGATCACACACATGTTGAAAAGATAAATAATCACCAATAAACGTATTTCGTGCTAAACCAGCTCTCATTAGTTGGTTCAGATTACCATCTCCACACATATATACAATTAGTACTCAGCTTTATATTAAGATAACCAATCTTCATACTTTAATGAGTGCTGGTTTAGCACGAAATATGTGTATTGGTGATTATTTATCTTTTCAACATGTGTGTGATCAGATGAGTCAGCAATATAAAATGGCATTGAGAATTGCGGGTCGTGTGAAAGTTTGACTTCGAATCCCGCATATATTACATATATAAATGTAGGTGTAAGCCTATACAATGTATTAAAATAGATTATGCAGAATGTGCACGTGCAAACACACCCTCAATTTGATTTAAACATGCATTTTAACTATTCTTCACATTAACGCTTTTCGTATTTTTTTTGTTAAATTGTTGTTGTTTTTTTAAATGTAGATTTTAAAATATGTTTTTGATTTAATAACCTAATTAATTTAATGATTAAACGATTATAATTCTTCATGTCGCAGCTCTAATACCACAGAACCGATATGTGTACTAATTGTTCAATATTAGCTGTTTAGTTGAGTTGGCGACGGGACTAGCTATCTGAAATAAATTGTAAGACTGTTAAAACATATTTTACAATTTATTCAATTCCTGATCCTAAACCTAGAAATCGGATATGTTCTAGCCACAATGTCTTTCACATATGTATAAAGATTAAAATATAAGGGAAATTATTATATATAATAAATTACTTTCTTTGTCTATTAGTAATAAGCAATAGAGACGATCCAAACCTGCGCAGAGAAATTTGTATTATTATTATTCTAACCAAATTTATATATGGAAATATTTTCCAAAAGAAAAAAACTGCCTTTGTTATTTGTCAGGTATTTGGCATTTAACTTAATTTATTTAAACTTAATTTCATTAAGAAACAGCTTCTAAAAACAAAATATAAAATAATTTTGAAATGGTATTTCTAGAGAATAGTAAATCAAAGTAATTAATCCAAATGTGTGAAATGTAAATTACATCTTGCGAAGTGTTAACAGAGTTTAAAAACTTAATTAAAATTCATTTAATTTTAACTTATGAAACAACTTATTAAATTATTAAATAACCTAACACAGTTAATCTGTTTTTTTAATAATAATGCAATCCACAATAACTCTAATTAATAATTATAAATTCTTAATCACCTTTTAGCTTTATTTTAAATTAAAGATTTTCTTTCAAAACCCCAGATGAATTCCTATTGCTTTTAATTTATTCTTCGTAATTCAATTGTGACTTAACAATTCCTAGTTAAAAGCAAAATAGAATTATTATCAATTTTAATTAAAATCTATTCAGCCTTATTTTATTAAGTATAAACTGACAAGTTGTTTGGATTAATATATATGTAAATATCAAATTATACAAGCTTATTCATCAACAGCAGTCGCTCGTAAAAACCTATGATCACCCAGTTCGAAGAAGAAAAAAATACTTTAGAGATGAGTTTTTGCATTAAGTATACAGACTACATTTTGAAACACCAAACATCCATATATAGAACATGCTGTTTCATTTTGTCTGTTTACTGGCTATTGTGCATACTATCATTTATTTTCTGCAGAAAATTTGTATTTCTGAAGTACTTCAACACAATATGTAATTGTAGTTTTCCGATGTATTGTATTTTTTTACTATATCTTCCCAATTGAAACAATGAACTTTGAATTTCTTTAGAATGGCTTTGAGTTAATACTGTTCATTACTTTCATAAAATCCATGCTCAAGTTCACCAAAAACATTTTTTTTTACCATATGTCATAGCATCGGCCGGGAGGCAACCCACAACAATCGTCTGCTGCAACCGACTGTTTGCTTGCAAGGCTGACCTCTCGGCTAACAACGCTTATAAGCTGACACCAAAAACATTCTTTAGGAAGTCTTATATTGTTATTTCTTTTACATGTCCATATGTGTGAAAATGTGATTTTACAATAGTGGACTTCATTGTATCACATCTTGTAAGCAGAAAAACGTATTGCTAAATTCTATGATCTCAGTTCTTGCACTTTTAAAATTTTACATAGTATTCTTAATGATACTTTGCTAGTTGTTATATTGCATCAATAGGATATAATATTTTTATTAGTCATTCATTTAGATCAGAGATACCAAACAATGATAAAAGTATGTATTAAAGATTGTGATATGGGCCAACTGATGGGTGCTGCTTCCACATAAAATGTGCATCATGGGAATCATACAAATTTTCAGATGTCTTTAGTCATGTGTTTATGATTACAACCCTCCACAAGATGTTAAAAGTAGATAGAAAACAGTTTGTAATTTATGGGAGAGTGGTGTGGTGTACTGAAAATTACACTACATGATATCAAAGTCTCATTTTCATATAGTATATTATGCAAATAATAGCTCTACAGCTAATTTAATTGTCATGGTTATTTTTCTATGATAAAATACTCTTTTAGCTTGTTTAAAGTAAGAGCATAAAGAAAAACTTAACTGCAATTCAACACCTAACTTCACCTTTCTACTTAAAACTATCAAAATATTTATATTGATTACATTACAAGCTAATAACTGCTGAGTATTTTTTCTCCATCATTCGAAAATAATAAAATTAAAATTTATCTAATATTAATTATTAACCAGTCTTTATATTTTATAGCTGCATTATCTAAAGATTAAGTACAATCTGTAGATTGTTTATTGAACTGACAAAAATAGCTCAATTATCAGCATACTACAATATAAACCCAGTATCCAATGAGATTAATCTCCTGCTTTCACTTCTGTTTGATTCAAAATTGAAAATTCCACCATCAGAATTTGAATTTCATCTTGATCTCTATTTAATTAAACTGCCTAGAAACACTTCCATAAATCTTTGAGATAAAAAGTGAAACAATGATGGAACAAAATCATATTCTTACTTAACAACAGTTTTCATTTTAAAAGCCACAGACTTTCTATTTGTGACAATTCCTATCAGTTTATCATGTAGAAACTGTATACTGCAATAAACTTTGCTGACACTTCAAACAATGTCATAGATTTGTAAGATTAATTGATACAAAGGTTTTAACCAAATCAATAATATATATATATATATATCATTCTTAACACTTTTTGATATTTGCTTGGCAACAAAATCATATTTGCATTGCTTCTTAATTCCTGACAACTGCACTGAATCTCCAGGAACTATCCATTTTATGATTAAGAGCAATCTATTCAGAAAAATCTTTACAAGTAGTTTTTTTGCATGGGATGACAATGATATTCCATAATAATTACTGCCATCTTACTTATTTCCTTTATTATTAAAAATTGGAACAATATAAGTGCCTTTAAGATCAGGCAGTCTAAATAGCATGGACAATCTTCTGAAATGTCAAAGCATTTTTACTTTACAAAGACAATCTTCTATCTTAGAAGATAACATAGTTTTAAAATACTTCTTAAAGAAACTATTACTTTGGTATCTGGAATGTGAAATTATCTGTTACAGTGATTTCATCCAGAAATCACAACTATATGCATAACTTTACCTTATTTCTGTGGATATGAAAGTATTCTCTATGACATTAATTAAATAAAATAATTAACACTGTGAACCCAAGACAATAGTATATAAAAAATAAGCAGAACTAAACTTACTTTAAATAAATACTTAGCAAGTTTATTTACAATATAATACAATAAAACAAAATTTACACAAACTTGGAAACATTGTCAAGACAGCACTGTTAACAAATATAATCATTTGATGAAAGGTACTTAAAATTATTTGGGGTCTTACAAATAAATGCTAAGGCTTCTTAGAAAATAAATAAATGATATTACATAAATCACCCTACATAACAATTTAGTTAGATGGAGAGTTCTCCAATATAAGCAATTCCTTAAAAAATTTTGGGCATTATAAATTTATATGTTTACATGGGATTAATCATTAGCTTATTAACATATCATTTTTTTATTTATTTACTTTAAATTAAAGCATTATAAAAATTGATGACCAGGATTAACTGACTGATTTGCGAATGCTTGATATTATTAGCTGACTACACATAAGTATAACGATCGGAATGAAAGTGAAGATCGAATCTAACCGCAAACTATGATATCTGCTCTACGAGGGCGCCATCTAGGCATTTAAACCTAGAAAAATTTATAGAGTAGGCAGATACGCGCTGTTAAGATTCCACTTTATTTAAATATTCAGATTGTTAGCCCAAGTCACTAGCTCAGTGGAGTAGCAGAGATAATAAAATATAAATTTTATATCTTAAATATAAAAGAGTAAAAGCCACTGCCAGAAATTAACACATAAAAATATTTATTTATGCACATGTAAAATAACATTTAAATTTTGAGGAATAAATTCACCATTTTAGATTTTTCTATTAATCTTTAGTTTTACATTTAAGTAAATTACAACCATGAGTTTAATATTTATTTAGTGAGTCGAGGATGAATAGACTACATAGATCTGCATTTGAAAAGAAAATATTTTCCCTGATTTAACCTTAGGCAACAAATTTCGCAATCAAACCGGCACCAATCCATCTGATACATTTATGTATTCAATGTAGCATGAAAATATGACAACACAAAATACTATACTGTCAGGAATGTACATCTGATCAGTAAGTAGAATTAGAGAAGACATTGTCTCTCCACCAACAGGAATGTTACATCTGTTGGCAAGTAGAACAATAAACATAAAACTCCATAGGAATGGACTGCAGTCCTTTGCCATCTTACAAACCCATCCATAGGCAAACAGAAGGTGTGTGGCGTATATATATAATCCTGCCCATAGCGGATCTCATACTACATCTACAATTACACAAATACATCCAATCCATTGAACCAATTCAACTACAAAATGGATAACCTAAGATTACCCTCCCTTAATATAACTTTACAAAACTATATAGTCATTCATGCCTGACTTAAATTTAACATTTCAATATGTTCGCACAGATTATTTTTATAAATTTGTTTTTAAAATGTTGAATATAGATCGGCTGCACAGATTCCACGGTCAAAAACATCCAAATTAAACACAATCGATCAAAATACAAAATCATCGATAACGTCAATTGCAAAAGGGAATACACAAGGCCCCATGGCATTCATCGTAAGATGCCCGCATTAACATCGTTGACCTATATATTCTAATCAAATGTGAAAACTTCAACATAATCAACCGCTAACGAATCTATGCAATGTCTATACCCAACCTAAATGTAATGCACTTAATAATTTCTACAATAAATATTATTACAAATAAAAATAATAAAAATGGAAATGATTTTGGCAAAACTTAACTATATAAATTTAAACAATCAATTATTAATTTGAAAATCAAATAAGAGTTCATTTTAAAATTTAAATTAGCTGAATCTTTAAAAAAAACAATGACGAAAGTTCTTAATTACTTTTTTGTTGTTGTTGTTAATTTGTAAAGTTCATAGCTCACGGTAGAAGAGTCCAGGTTTCTGCTTTTAATTCCCACAATGCCTCCATTGGAAGATAATGTTCTGGAGATGGCAATAGCTGGTTCAAGGTATCACAGTCTTTTCATTTTTTTTTTTAAATAGAGTGTGGTATGTGCGTCCTACCCCATCTCTCAAACACAAAACGCTGGAACTGTCAGAAAAAACTGTATTTCCCTTTTTATATTATCCACACGGATTCAATCAACAAAACGTCACTAATCCATCACTTTCGTTAGGGTCTGAGCCAAGGCTTAGTGCTTCCATTGGTCAAGCTAATTTCTCTTTTCTTCTTATCTATCTTTCATCAGATCATTTTAATTGTACAAGAGCCCAAGGCTAGCTTGCTTTTCAAACAATTTATAAACAATCATTTCCATTTACAGATTACAAGAATTAATTAATACCTGTTTTTATTTTTAAATCTTGTACTTTTTTTTATAAAAAAAGTACGTTCAAATACTTATTTATTTGTTGTTTTTTTTAAAAAATATATTTTTAAAGTTTGGCATCTGTGCGAATGTATATACGTTTAACAAACATTTTAATTTTAGCATTTAGTTTTTTACTTTTATTTGCGAACTTTTAAGTTTTTATTTTAAATTAATGTAACGACATATTTATATATTGTTACATAAGGAATAGCTGGCATATCTAAAATAACTCTCAAATTACAAATAAACACTCTCCTATTGTTGAGGATTTTGAACTAACAAATAACCAAATAAATAAATGAAATGTATGTCACACTCATCAGAAGTCATTTACACACATAAAATTAAGAGTTTACTGTTCACATAATATAAATTACACAAAATGTTAAAATTAAATGACTTACACATCTATTGCAGAAGTTCCAGATGATGGCAGCATCTACATAGCATGTGTGGACTGCACCTACTGGCCATATGCTTACAAGTTAAACATTTAAAATTACTAACTGTTGATGGTTTGTTTGTGAATGATTATAGTATCATAATAGCACAATACAGACATTGTTACATCTTTAAGCACTAAAATAACTGAGTGCAACCTGAAGAAGCTAAATCCTCAAAACTAGCTTATCTTGTCATCACATGAAAAACACAATACAATCTCACCTACTATGGTAAAAAAAAACTAGCTTTAAGTACATCATGAGTGATAGGCCAAACCCAGGCTCTGCAGAGCAAACTAACATAAATCAATAAATATATCATAAGAATGGTGTCTTTCAAATACCTACTTCTGAGACAAAAGGGATGTCTTGACCTTTGTTGCAGCACATCAGGAAAACATGGAAAGACACACCAAGAGATATAGGATTCTCTCCAAGAGTCTAGGTACCATACAAAGATGAGATAATAATCATTGTAAATAAGGACTATCGCATCATGGAACAGAATATAATAAAAATGGGGAACTTATCCACTCTATCAAGCACAATAATGAATATAAGCAATACTATAACTAACAATGACAAGATACAATCATCACTATAACTAACTAAAGTCATATTCAAAATTTTAATCATGCTAACAATAAGCAATGTCTGAACCATCAATTGAAATTTAAGTCAACCGGCTAAAAAATTAATAAAGAAAATTTAATAGCATATGAAATTTTTGGTACAAAGTTACAATCCACATGTGCATGGAATATTAAATATTGAAATCATGGTAAACAGTGGATGTGAATAGTAGTGTGAATAAAATGTGAAAACAGTAATTCCCAATGCATAAAAAAAATACTAGCGGTTATACTTACTATTGCATTTATGCAAAAATATAAAAGAAAAACTTCTGACAATTAGTTATTTGGATGTTTAGCCCATAACTGAGTAAACTACCATTATAGTAAGAGATAAAATCTCAACTGACTCAAAAATAATGTATAATTTAGCTTATCAAGCACATACCAAATATATAATAAATATTACCTGATAATGTGTAGAATATCTACACATTCTGATAAATCCCTCAGAATTAAAATTACATAAATTAATTACCTGGCACACTTATAATATGGAATAGTATTACATTAAATATAACCAAATTTCGAAGAAAATATTGCATAACATATTTTACCAATATAAAAAAAATTCTAGTTCATAAGTGAGCACACTGAGCCATAAGTGCACATAACATTAATTCTTATCACAAAGCTTCTAGTCAAAACTATTATTTCACACATGGCAAAACAATTTCCAAAACAAAATATATAAATAGTTCTTAGATATAATTTAATTCTTAGTTCTAAATGCATCTTTTTTGATATAGACAAGACATAAATAAATATAAAACAATAATGAGCCAGTGACTATGGAAGTGACAAACAAAATAACTTATTCAGCTGATAAAACATTTCTTTAGGCTCCCTTGATTTTACTTAAATAATGATATAGCTTCATTTTAACTTTTTATTGTTTTCATTTTCCTTAAACACATATTTTGACCATTTTCAAATTTATTTTCATAAAATGATGAAATGTTTCTTAATATTTTTCACAATAAAATTCAGAAAGCAATATTTTTATTATACAATAAATAATTCAGCATCTCAAAACATCTTTACAATAATTTTTACTACCTTTATAGCATAGATTTACAAGTCAATGTTTTATATTTCTTATAATAGCCAATCATTTTTCTTCAAAAGTTTGAAATGTAGAGTTTCAGCATAGCAAAACATTTAAAATTACTTTAATTGCTCTAGTATATGTTTCTTTCATATATAAAGAACTATTTTAAAGCTGGTTAGTTATTTAAATATTTTTAAGAGTTATTCTTTAAACAGTTCCAACATTCAATAACATTACATTACTAAACTGGTAAGTTAATATACTAAAGAAAACTCCATAATATTAGTTGATGAACAGAAAAATTGATATAATGCATTTTAAACTTTAAAATATACAGCTTCTATTCTTATGCATTTTTAATTTTCTTCTTTTAAAATTCATCCTAGCTACAAGATAGCTAAGGAATGCAAGAACTGGAAAACTCTTTTCTGCATAATTTTTGGTCATAAAAATCATAAATGAATGTGACAACTGCTTAGTGTTAAAACTTCTTCCATATTTAATTTTATTGAAATAATTAGTAATAATAATAAAATGTCTTCGAAGCATTTTTACAGTAATTTAGAAAGCTTAATTGGAATTCAGTTAACGAAAAGTGGGTTACCTAAAGAGTTACTCGAGCTTGATTGCTGACTTGTTAATATTTAAGATTAAATTAAATACCTTTAAGACAAATAATAAATTTATAAAATTACTACTTTGAAAACTTTATTATGTCTCAAGCATTTGAGCTAGAAGACCCAAGGAGAAGAAAAAAAAGGTATGTTGATCAATCACTGACGTCATTTTGATCCATATATTAAAAAAAAAAAAGACACGTGATCTAATGAACTTAACTTGAAAAAAAAATTAACAAAGTTTTCTTATATAAAAAAATATCATATAAAAAAAAATAACCACAACATTTATTGACTGAATTACCTTTGAATATTTAAATCGATAAATATTCCATTCATTAAATTGCTTTAATCATCATCACGATTATTTATTCATTTTATATTTCCTCTTTTTTTTTTCAACATGAGTTCAAAAAACTCGAAATAAAACCATTTAGTTAATGATTCATGCCCAAACATACTTCCCCATACGATAAGGAAATGACATTCTAAACTTTAAGTTAATCTATCAAATAATTTTTACATAGCTAATTGTAATTTATTACAGCCACAAAACAAAATATTCAAAGATATTAAATACTACAATTACTTTTATAAACCCAAAGCTGACATATAACAAACTAATATTTTAACTTTTATACTACTATTCTAAAAATTTACAAAAGCTAATTTTAAGTTAATTTTACATTCTCTACTCTCTTCTGTCTTATAATTAATTACTATACCATTAGAATATTATTTTTGGCACACATTTTAATATAATACTTCTATTTTATTAATGAATGAAATTATCATAATAGCAGTATAAGCTATTATTCTTATGACACTTATAAAAACATGTCTATTTTTTATCAAGTAACTATGTAAAATGGTTAAGATAAGATAAGCAATCGGAACAAGTGTGAAATCACTTGACTACAATATATGTATATATTACAAAAAAAATCAAGTCAGATGTCACATGACCTAATTTAATAAGCTTGTATTTACAAATGTTGTATATAGAGCTCACTTGTTTTGCAAGCTCTATGTATAATATATATATATATATATATATATATATAGAGAGAGAGAGAGATAAGAAAATGTATTTATATTCCAAATAATGGTGAATAACTAAATAAATTCCAATATAAACTTTAATCACTAATAGAATTTTCAATTATAATCATAAGCATTTTCAACTAAATTGACTTATTTTATGATCATGATAGAAATTATAAATATAACTTTAATTTTGATATGAGAAGAATTAAGATTGTAAGTCAAGAAAAAAATAATAATAAAGAAAAATTAAAGAGGCAATTTTTTTTAAATCATTATCAAAATATGTTAATAAACAGACAATCAGTGAATATTAAGATTGGTGAATTATAGAATATGTAAATGAGCATATGGTTTCCAATGGATGCTATTTTACTCCATTTTGAAATGAAGTCAGTTTAATTTAAAATAATTATGAATATAATTGAAAGTGTACTACTAGTGATTAAAGTTTATATTGGAATTTATTTTATTTACCATTATTTGGAATATAATAATATTTTATTACAATATTTGTATTAGCAGATATTTATTGCATTAATGTGTTACATATGTGTATAAATATTAAAAGCCTAAAACTAAACTAATTAATAAAACAATAAAACTTACCCCAAATTCACAACTAACTCAGACTACCCGATGAAAATAAACTCTAAAACACAACCAATAGTTTCACTGCTTTTAGTATATATATACAAAACCATAAAACAACACAATACAAGATAAAATCCAAACTTTACCAAAGTCCTTACATGACCATGGTTTTATCTACTAAACATGTAGACCTTGTCAAGTGAAAATCAATTAAAGAAGCAACATGTATATACAAAACAAACCTTCCCATAATTTATTTCAAAAACCAACTTCCCTTTATATCAAAAGATCTCTTCATAAGATTGATAGCCTCATATTCAAGAAGTTTTATCATTAAAGTTTCATATATATATATATATGTGTGTGTGTGTGTGTGTGTGTGTGCGTGTGTGTATAATTGAATATTAATAAATGCAGTAATCAAATATATTTAAAGTACAACTTTAAAAAAGTTTTGTTCACTTAACAGTGCTTTCAACTATCTTAATAGTCTTTGTCAATTAATACTTTCAAAGGCTAATCTTTCCACAATTCTATGATCTTTACAATTGCTACCTGCCTATTTATTAAGTTTCGCTTATATTATGTATTAACATGGCTTTTTTTATTTTCCTTTCATTATTGTTTCTTTCAATTTGCAATATATTTACATTATTATTATTATTATTATTATTATTATTATTATTATTATTATTATTATTATTATTATTATTATTATTATTATTATTATTATTATTATTATTATTATTATTATTATTATTATTATTATTATTATTATTCAAATTAAAACCATATATACATAATCTATTGTGGTCATAAAAAACTGATGCTGAAAAATTATAAATTCTGTTACAATTTTGTTTCATTTTTTGAACTCTTCTTAATAACAAGTGCTTTTTAGTTCTTTTGTCCAATGTACAACTTGATTCCCCTATACATCCACTGTCCACACTTACATCTCTATTTATAAATGATGCAATTTTTACTTAAAAATGAGGTTTTATTTTTTTGAATTATTTATTAATTTGTTTAATGCAGGTGGTGCATAAAATGCAATATCACATATATATTTAGAAATTTCCTTTGTAAAATTTACCTGTTTGTTTTAAATATATGGTATTCTTATCCATATTTTATTAGCAATAAAATCAACCTTATTAATATTTTTATATTTCCTATTAAAATTTTTAATAGTATTATATATAATATTATAATCATAGCCAGCATTTAACAATTCATTCAAATACATTTCAATATTTTTGCCTTTCTCCAATGAATACTTACAAAGATTGTTATTTCTAAATAAAAAGGACTTCAAATCTGCTATTTTATGTGATATTGGCACTCTTGATTTATATGGAATGCAACCTTTTTTTGCTATTGGTTTAATCATCATACAGTATCTTAAGATCAGAAACTGAACACACATTAACTTTTCATCTGTTTTGATTCATTTTAAGCCATCTAAAATATTTAATTCCTTAAACAATTCTTTAATAATATTTGGCCTGCCTCATACAAATACATCATCTATATATTGATAATATACGGTAATATACTTTTGATAACACTCTTTTTTCAAAATAATTTCTTCATATTTAGAAATTATAAAATTGCATCTTTGAGTGACTGTAGACAGATCCATTGGCTAACCATTATCTATTCTATAAAAATCATTCTTAAAAACTGCCTAAATGTTTTTATCACTAAGACTGAATGTCTCAACTATAAATCTTATTATTTTCACATTAACAATTTTTAAATTTAATGCATTAGAAATAATTTTAGTAGACACTATTTGATCAATTGATCCATACATTAATAAACAGGCAGGCAGCAAATGTAAAGATAATGGAATTATGGGAAGATTAACCTTTGAAAGTGTTAGTTGACAAAGACTATGAAGATAATCAAAAGCACTCAAGTGGATAAAACTTTTTTAAAGTTGTACTTTACATATATTTGGTTACTGTATTTATTAATATTCAAATACAAAATTATGTATATTACTTTGAAAAAATACAGACATCAAATAAGAATATTATATATATATATATATATATATATATAATATTCTTATTTGATGTCTATATTTGATGTATATATATATATATATATATATATATATATATATATATTCATGAGTGTTTTGGCATTTGAGATTATTCAATTAACTTTTTAGAAGAAATTTAAGTATAACATGAACAGGAACTTTTAATTATTTGATTAACATTATCTGGATTAGCATGTATATATTCTTCCCAATTTAGTAATAATTTATCATTTAAATATTTTAATTGATCTTAATAAAATATTTAGCATTAATATAACACTTTCATTTGTACAATATTAATTTTAGGTTTGTTAGATTTTATTATCATAAAAGATTATTTTTAGAAATGGATAATTACCTATGCCAACATGTTTGTTTTAATCTACGAATGCAGGAGAAAATTCTTAAATATTAAGTAACAAGAAAACTAAATCATAATCTTATTCTAGTTATTTACTGCAAAAATACATGTTGCAATGTGGTGAAGTTTAATAGGTTAAAAACCCTGGTGCCCTTTCAAATAAATAAAAACCTGATTCTGCCAATAATATAAATCATAATAAATAGTAGGTCAGTTAATCAGGAAATATAGCTATGTTCTTGAGATATCTAAACTTATACATGAAAGGAAGATTCTTCTTTTTCATAGCTTGATTAACTAGCATTTTGTAGTGTGTAAAATAAAGGTCTAAATCCAACCATGAATATTAAAAATTGACTGTGAGTGGTATAATAGGCATTCATTGTTTTTTTTATTCAACGAACTTTCTAGAAGAAACTTAAGTGTAATATGAACAAGAACTTGTAATTATTTGATTAACATTATTATCTGGATTAGCATGTGTATGTTCCTTCCAATTTATTAGTAATTTATCATTTAAATAAAATATTTAGCATTAATATAACACTTTCATTTGTATGTTATTAATTTTAGTATCATAGAAATTTATTTTAGGAATGGATAATTATCTATGCCAACATGTTTGTTTTAATCTATGAATGCTGGAGAAAAATCTTAAATATTTAGAGACCAAAAAACTAAATAATGATCTTATTCTAGTTATTTACTGCAAAAATACATGATGTGATATGATGGAATTTAGTGGGTTAATAATCCTGGTGCCCTTTCAAATAAATAAAAAACTGATTTCACCAGCAATAATCAGGAAATATAGCTACGTTCTTGAGATATCTAAACTTGTACACAAAATGAAGATTCTTTTTTTCATAGCTTAATTAACTCACACTTTGTAGTGTGTAAAATAAAGGCCTAAATTCAACCACGAATGTTAAAATTATACCATGAATGATGTAATGGCACCCAACATGGAGCTTCAAAAAACCACTACCTGAGATAAGTAGTAATTGTAAAAAATAAAAAACCTTTAACCCTGATTATACAATTATAATTTTTTTTAATATGACTATAAAAATCACAATGGCTTTAAGTCACTGTGGTTGATCAGGTAGGTGGGTACTGGAGAGGGGGAAATCATAGCCCTGAGTCTTTACATGCCAATAAGTAAGATAAGACTGTCCTTAAATGCCCATCAGTCTTATAAGAGCAGGGGAAATAGGAGATGGACCAAGTTACCATGAGTCTATAAGTGTCAAAAGATTGAGCCATGCTTTAATTTGCCTTAGATTTGGGCTTTCTTCTCATTAGACTTATGTGTTTGCTGTAGGATACAGGTGAATGTGGAAATATTTCTTGTTTCTGGTGTGTTAGACTCTAAAAACATGAGCTTTAAAGTCACTCATCACTTGTGAACAGTCTACAGAAATATATCAGTAATGCTAATACATTAAAAAAACACACACAGAATTTGGATTTGAAACTTAATGAGAATAAAAAGTTTAATCCCATATTTTATTTTAATTTCATGGAGATTGTGATATTGAACCATATTAAAATACATATACTTCATAAATGTTATGGCATTTGGTAATATTTAAAAGCTAAAAAAAGTAAAATTTGAAGATGTTTTAAAAGATGCAATTTAATTTTCTTTTTTAGTTAGTAACTGAAACATAGGATTATTTATACCTGTGTCTATATATATGTAATATTAGGGTATGAGCACAGACTTTCACATGACCCACCACTCTCCACTTCATCTAATAACACTGATACACTTAAACATACATATGTTGAAAAGATAAATAATCACCAATATACGTATTTCATGCTAAACCAGCAATCATCAGTTGGTCCAGATTATCATCTCTACACATATATACTATAAATGCTCAGATATGTACAAGGAAAGTTATTTTTGTGTTTCATATTAACCATTTAATTAAAAATAAAGGTTAAAATTGGAAGAAATAAAAATGCATACAGATTACTAATCCAGACAAACAAAAGAAATAAATTACAAACATAAAAGATTACAATCAGTAAAACCTTTTTAAGCTAATTAAAGATGGCAGAAATGATTTATATAAAAAAGACTTTGTAATGAAAAACTAATAAAAAATGTACAAGATTATCAACATGTATTTTTAATAAAACAAAAGAAAATATATGTGCAGAAATCTAAAAACTGACCCAAGGCTTAAAAACTTCAAAGTGTCTTATATCTTGCTGTGGGATGACCCCATGGGGTCCTGGGTAGGGAAATGCATCTTCCCAGGACTACTACTCTTCTGCTGAATGAAGTCTTCATGTGAGAATGGAAATGAAACATTTGCAGAGCACCTTCTTTTACCATAGTGGTTATTCCAAAAAGCGTTCAAGTCTAGCCTTAGAATGGACCAAGAATATAAAGGATGTTGACAGTGATTAAAATTAATGGCTATAAGGTCATTCTACAACCCAGGAAAATCATGCATGGTATAAACAACAAACTACCTAAACTCACTAAGCTTATCAGTAAGATTATTGATACTCTGATTTGTGACTAAATCAAATGTTTGCAAACTAACCTAAACTAGAAGCTTATAATATACTACTGATAGAGACGTTCACTATATTATTCATGGAACTTTTAATTACAGCCTTCTAGAAAAAAATTATAAAAAAAATGAACAATGTTAAATTGTTTTAATTATTTTACCTAATTATCTGGATGGGTGATTGTATGTTTTTTTCCAGTTTATTAATAATTCTCATTTAAATATTTTAATTTTTTGCAATAAAATATTTACCTTCAATATCAACTTTTCATTGTACATTATTAATTTTAGTTTATTAGATGTTAGTAAAAAAATAATTGTGTGAGGAATGTATAAATTACCTTTTCTAATATGCTTGTTTAGTTAAACCCTGAAAAAAAGTTCTATAAAATATTAAAATGACAAATCAAAATCCCGATCTTTTAATTATTTGCTTTATAAGTTACATTGTGCTTCATGTAGTCAGTGAGTTTACTGACTCTGGAACCCTGTGAAATAAATGAAAAACTGATTCTGCCCACAATTCAAATTGTAAATAATATTACATCTGTTAATCAGGAAATATAATTATGTTCTTGAAATATTCGAACTTATAAATGAATTGAATGCTTTTTTTTCTATAGTTTGATTAACTTGCATTTAATGGTGTGTAAAATAGAAGGCCTAAACCCAATGTAAACATTACTATATATATATATATATATGTGTGTGTGTGTGTGTGTGTGTGTGAAAATAATAAATAGATCAACTAATGCAAGGAAATATAAATATATAAAACTACTAAAAAAACACACAATTACTTCTCTATAAAGCTGCTTTAATATTTTAACCAGTAGATACATCAACTTCCATCATATTGCATAAACATTTATAATCTGTTTTCCATTTTTCCATATGACATAAAAAATAAAAAAAACTAGGTAATCAGTCTACAGAATGTAAATTTCAAAAACAACATCTCATTGTCATCTACCTTGAAGTATCATTAGAAGTCTATATAAGTATAGTAATCATTTATATTAATAATGATAATGAAAACAATGTAGATTATAAACAATGAATATTCAGCTAAATACTAATCATAGCAGTTATTAAACTCATTTTAATATATAGGGTATATGAGCATAGACTTTCACACAACCCACCACTCTCCACACCATCTCATAACACTGATACACTTGAACACATATATGTTGAAAAGATAAATAATGACCAATATACGCATTTCATACTAAACCAGCAATCATAAGTTGGTCCAGGATTACCATCTCCACACATGTATGCTATAAGTGCTCAGATATATATTAACATAGCCAATCTTCATACTTTAATGGACAGGCTTCAATCTACTACATACTCCAACTCTTCAACTGTCCATCCAATTGAAAATCTGATGATGGGATGCTCAAAGGCCACCCTGAGGCCAAGATTCTTGTCATTTTATTAATTTAACATTGATTTAGAAACCATTTTTTGAAAGATGTAATTAGTTTATTAATTCACCTAGAAATAATGTAATTAAACCTGGAGAAATGTCATCTTACAATTAATGACCCTTTTAATCTGATGTGGCTTCTAGATAATGAACATTTTATATGCTGTGATTGAAGCTGTCATCTCTTCATGTTTATTTGTATTATTTCTAATTATAAGTGTATGTGCATGCTCATGTTTGTACATTAGGTTTTTTTTAAGTTTATATATATATATATATATTAGACAGGTTAACAGAATTATATATATATATTACAATAATAAGACAGCATAATAAATATATTATTATTATTATGATGATGTTTCAGAGAAAGAACTTTATTGATGACTATAGGGTTACATTTGCTATAAGCCACTCCATATACATATGTTTACATTGCTAGTGAATGGAGTAAGTTTAAGTGTGTATATGTGATGGAACAAAAAAAGTTAAATTAGGGGGGAAAGGTATTTAATTATTGTTGTGTTTGTTGAAAGTGTTTTTTTTTTTAGAATTATGAATTTTGGGGTAGGCATGGTAGTTAGTCCATTCATTTACTAATTTCTTTTTGGATATGTTTTATGCAAATGCTTATTAGTATTACTATAATTATTATTTTTATTATTATATAACCAATAGCATATTTAATAAATTATTTTTACAGTAAAATTATTCAATAAAGAATTAATAGATTCAAAAATTATTAAAGGAATATAGGAAGTGGTGTCTAAAAATAAATACAACAAAAATATGAGTAATGAAGAAATGCAACAATAGACAACATGTTGGATGAGATCTAGGGATAAATGTTACATAAAGGAGAACAACAAATGAAGCTAATAATTACTGAATAGAAAAACTATAGCACTGAAAAATGAAATATTATGGGATCATAATATAACAAAAATCAATAAAGTACATGACACAATAATGAAAAGTATCATTACATATAAAAATGAGGTTTTGCCATTAAAGGAGATAATATAAAGGGAATTGATTGTTGTAGAAATGAATTACTGACAAATACTTGCAGAAATGTTAAGGAGAGAATAATAAACAATTAAAAAATTGGTGAAATATTGAGAATTGAACATACTGTAGTAAACAAGATCAAAATAAGACAATTGAAGTGGCATAACATGTACAGAGGATGTGGCAAGAAAGATTATCAAAGAAATATTAAATTGTACTCTATCAATAAAGACAAAAATGATGTCGAAAAGAAGTTGGAAAAAAAGATGGATAGAGAAATTATAGAAATTTGTGAGAAAGTTAATGGAGTGATCGTGAAGGAATCAGAAAATAAGATAAATTGCTAGATACAAATAAAAAGATCAATTAGTATTGTTTGTAAGAGTTGTTTTTAATTTAGCTGCTTTGAGCAGTTATCCCATTATAACAGATGCTAGCTAAAGAGATGAAGTTATATATTAATTCCCAGATAAGAAAAAATGAGAAATTGAAACTATTGTTGTCTGTCTGTTATTGTGATACTCCAGTTTTGTTTTGTTTTTGTTAGAAGAGTATACACATACGGGGTCTTTGTAATATCTCCCAATATGACCAAAGCTCGTTAATATCATTACAATTGTACCTTCTTGTGATATTCAGTAGTTTTCATTCTCTTAAATAGATTACCAATAATAGAATAGTTGATTTATTAATCAGTACATTTTTTTATAAAAAAAAAAAAAAAAGTTACTTTAATGTCTCTTGCTATGTTTTATCTCATTTAAGATTTTCCGTCAACATAAATTTTGTTTGTTATTTCCAAAATAGATATTTTGTTGTAAAGAACCCAACAGATGTAAATATACATTGATCAACATTAAAAAGCCATTATATTATTAAATTTGTTTTAAAGTGTTTTATCCAGAGTAAAAAGCTATAAAGTGATTGATCGCAGTAGGTGTAAACAGGCGTAACTTGAAGTTTATAAAGTAATAACTCTTAAGTAAACAGCAAAATCAACATTAATTGTTAAGATTAAAAAATAAGTTATGATAATTTCACGCATATTTTTATGAGAAATAACATTCGTTATTTTTTAGAAGTATGGTTACTTTTGCTAATTTAAATATTGTAATTATTTTTATTATTATATAAAAAGTGTGTACGTATTTGTATATAAATATGCATATAAGGTGTTAATGGCTATTATTTTAAACTCTAATTTCCTATGTAAAGCTACTGATATACTGAGACGTGTGTGCGTGATCGATTTTTTTAATGTAAAAATGTATAGGAAATATTTCTATTTTTTTCTCAATCTAGAATTTTACACATTAGTTGCTCTTTTTTTCTAAGAACGACTTCTTAAAGTTCACGTTTTTATGGATCTCTTTTTTCTTCAACATGAAACAACATAATGCAATACCTTCTTAATAATTTTTGGAATTATTCTCTTCAGTGAAATTCATCTAGAAATTAATAAAATTTCGTGATCAATGTTTAAACTATATTTTTCAAAAAACAACAAATTACTTGAAATCAAACCACAATCTTTAACTCAGAAACTAACTAAGTTAGCTTGTGATAACATGATCAGTAATCTGAAAATTATATATCTTAAATTTTTTATACATTTTAATTCATAAATAAAAAGCACAGTCATACACAACTATACTTTGGAACTATATAAATATTAACTAGTACATATATTAATTTGATGTTATAAGCGATGTATTTCAAGTTTCATAATCTACCCACAGATGTCGCTTTACATGTAAAAGCAATGAATAAGCCAATCCGTAGGAAAAGAGTATACATGTCAAGCGTTAGTGGCCGAGTGGTCAGCACAGCCGCCTTACAAGTAGTTGTCGTGGGTTGATGCTTTGACACATGAAAAAAAAAAAAAGAGTATATGAAACAAAAAAAATTGCAAAATAATAACAGTAAAAACAAAAAAAAAAATCCTCTTGAATAGCTGATAAGACATTTTAAATTAAAAAATATTTTTTACTAGTAATTTAAAAATGAAAACCTGATATTTTTTAAAAATAAAAACCTGACATTTTTTTAAAAGCTATATATGTATATCAAATTAACATTGAAGAGACAATTGAGTAAGTCACTTCATTTCTCAAAAAATCAAGCTTTTCATTGAAGTTTTTTTTTTTTTAAAAAAAAAAAAAAGGTGACTTAAATTAATCATTGAAACCTACACTTTTTAAAAATGTAATCAGATATAAGTTTTAAGCTTTAACATTTCGTTTTTCAAATTAAATTTCAAATATTTATTACAGAATTTTTTTTGGGGGGCGGGGATTGCTTTTTTATTATTTTGCACTTTTTTATGGCCAAATATATATATACTTAATTTTTTTATAGATTACATTTTTATTATTTTTACTTAACACTGCTTATTGCTTCAATTGCTTATTGGCTACTTCCTGCAAATATGCCTATTATTAGAAATTCACTAAGCAGATTTAGAAAATAAAGCAATTCAAAAATACATAAGGAATTAATTGACAGTTATAATTCTATGAAAAAAAAAGTAATCATAAGAAATTAAATCACATATGGATATATCCAAGAAAATGCAGAGTTTCTGTTATTAATCTAATTTATCTTCTCTCTACTCTTACCGAACCAAAAAAAAGTAAATTTATTTAAAAACCATACTTTTTTCATTGCCTTTTAAAAATTGAGGGTCTCAATTACTATCTTAATGATAAATAAATAAACGAGTTTGATTCATTTAAAAATAATAATTGTTTTAAAATTAATAATAAAATATTTGTTAATTTTATTGTTATATTTGAAATACAGGCATACTTCATATATCTGGAGTCCAATTGTAATTATAGAGAATTTGAACACAGATTTTCAAGCTACTTTCAATTATCCACTCTCTCTCATTCCACCGATACATATGACAACACACATGTGAAAAAGATAAATGATCACTAATATACGTAATTCGTGATAATCTGGACCAACTGATGAGTGCTGGTTCAGCACGAAATACATATATTGGTGATCATTTATTTTTTTCACATGTGTGTGAGCATGTGTATTGGTGGAATGAGATAGAGTGGATAGCTGTCTGTGTTTGAATTCCCCATAAATATAATTTTATTGTTATTGCTATGAATTAAAAAATAAATAAGTTTTAAGCTCTTATTCAGCTTAAAAATATTAATATTAAGATAAATCTCTCACAAAATTTGTGAGTTTGTTTAGTACAAAAAGATAAATTCAGAATGAAAGCAAATAGTGAACACCTTTCTAAAGAACAAGGTTCTGTACTCAAATACCTTTTCTGCTTGAGTAAAGTTTATATATCATAATTGCCACTTTACATTTGTACATTTAGATTAAGAATTAGTCACCAACAAGCTAATGTAACATACTGGTCTAATGATAGAATGCCCAATTTGTGATTGGAAGATCCCAGGATTGATTCTGACACTCAGTTATGGCACTCATACTGAATCAATTCTGGCATTCAAACTTCTTATTAACTCCCAGACAAAATATTCATTAGTTTCCTTCCTTCCTATTTCTGTGATATATATACCTTCTTTACTAAGCATATAATAAAACAAATATTTTTTATAAATTTTATATCTAATAGTCATGGATCAAAGAATAGTTTTGTAATAACCATTTATTGTTTATAATAAAACAAAAACTTTCCTAGATCACTGAATAGAAATCTTTAAAGTAATATTAGTTTACAAGCTGAATGAGTTCATTTAGCTGCTAGGTAGTTTGGACAAATTTGCTACAATTATAGTATAATAAATTACATTTATTTTTTAATTAATATTACATTCAAATTGGTACGGATTACTTTTTATTATTATTGTGCGATTCATTTGATAAAGTTTAAACAGTTTTCTATCCCTGTTTTACCCTCTAATTAATCATAGCTAAACACTGATTTACTGATCAATATTAAATGGTTGTTTCAATTGTTTATGAGCAAGCTATTTAAAAAAAAAAAATTCTAAGCTTATTTAAAGTTTATTTGTCATAGATTTAAATCCAAATTAAAGAAGTAAGTCTTATGCCCAGTAAAGAGATGATGACAAATATACATTTTCTGTACTTTTAATCAGTTTAAAAAAAAAAAAAAACTCATTTGTAAATACAGATAGACTACAATTAATCTAAAATTGCTGATTCCAGTGAATTTTTTTTTTTTGGGGGGGGGGGTGAATTTGTGATTTTTTTCAGATTTTAATAATAACCCTTTCCTTTCATTAAAATTCCAAACTCTGCCCAAAATTTAAATAAACATTAGATTCTATAATGTATACATTTATTGTATTAATAACAGAATAACGCTTAAATTATGAAATGCTTATATTTATATCAACCCAAAATAATAATTCAAAATAATATTTCTGTGCTTTTTCTCAGATAATAGAAATGTATGTATTAGCGGTGTTTCGATTAATGGATTAACGATAGTCTCACTCAATTTGTTAAATAATATTAAATAAGTCTAAAGAAAACCTTTAAATATTTTCTATTAGTCTGATACTAAGAAAATAACAAACATTCATATGATAAAAGTACTAGCTTAAATGCAGCTAATTTTTAAAATTTAATCTGCAAGAGTTTTTTTATTAGTTGGCGAATTGTATAACTAACAAAAAAACTCTTGTAGTTTAAATTTCAAAAAATTATTAAATTATCTTTATTTAAATTATTATGTTTGTAGTTACATTATTTATTGTGTTAAATAATAAATGAGAATTGTTATTTAAAAAAATTAAAAAATAATTCAATAAATATATTTTCATTTTCTAGATTTGTAAATTTATTTTAATATTTGAATGTTTTTTTTTATTGTTTCGGTGATGTTTTATTTAATATTATATTTAATTTTGATATTTAAACTTATTGTTGCTTCCACTGACCATAATTATTTTATTGCTGAGAAAACATTTCTTCCAAATATATTAGTTGATTGGATTCAGTTGATAGCTTTATCTTTTTTTTTTGTCTGCCTAATCTGTCTTATTAATAGCATTATTGTTTATTGTTTTAGATATTTCAGTTTTTAAAGCATCTTCTACTCTTATTTTCTTATATAAATAAATTTTTATTACTCTATACTTTTGATTGAGTTTTTTTTCATTGCTTTTGCCCCGTATTTGTCTATTGTTTTGTTTTTTGTTTTTTTGATTTTGTATGATATGGTTGTGGATTATACTCTATTGTGAGGTTTATGTTTAATATTGAAACTCTTGTTTCCAGAAATACGCAGACAATTTTTATATGTATATAATTCTTTTCAGTAAGTTTTTCTAAAGGCTTTTTAAGCTTTGCCTCAATTTTCTTTTTCTAGGGATTTATAAATTGTTTCTGACACAGATATGTAAACTAGTGTATATGCTGTATTGAAACTGTCAATTAGCCTTATTTATAAATTTTGAGAATTGTTTATCTAAAACTTATTTTTCAAGGTTTACTTCCAAGCCAGTTTTTAATTTACATTCATTTTTTAATTCTTCCAATATTTTCTCATTTATCAATTCTTTTTTAAAGCAAAACAATATCATTATACATCATTTTTAACTGATGCCATTTATTTTTTTTTAAATAGTAATACCTTTTCCTCCCATTTGCTGAGCCAAACTTTCTATACAGTGTATCTTTGTCAAAACATGATTACAGTAAACATTAAAAAATACATTAGCGCATCCATATGCATATAAACATCTACCAACTAGTTGCTGATTATCATAAATGTTAGTGTATTTGGATATGTAAATTGATCTTGTGATTGGCTATGTCATTAGATTAAATGGCCACTGTATGTTGAGAAGAATGCCATTGGCTCTTATATTTATGAGGTTCCTAGAATTATGTAGATTTATTATTAGATTATGACAAAAGTCCACTAGAGGGAGCCAGTGACTCCAGTTAACACTGTTTCTGACTCAGTTTCATTTCCTTTTTCCTAGTTTAGGGAAGTAAGCTTCGCTAAAACTATCACTATTAAAAAGGGGAGTTTTTTAGCTCTCTTTTCATATGCAACCTATATCAACAATGTAATCACAAGTAAGAATAATTTCAACTTTTATAAAAACGCTATATAAATAAATGGCAGCCACTGAAATTACAAAAGATTTCTACAGAGATTTCACCTTTTAATGAAAATTTTCATTTCACTTAATTTTGTTGAATGAATGAGAGTGTTTGGTTGTTGGAGGGACCCCCAGGAGCCTAAATCCTAGTTTTTTTTAGGGAGGGGGCTGGGGTGAGAGGGCTGTGGTGATCGTTACCAACTTTGGTTTTTTCTCATTCACAAGATAGAAAAAATAATGTTATCTATGATAATTCTTTAATGTTATCATAATGAATGCTTTTATCCATGTATTATTGCAAAATAAGTTGCAGTTTTGTCTCATGATTCTAATTGCAAGTGATTCACCTTATTTAATTTTATTACCTCCAATGTTGTTATTGACAAGGCTGGCCTTCTACTGTTCTTGTGATTTTCATGATGGATTGAAATGGTTTTCAGCAGAGACATTTTGAAGCTTGGATTTTTTTACCCCTTTGTTCTCCATAGTTTTTCCATAATTCTTCCAAAGTATTCAGAATTGCTCTCTTATGAAGATATTCAAGGCCATTTGGAAGAAATGAACAGTTACATTGATTTAGTCTGTATTTTACATTATCTCCAAGAGTTTTCCTACTCTACCTCAAATTGGATTTCCCAATATTGCACTCCTAAAACACATTCACATTTAATCCTAGACTTTACAAATAATTCCTAATTGTACCTTTTAATTAAAATTTTCATTACAATTAACTTTGCTGATTGAATGAGAGAGTCTGTTTGTTGAAACTGGCCCCAGAGGCCTAAATCCTGGTTCTTTTGAGGGGGAGACCTGGGATGAGGGTGTTGTGGGAACTGTTGCCAACGTTGATTTTCTCGTTCACAAAAAAGAAAAAAAAATGCTACTCATAACGGTTTTAGTGTTCTTATTATAAACAATTCTATCCAAATATTATTGCAAAATAAACTGCAGTTTGGCCTAATGATTCTAATTGCAAGTAATTCACCCTATTTAAATTTATTATTTCCAATGTTGTTATCTCCAAGTCTTTTCCTATTATCAACTTATCCATTGCAAATTGGACTTCTCAATATTGTGCTCCTAAAATGCTACTCATATTTAAACTTTAGACTTTAAAATAATTTGTAATTGTAACATTTATTTGTCTTCAATGGTTAATACATACCCTTTCCACATCCCTTTCCCTTTTCATATGTATCCTTTCTCTTTCACCATGTTGCTCCTGAATTTCATTTTTACCATTCTTTGTAAATCTTATTTAACTATATTTGTACATTTTTTGATGAATAAACTTTCATCATTGAAAAAAAAAAAATGTTTAAACTAACTAGCTAATCAATTTTATTAATGCAACCCCATTTAGTCACATTGCCCTTTATGTTTAGATGAAAACATGAACTCTAGTTTTTATCTGTCATCTAAGTTCTTACGTAAACAGTATGATAACTATAAGAATGAATTTTGAGATGTTTCTGCTACTCCATTCCAATCAGTTAATATTTAAATTTAGAAGGGCAGAATTAATTTCTAAACATTTTAATAACCTCGCAAATAAATTACCATAACCCATTGTATAATAAATCAAATATGATATCATTAGACTACTAACCATGTAAACAAATTACATGTCAAGGGCTATTTAAATTATCTACTCAATCAATTTTAATGCTTTAAATATAAATCAATTTGAGCAGCAAAATCATTTAGATGGATTTAAAATGTTCCTCAATATTTATTATTGTCTACTCTATGGGCTATATAAGAACTTAAATGGCAAATGAAAATTTGATTCATTTTTTAATCTGTATGTAATGGATTTAGTTATTAGTATTATTGCATTAAAAAATTTATTGCATGGATAATTAAAATATTATTTGAAAGATAATTTGTTTATATATTTGTCGTTTTAATGGTAGCATGAGTAATATATTATGATAGTAATTATCTTTCTAATCATGTATATATTACGATAGTTCATTTGCAAGGTTAATAAAATTAAATAGTGATTCACTGTAAGCCAATTCAGCTAGCACTGGAAAAATATCTTTATTGATATACAATTTCTCTTTACGGCCATAATTGTCTAATATACTATTTATTTAAGAACTAATTGACAGATAGAGATGAAAAATTGATTCATCTTTTCATCTATACCTGGTGGACTTTGTTACTAGGGTGTATTGCCTTAATAAAATTAATTGACTGGATAATTTAAACATTGTTTGATGATTAATTTGTTTATAAATTTATTTTATTTATAAAATTTTAAAATCTAAAAATACACTATATGTTTTTATATCGTATAAAAAAAAATTATCACAATAATTAAATCAAAACATTAATTTGCTTTGCTTTTGTTAATTAATCACTTTTTGTTTTTTGTTTTTTAATTTCTTATTTCAAAAGCAAAAAAAAATTGTTCTTTTTTTATTAATTATCTCCTCATTTCTACTTAATTGTCAAACGTAATCTTTTTAAAAAATTCATTAAAAATCCTGAGTTCAAATCCCTCTATTTACATATATAGGAAACATTCAATATAAGCAAATTACATACTGCCTTAAGATTAATATTTCTGGGAAATAAATTACATTTTAATATAAATTCAACCAATCCCTCTTTTATTAACATACATGAATATGTCATGTCTGATAATTTGGAGTTGCATTGACATAATGTCTACATGGATATGACTATAATATCAAATCCAACAAGAGCTTTGAGGATTCCACCATAGATATTTAATGAAGTGGATGGTTGAATATTTGGAAGGATGAGAAGATTGAAGCCTATTCATTAATGTTTAAGGAATTGCTAACAATGTAAACTGTGTACTGATTGTATATATGCATGGGAATTATGATCTGGTCCAACTGATGAGTGCTGGTTCTTTACAAAAAGCTTATATTGGCAATAATGTATCTTTGTCACATGTGTGTGATTATGTGTATTGGTTGCTTGAGGTAGAACAAACCGATCAATAGCCTAAAAAATTCTAAGTTCAAATCCCTCTATTTATATAGCATTAATCATAAATTAAAAGAAAATTATTGGATTGACATAGACAAAAAAACAAGTAACTCATTGCACAGAGACATCCTAATATGGAGATATTTATTGAAGATATTGATTTTATACTTTTGTTTAGTTGAAGATCAACTCTGAAATTTTATTTGAATAGTAGAAGTTTTTGAATAATAGATATTCAAATGATTGATTATTCTATCAACTCTTAAGATTTTAATGAAAAGCACTCTCTCATTTATCAAGTATATCTATCTATTCTATCATCATCTACAAACCTTAATGGATTAAAATAAATGCAAAAAACTTGATCTTACACAAATAGTGGATCTATCTTTTAGATTGGATAAAAGTTAAAATATTTATCAGATTCTAGTCAAGACTTAGAAAGTTTTCATGTTTCTTAATTAATCAAGCTAACAATTTGATATCGATAAATAAATGAGTATCTAACTGTTAATAATTTGTGGATAAAAACAAGAAAGTAAAACTGTTCAAATCTTTACTATTTTTCAATTGGCAAGTAAGAAGGAGTTAATGAAGAGACCTTTATCTTGCATTAGACTAGTTAAAAACTGTTTTCAACCAGTTAGTCTGACTCATAGTTTCTTTTTCCACATCACTTCTATAAATTTCTTTATTTTATTCATCCCATCTTACATTTGTCCTATTTTTAAATTTTTTACATTCTCCTGGGATCCAATTTAAGACTCTTCTATAGATACGTGGTTTTTTTCACTCTTAATTATTTAAATAATGATAATAATACTTGTTTGTTCTCTCATATGTAATTCACTTTTGGATTTCTTCATGTTATTTCTAATACATATTTCTCCTCCATAATTCTTTGAATGGTTTGAAACCTCAGTGTAACTCTTCTGTTATGTATTCAAGTTTCAGATTTATAAATAATAACCAGTAAAAAAACATTTACTAAAAATGTTTTTTTAAAGGCATATTTTATTTTCATATTATTTTTATAAAAAGCACCCTACACAGTTTAATTTTATGATTAATTTTATCTATTATGTTTCCACCTCTATTAATAGACTGGATAAGTTATTTGTCATTGTTAACTTCTTTTATTTCATGATTATTAATATTTATTTTCTTCTTCTGAAAAATCCATTGAACATTGTTTTGATCTTGTTTAATATTTATCTTTAGTTCTACTTTGTTACTTTCAGCTGATAACCCTTTTAACATTTCCTAAGTGACACTATTTGCAAAAACAATCACATCATTTGCAAAATCTAGATGACTTAAATAATATCCAATTACTTTAACTCCTTTAGACTTCCATTTTAATTCACAAAATACTTTCTGAAAAGCTGGTAAAAAATTTTGAAGATATGAAAAATCATTTTATAACTTATGGATATTATTATTAATGTTAACCTTCTTAGTATCATTATAATAATATAATTCCTAATGTTACATTTTGATAACTATTCTTCAAAATATGGCAATGTCCTGGATCTGTATATTGATGGATCAAAGCTTTAATTATTATAGAAATAAATGCCTTTGCATAATTTATAAATCGAAAGCTTAATGGAAACTTATATTCGTTGGTTCTATCTATAATTTTTCTCAATACTTGGATATGGTTTATTCTGTTAAAACTGCTTTTAACTTCAGCTTGTTCTTTTGATTAGTTAAAATCAAAAGTTCGTTTTAGATGAATTGTAATTATTTTGATAAAAATTGGGTCTGCAATTTCTATTATCTTTTTTATCATTTCTTTTAAATATCAATATTACTATAGTATTCTTCCAATCATCTACTACTCTTATCATTTAGACATTTGATGAATAGCTTTGCCAACTTTTTTATTTTATTTTTTCACCTACTTTTTTTACAATATCAATAATAATTTCATCACTTCTTGGAACTTTTCTCCTTTTTATAGATTTAATTGCGTACCTTGACTCTTCAGTTAAAATACTTAGCAACTCAGAAAATGTAGCAACTATATTTTTTTCTTATTCTTTATTACTATATCATTTTTGTAAAACTTGTATATACATTTTATGATGTTGTTCCTCTTTTTATTAATAATTCCATCTCTTCTTCTTATTGCTAGAATACGTTGTTTTATGCTTTTGAAACTTTTATTCTCTTTTATAGTTTTTATTGGAATTTCACTGTTTTATTTGCTATATCATTATTAACTCTTATTGCTACCATTTTATAGAACTCCATATATTAAATTTTTCTTAATGGATCTTTTTTAAATATTTTCATATTTTTTTTGGTTCATAAACTATTCTGTCTGGTTGAAAATTAACTATTGAATTGCTCCTTTTTGTACTAACTATCTTTATTGCAGTTTTCAATAAAGTGTCAATTATGTTTTTAATGATCTTAGTTATGTTTGAACCAAATCTGTCAATATTTTAAAATATAATCCAATTCTTCTATATCTACATTTACAAGTTCCTATTTCCATTTCCATTCAACATTTTTCTCAAAAAAATTAAAAAAATATGTTCATATTATACAATTTTTCTTTTTTATAAATTCCATGTCTATGTCCTCTCCATTTCTGCCATCATAACAAAATTTACTCACAGTAGTTTCATCTTTCAATTGTTTTCAAATTTTAGCACTAAAGTTTTCCATGACAATTTTAAAATGTTATTTGATCTAATCATTATCATTTTGTATATCTATATAAAATTTTCTCTACCTTCTCGATATAATAAGAGCTTGTTGGGGCAATAAAGCTGAATTATTGGCTATTGATGTCTTTTATTAAATGAATAATTAATTTTGCTACTCTGTCTGATATACCATTATTCTCCATAATATCATTCCTCTATTTTTATTTATAACGAATCTCTCTCCACCTACCTTTCAATATTTGTGCTTAATGCTACACTAGTATCAATAACTAAAATAGAAAATCTTATAACAAGAAATACTAGCGAAATAACAAATACATACAAAAATTCTCTCAAATAATGGTTTCATCTATTAATAGACCTTCTTAAGTGGAAATTAACTAAACACAAAATGCACACATACATATAAAAAATATAAATAATCTTTTTATAATTCATTTCAAAGCTCACTCACCTTTAATATCAAAAGAGATTGATGACCTCAGATTCAAAAAGATTTATTATCAGAGTTTCTTTAACTCTTCTTTTTAATTTGGTTTTTTTTCCATAAAACAAAACTTCTGGAATTTTATGAACTGTTATTCAAATCATAAAACATTATTTGATAATGCAGATATTATATATATATGAAAAAACAAAAAAACCAAGTTTAAAACTTGCTAATGCTTGTATTTATATCAACAGATGGCGTTCTACCAAAAACACTGTCAAGCGTATGTTTACATAAACGTCAGAGCATGCATTCACTATCTCTAACTTTAATTCCATTTTCAGATCATGATTTGAAGCTATTTGCTATCATCAGTGAAAGACAGGAATTTTAGAAACTAGATCTAAACACAAACTCTGAACGTTTATGAAACAGTTTCTATTCAGCTTGCAAGCATGAATCTTTTAGACACATAATGTCTTCAAACTCAGCATATCAAGCCAGATAGCTATATGGGTCTGATCTCAGTTCAGCATCACCACATAGTAGAAGCCTCTGCAATATATATCATTGCTAGAAAGACCTCAAAGGTACATTTATGAAAAAACAAAAAACAAGTTAAAAACTTGCTAATGCTTTTATTTATGTCAACAGATGGCGTTATGTGTCTAAAAGATTCACGCTTGCAAGCTGAATAGAAACTGTTTCATAAATGCTCAGTTTGTGTTTAGATCTAGTTTCTAAAATTCCTGTCTTTCACTGATGATAGCAAATAGCTTGAAATCATGATTGGAAAGTGGAATTAAAGTTAGAGATAGTGAATGCATGCTCTGACGTTTATGTAAACTTATGCTTGATGGTGATTTCGGTAAAACGCCATCTGTTGACATAAATACAAGCGTTAGCAAGTTTTTAACTTGTTTTTTGTTTTTTCATAAATGTACCTTTGAGGTCTTTCTAGCAATGATATATATTGCAGAGGCTTCTACTATGTGGTGAAGCTGAACTGAGATCAGACCCATATAGCTATCTGGCTTGATAGGCTGAGTTTGAAGACATTACGTGTCTAAAAGATTCACGCTTGCAAGCTGAATAGAAGCTGTTTCATAAATGCTCAGAGTTTGTGTTTAGATCTAGTTTCTAAAATTCCTGTCTTTCACTGATGATAGCAAATAGCTTGAAATCATGATCTGAAAGTGGAATTAAAGTTAGAGATAGTGAATGCATGCTCTGACGTTTATATAAACATATGCTTGATGGTGTTTTTGGTAGAACGCCATCTGTTGACATATATATATATATTCTAATGCTAGCAAGATATGTCTATAAAACTCATATATATCTGTGTTGCATATTTCAAATATTTCAAAATATATGAACAGATTTATTGAAAAAGCAAAATCAAATAAACAAGAATAGTCAAAAAGTTATAATTAATTAAAAGTGGTTTTGAAACAGTTTTAAATATAAAAAAAAGGATAGTGTACATTTTTTTAAAAAGAGAATAAAGCTTTGCATTAAGAATGGAGTGGGGAAAGGAATTAGGAAAAAAGAAATTTATAAACTCTCCTGTTTAAAGAGATTAAAAGAGCAGAATGTTAAAAATAAATGTGTAAAAATAAATCTTACTAGAATTGAAAATAAAAAGATTACTTAATTAATTTGGAATGCTAGTAAGATTTCTGATTGATAATAAAATTGAAACCAATAATTGTAATAATTAAAAACTATAAACTATCTCATAAAAACAATAGTAGATTAATCTAAAAAAATATTAGATGACATGCAATGTAAAAGATAATTAAAAATAGATTTAAGTTATGATCAAAATTAAAAAACTATAATAAGGAATTAAAACAATGAGGGAGGAGAGGTATAAAAAGTTGCAGCAGTCCATTATTATTCAGTCCAGTTTGAGTTCAGTTAAAGTTCAGTTCAAATTCAGTTCTAGCCTTCATCTTGTGATGGAATTATTTTGCTCTTGAATCTGTATGTCATTCCAGTCATCATTTTATGCATTACATTATTCACTGCTTCAGGACAGAATTGAACTATTCATTAGTGCTGCAGAAATATTGCAGAAACTGCAGAACTAGAAACATGCATTGCTAGACAGTCTTAAAGTGTTTGACTGAGCTTTAGGCCCCAAAGTCCTCCAAAAATCAATTGTCCATCTCACTGGAAATTGATGCCAAAATGTTGAAATAGATGCTTCTGCAAACTCTCTCTCTCTCCCCCATTGTCAAAGTCACAGAATGTAAGAGAAGCCCTGATGGAGACCAAAATGCCAACTGGTTTGAAAGTAACACTGATGCAAATCAAAGCCAAATGAACTGTGTCATCTCAATTTCACAAAAGCCTATGTAAATATATTTTACATAATAATGGTCTGTAGATATTTTATTTTAAATGAAACTAACTTTAACAAAGGACTATTATAACTGTAGCCTAAAATTATCATTTATATTTTCTTATATAAAAATTTATTATGTTAAGTATGTGTGTGTGTAAATAAATAATAATGTTGATTAATTGTTATTTGGTCTATTCTCTTTCTCTCTCTTATCACTGCATCACCAGTAAATTAGTGTATAAATATCTATGTATATTATGAAAATGTACTGGACCCCTGAGACAGAGTATGAGCTAGCTTGGGATATTTCAAGCACTAGATTTGTGACCCATCATCAAAGCATGCTGACTATATGTAATTTATATGGTAGAATGGCACCTGAGTTGTATACTCAAAACAAATAAAGTGATCTGGATGTACAGTGTTGATCTAGCCATAAAGAAGTGCTATGGCCTGAAAATGTGATCATATGCTGTTTTGTATAGCCTATGATCAGATCATAGGTACCATTGATAGTTTATCTATGGTATTCTACTCCTCTGCTTGAAAGGCTGGTTCATCACTGAAGTCACGAAGTTTCCAAAAGTTTAACTCTTCTTTAACCCTGTTATATATATATATATATATATATATATATATATATATATATATATATATATATATATATATATATATATAAAGAAGAGTTAAAGAAAAAAACTCTGATATAAGGCTTTTTGAATCTGAAGCCATTAGTCTTATGAAAACACCCTTTGATATTAAAGGTAGGTGTTTTTTAGTAAATTTGAGTAAAGTTATTTGGGTTTCTATGTATGTGTGTTTTGTGTTTAGTCAATTTTCACTTCTATTGATTAATAAACAAAACCATGGTCATATGAGAATTTTAGTGTAAATTTATTATTTTGCTAATGTTTATTGTTATGTGATTTTTCTATTATATATATATATATGTATATAATCCATTAACATTACTTTTTTTCACTTTCTATAAAAATGTATAGAAAGTTACTATTATATATATGACAACATTTGATGAAAAATCAACTAACTTTTCATCAGATTAAACATTTCCAGTATTCCTCTGGTGGCCATTTTTATAAGTATTCAACATTTGATTTTAGTATTTATTTATATTAGAATTCAATAAATTGAGCTTGATTTGTTCAAAAATAAATTTATAAATAAAAAAAATCTAAAAATGATATTTGAACTTTGCAAATATAGAAAAAATAATAAAGTGAAATATATAATGAAAATAACTTTTTTTCTTATTGGATGATTACCACAACATTGGATAAAAAAATAAATAATGAAATCTATATTGATTGAACTTCATTTATAAAACATGAACAAATTTCTATTATGTCATCATAAATCTATGAAATTCTGTTTTAGGATTATAAATAGTATTTATAATTATTAAAATATTACAAAAGTTATGTTCTACTGTTTTTACCAAACCATTATCGATTATAGTTTATTTTTTACTATTATGATGAATTCCTTTATCTTGTATTTTTAAAACATTTTCAATTAAAATCAACTTTTAGTCATGTATATTTTTGTTTTTAAATAACTATTATTAATTTGTAAAAATAATCATAAATATTTAAATAAATTATTGAAATTATATAATTGTTTGCTCATCACTTTCAATGAATAGAAGAGGAGTTTACAATAGCCTTGCAATTGCTCTAAAAGATCAAAAAGAAAAAAACTATCAATTTATAATCTTGTACATGTAGTTTGAATCCTTTGTAGTTTCTTTTGGTTGTAGACTTCTAACATATTCAGATTTTTTAAAACTTATAAGTCAAATATTTTAGTTCCAATTTCTGCCACAAAAATGAATGGCAAAACCAGAAAAACAGCATTACAGATAGCTATAGAAGAGCAAAGAAAATCCAACAGTCCACCAGAGTCATCTCCAAATGAAGTACTTTGTATATCTTACAGGATACCTGTTTCTTTCAATCAAAACTGATTTTATCACTTGTACAGGGGATCAGGTAAGATCACTTCAAACATAACACCTCAGTTTCCATTACTTAAATAAATTTACAATAGTCATTTTGAGATTAAAATCAAACATAAATTTTAACAGTATTTTAACTTGACTTAATATTAATTGACAAGACAGAGCCTATAATCCAACTCATTTTAAAATAACCTCATCTCTAAATAAATATTTTAAATATTAATTAATTAAATACTACATAAATATGTAATCTATTATCATTTTTATGCCTTCTATAGAAATTATATATATATCAGCAATATTACTTTGCTAAAAGATTGCTGATATTAATTTGTATAAACACGAGAGCTATAGTGATATAATTTATGGATAATAACCAGTTAACTACTGAGACTTATGTTTTAATATATGTGTGTGCATAGAATGTGCATGTGTGTGTACATAAATCAAATGTGCATAATGTTAAAGTGTAAGTTGTACATAAATTAATTGTTCAAATAAATTTTGAGTAAAATAACCTCACAAGTCTCTCATAGATGCACTTGTTTTATACATTAAAATTTAAATAAGCATTTATTTTTATATAGCGCTATGTTTATAAATTGTAATACATTAAAGATCAGCCTTTCAAGCTATTGTGCATGCACTTTTTTATGAGTGTTAATAATAAATGAATACTTTTATTCCCAACACAAGATATAGTATTTATGAAAGAATAAAATGAATCCACTTATTCTTTCAAACCCAAATGCTTATATATGGGCAAATCTTAAGTACTGGAAATGAAAGCATGAGGATAGATCACTCACTTTAAATTACTGTTTATGATGTCTGAATGAATGACGTTGATGAAATTATCTAGAATTTACTAAACGTCACTCTCAAATGAAACTTAAACATACGTAAATAAGCATTTATTTTTATATAGCACTATGTTTATAAATTGTAATACATTAAAGATTAGCCTTTCAAGCTATTGTGCATGTGCTATATAAAAATAAATGCTTATTTACATATGTGTAAGTTTCATTTCAGAGTGACGTTTAGTAAATTCTAGATAATTTTGTCGATGTCATTCATTCAGACATCGTAAACAGTAATTTAAAGTGAGTGGTCTATCCTCACGCTTTCATTTCCAGTACTTAAGATTTGATCATATATAAGCATTTGGGTTTGAAAAAATAGGTGGATTCATTTTATTCTTTCATAAATACTATATCTTGTGTTGGGGATGAAAGTATTCATTTATTATTAACACTCGTAAAAAAGCGCATGCACAATAGCTTGAAAGGCTGATCTTTAATGTATTACAATTAAAATTTAAGAAATCTTAAAGTTCACATTTCTATGAAACTTCTCTATACATTACATTGAAATAGTAGCAGCGAGCTCATGGCTAGTTAATAAATAGTGTGTCATAAACTCTTGTCTTGGAAGAGCTGTTTGGATGATTATTTTAGTATGATATAATAGGTGGTAAATTTGTTTGACTGGTTTAATTAAACTTTCAGTACATAATTTATATTTCTGTACACATATATATATACACACACACACTTTTACACAGTGACTTTAAAAGCTATAACTTTAGAGTTTAATAAATATTTGTTCTCTATTTTATGTTTCTATTAATAAAAAATAATAAAAAATTATCTTTCAACCAGATTTATTTCATTAGTTCTATACCCTTTTCTCTTCATTTTTTTTTTTATTTCACCAAATGATGTGATTCAAAATATTTTTATCATAATCATGTTTCTTTCAAACATGATATTTTTTTCATATCATGTATATTTTTATCTTTCAATCTTCATAGTTAAAGAAGAGATTGTGTTCAGATTCGATCTCCTGGAAATGCTTTAAACATTCAAAAATCACTAAAACTTTCTTTTATAATATACAATACTTCGAAAAAAAATTTCTTGAATATCTGTTTAAGAATTTTTCTATTGATAATCACTGAAATGGCTTTACAAAATTTAAAAAATTCAGCTGCTGTACGTTTTATTAGCAATTATTTTTATTTATTAAATACCACATTTATCGATTTCATTGAATCTTCCTCATTTTTAGTTTATATATATGTATGTATATATTAAATTACTACAATTAAATCTCCAAATGTCAAACTTGTGCGATCTCATCCACTTTAGATATATGCATTAATGATGATTACTAATCAATTTTGAACTATAGATTATTATACTGTTTTCAGTATAATAATCTAATCTCATGATTTTTTTTCCATGTGCAATATCTTTTTTAGAT
This sequence comes from Epiperipatus broadwayi, assembly GCA_028023455.1. Classification (NCBI taxonomy): domain Eukaryota; kingdom Metazoa; phylum Onychophora; class Udeonychophora; order Euonychophora; family Peripatidae; genus Epiperipatus; species Epiperipatus broadwayi. The sequence continues at coordinate 959,502 of JAQFVV010012620.1, read as the reverse complement.
CTATTTAAAACTTTCATTCTACTATACATTTTAAAATCATATGACCCTCAAGATACATATATCATGCTAAACCAGCTTTCTACAATTGAATCAGATCCCAGTCGCTTGCGCATGACTTCACCATTTGATCAAATTTTTTCGATATCAAATTACTTCAATTTGATATACAAATGTCAATCTTTCTGCAGTTGCATATTTGACACACTCAAGAGATTATTTTATAAAAGCGTTGTTATAAATAATTCATCAGCAGTCTAATTGCAGTGATTAATAATTTATGCAATAAGAGAATGGTTACCTTTTATTGCACACAAAATTGTTATTTAGAGAATTGTTATAAACAATGCAGAGCTCAATAAAAGATGACCATTCTCGTATTGCATAAATTATCAAATATTATGGCTAGAGAATAGATCAATTATTTATAATAAAATTGCTTCAAGAGACTAATTTCATTTATAATAAATATTATGGCAGAATATGCTGCAGGAAGGAATTTGCTATTAACTAAAAGTAGATCCTTTGATTCCTCTTGGGGACCTTAAAGGAACTGAGCAGGGCCAATTCCTAATGTCCACTCCATATGTTCTTGTCACTGGAGCTGTTATTAGGATGTGATCATTTGTATAGTCTATGAACATGGATCTACTCATCAATGTGTGTTAACCAGCATGGTGATTTTATTTGCTTTTTACTTCTGAGTTTAAGATCAAGAAACACAATGGTTTTTCTTCTTGCCTGATAGCTCTTAACTGAAATATCAGTTGAGTTTTCTTGAAGTCAGAATAAATGTGTGTGTCTGACTATGATTTTTTTACTCTCTTTTAATGGATATTTACAATCATGGCAGACAAAAATAAACCATAGCCCTTATTCCCAGGGAGCTATAAATTCACCAGCCAAGGCAGAAGTTGGCTGCCAAAAGTGGAGGGTTTTAAGAATCTCCTGATTGTGGACCTAGACTGCCATTTTTTATGATGATCTTTTATTTACCTACTTACAACTGGAAATCACTTTCAAGTGAAGGAGCATTGCAAGAATTGGAAGAACTGTCTCATATTAAATGGGACATTATTGAACTTTGTGAAGTTAAAAAAAAGATGAAGAGATAATTGATTTTAAAAATGGACAGGTACTGTATTACAAAGAAACAAGAATTGGAAGTACAAGTGAAGTAGTAGGATTTATTATAAATAAAAAATGGAAGAACAACATTGTGGAGATTGATGGTGTATTGGACAGAATGGCAAGATTAGTTATTCAACTTAATAGCTGATATCAAATACAGAAAATTCAGATTTATGGCCTAATAAGTTCTGATAGTGATGAAGTAGTAGAGAATTTTTATATGGAAAGTACAAAAGACTTTTGATCAGACCAAAAACATTTTAAAATTGTTATGGGAGACTTTAATGCTAGAATTGGTAAACAATTGAAAGTGCTTTATGTAAATTTGGTTATGATAATAGAAATGAGAGAGGACATAGACTGTGGAGTTTGAAGAAAAAGAGAAACTTTATATTATGAATTCGTTTTTTTGAGAAAAATGTTAAAAGCAAATGGACATGGAAACATCCAAATGAAAGTATAGCAGAATTGGATTTATTTTGTCTAATAGAAAATATGCATTTCAAGATTGTAATGTTCTTAATAAATTCAACAGAGGAAGTGATCATCAATTAGTGAGATATAAGATACATATTAAGGCAAAGCTAGAGAAAAAAATGATTAAGAAAAACAATATTCACAATTGATAATCTCCAGAAACAATCTAATGATTAAAACTTGCAAATTGTTTTCAAATATAAACAGATTTTGAACATAATTCAAACTTAAATGAATCCAATAGGAAGATACCTGATACATTTTTAAAAATTGAAACAAAGATAGCTGATAAAAAAGTAACAATTGGCCAATACAATTTCTTCTGAGAAAAGACAATTTATGAAGAAAAGAATAAATATGAAGATATATTAAAATGATGCATTAAAAAGGATTGAATATTTTGAATTTTGTAAAGTGTTGTGAAAAAAAGTTGATAATGACATAAAAAAGCATATTGTGAACTAGCAAAGAAAGCTATAGAAAAGAACAAAAATCTCAAGAGTATAAAACAATATCTTGGTATTGGTAGAAAATTTATTTGTGCAATAAGAAAAAAAGATGGAACCATTATTTAAAAGAGAGATGGCATCACGAAATGTGTAGAAGAGTTATATCAAGAATTATATAGCAATAAAGAACAAGGAAAAGTACCTCCTACAACCACTATAACTTCTTAATTTTCCAGGATTTTAAATGAAGAAATGAGGCATGCAATTAAATGTATGAAGAAGGGAAAAGCTCCAGGCAATGATGGAATTATAATTGATATCTTAAAAGAAACGGAGAAACAAATACAAAAAATTTTGGTGAAGTTATATACCAAAGGTCTAAATGATAAAGATACATCATATGATTGAAAGAATGCAGTACTAATATTAGTATTTCAAAAAGGTGATAAACAAGATATTAAAAATTACAGACCTATCAGTCTTTTATCAGCTTTATACAAAATTTTTACCAAAATAACTAAAAAAACAAGCTGGATTTAAAAGTGGTTTCAATACAATGGATCACATCCAAGTATTGAGAGAAGTTATAGAAAGGAATAATAAATATGAGTTGTCATTATATTTTAGATTTGTAGGTTATGAAAAGGCATTTGATTCTATACGCATTGTTTCAATGGTAAAGCCAATAAATCATTAATGTATAGATCAAAGATATTGTCATATTTTGAAGAATATTTATAAATATATAGAACAATAACAATTAGATTACATAATAATACTAAGAGGATTAGAATTGAGAAGGGTGACTTCATATCTCCAAAACTTTTTACAGCAGTTTTTCAAGAAGTATTTTGTGCATTAGAATGCAAAACTAAGGGAGTAAATAAATGAAGATTATTGAAGTCATCTAGATGTTGCAAATGTTATTTTTTTCAAATAATGCTTTAGAGCTTCAAGAAATTTTACACAAGTTATCAGATGAAAGTAAGAAAGTAGGATTAAAACTAAATGTTAAAAAGTCTAAAGTAATGTTAAATGCATCTTCTCAAAAGATGGAAATAAAGATTGATAATGATGAGTTAGAAGGAGTCAACAATTACAAATACCTTGATCAAATTATTACTACCAAATGGAAATATAATGGGTGAAATTAATCATAGAATTAAACTTGGTTGGAGTGCTTTTGGTAGAAATAATTTAATATTAAAACGAAATATGCCTAAGTGTTTTATCATTTCTTACTTATGAATCTGAGGCTTAGAACTTAACAATAGAGCAATACAGAGACTTCAGATCACTCAAAAAAGTATGGAGAGAGACATGTTAGGAATAACAAGAAGAGATCAAAAATGAAATACATGGGCAAGAGAAAAAACAGGTGTTATTGAAATCATTGAAAAAATTAAAAGACTGAAGTTGAGTTGAATTTGACAAGCTTGTAAAAGATCTAGAAAAAGACCACATGTGAGATGGATGGATGAAATAAGGAAGTATGCTGGGATGATGTGGAGACAATAGGCTAGAGACTGGAGATGGATTGAATTTGGAGAGATTTTAATCCTGAAGTCAATTGATAATGGTTGAAAATGATTATGATGGCAATATAATTGTTTATCTTCACATATTTATAATTTAAATCTTTGTTTGCTGAGTTTTAAAATAAAATAACAATAACACTGCTCTGTAGATTAAAATATCAATCATTTTAAGTTAATGCGCATTATATATTTTGATTGATTTAATACTCACTCCTCTAGTTAAAAATTTTTATTATAATCTCTTATGTAACAACATAGAATCCAATAAAAAATGTCTATTCTCTTATTGTATAATTTGTTAAACCTGTGGCTTGAGAATAGATCACTATATATAAATTATGTCATGTTTATAGCAGATGAGCAACTTGAAAGCATATATATATATCATTAAAAACCAGTCACCACCTAAACATACCAATATAGATAGTAATCAATATTTCTCACTGTTGTCAAGGCAACCTCTCTCTTTTATATATATATATATAAACAGAATAAACAAATATAATTTCATACCCGCTAACCCCGTTATTTTATGCTTAGAAACAAACCACTACAGGGGAAAAATAAAAGAGGCATTCTCCATTACAAAAGACACCCTCCCAAAAACAAGAAAAAACACCTCCTTCACAATTTAAAAAAAATGGCCTACTTAAAACTCACTTTTTTAAACATCCTCATTTAAATTTACCAAAATCTTTTTAAAGCGAGGGATGGGGGGGGGGGGCGCTTTCCCACAAAAATCCAACCAAATTTATTTATTACCTATTATTTTTCACAAAAAATTACAATTAAAAAATTTATTTTTAAAAAAAAAAAAAATTAAAAAATATACATATACAAATTTATTTATATACATATTAAAATAAAATCTAGACTGATTTAAATATTAATTGAGTAGATAACAATATTGTTGATATTTTTTAATAAATATTTTAAAATTAAAATATAAGGTCTCTTTGATATGTTATTTAATTTATTTTTGATTTTTAAAAAAAAATATTGTAAATCTGAATTATTAATGTAGCAAAAGAAACAAAAATATTTTTCTAGAAACAAATAAAATGAATATATAATTATAAAAGTTAATCGCAATACATTTTGCATTTAAAATATTTTTAAAAAAATAATTGAAATATGTTTGTCCCTTAATTAATCAAAAGAATGTAAATCTATGTTATTTTTCTGAATTTAAGATAAAACGTGATAATTTTATTGATTATAATCTTTCTTTTTATTAAGAAACAAAAATACTTAACTTTAATTCTTCTGCTTATAAAATTGAACATTGCTTAGCATATGTCTTAAAAACTGAGATACATATTAACTCAGAAGCTTATAGAGTCAAAAAAGAGCTATTTCTAGCAGAATTTTACTTTATTCAATGTTTGAAAATGCACTAAAATGTATGCTTTCTGTGTTTAGCACATAGACCACTGTATTTGCAGTCACCATTTTCTGTATATTATATTTAAACATTATAGAAGATTAATAAGTTGAAAGCCATTAACATTTATTTTGTCTATTTCTTAATTAATATATTTTATAAAGCAATCAATAAGGATGGCATTTTTATACAAACCATGACAAAACAAATGTGTTATTGATGGCTAAAACCACAAGTATACATATCTATAAAACCCATACAAAAACTTTATTGTTGTTAGAGAAATCCAATGATATACATATATGTATATGAGATGATCAATTTACATAAAAAAAAAAAAAACAAAGTGAAGAAATTTACTTTTTACAAAAAGGTAACCAGAATGGATTTCCATTCTTGCAATTAAAAGATGAGAAGATTGCCTTGACAGTAGTGAGAAATATTGATTACTATTTTTACTGTGTATGTTTAGGTGGTTACTTGTTGATATCTAATTATATATATAATACATATTTTGCGGGTTCATCCGTGTTAAAAACTTTTAATATTAATATACTGATGTTTCGACTTGGTCACACAAGCCATCCACAGAGTTATAAAAGGTAGAAAGACGGTTGTAGAGGCGCTACAATCACTGATTTGAATAAAATGTTAAAATTCCACCAATAGCAAAAAATGTTAAATTTAGGAATGTTTTTTAAAAAAATCTTTCCAAATAGGAGGAAGTTTACATGTATCATCTCGCTTATTGATACAATCTGGCCTTTTAAGTATCTCAATGGCTTCTCTAATTTTGCATTGGTAGAGATTATCACATCTGGATATGATCCTGGTACTAGAAAAATCAATTTTATGACCTGAATCTATAGTATGGAGTGAGAGTGCTGATGATGATAAGTGTTGTTTAACTGCATTAGCATGCTCATCTCTCCTAACACTGATGCGATGATTACTCATACCTATGTAAGAAGCTTTACAATTTTTACATGAGATTTGATAGACACCATGAGATTCAAGAGGGATTGAATCCTTAGGCTTGGTTATTATATTGCTGATCTTTTGATGAGCAGAAAATGCTGTATCTATATTATAGCATTTTAATTTATGTCCGATACTGTCTGTAGTTCCTTTTACATATGGAACACAAATCCTAATAGCTGATTTATCATCTTTTTGTTTCCTATTTTGTCTATTTTGGGCTTGAAATAAGGCTTTTTTTATAAATTTGTAATTATAACTATTTGCTAATAAAACACTATTAATATGATTTATTTCTTCTTTCAGATGTGTCTCATCTGAAAGGTTAATTGCTCTATTTAAAAGAGTTTTGGCTACAGAAACTATCTGAGTTGGGTGATGATGAGAATGGAAATGCAAATATCTGTCTGTGTGTGTATCCTTTCTGTAAATAGAAAAAGATAAACTATTTGGTGTTCTGGTGACTAGAACATCAAGAAAAGGGAGTTTTCCATCAGACTCTGTCTCCATTGTAAATTTAATATGAGGATGCATATTATTTAAATGTAAGAAAAAATCATCTAATTTATTTTTTCCATGTTGTCATATGACAAAAGTGTCATCTATGTATCTGAGCCAAATGAGAGGTTTTAAATATGATGATTCTAAAGAAATGTAAGTTACTTTGTAATTTATCCTTTTTATTAGCGTGCAAAAATCACAATGTTATACCCCCTTGCTGTAAAATTGGGTTTCACATTTATCTCGTGCTTTAGAATCATCATCTTTAAAACCTCTCATTTGGCTCAGATACATAGATGACACTTTTGTCATATGGCAACATGGAAAAAATAAATTAGATGATTGTTTCTTACATTTAAATAATATGCATCCTCATATTAAATTTACAATGGAGACAGAGTCTGATGGAAAACTCCCTTTTCTTGATGTTCTAGTCACCAGAACACCAAATAGTTTATCTTTTTCTATTTACAGAAAGAATACACACACAGACAGATATTTGCATTTTCATTCTCATCATCACCCAACTCAGATAGTTTCTGTAACCAAAACTCTTTTAAATAGAGCAATTAACCTTTCAGATGAGACACATCTGAAAGAAGAAATAAATCATATTAATAGTCTTTTATTAGCAAATAGTTATAATTACAAATTTATAAAAAAAAGCCTTATTTCAAGCCCAAAATAGACAAAATAGGAAACAAAAAGATGATAAATCAGCTATTAGGATTTGTGTTCCATATGTAAAAGGAACTACAGACAGTATCAGACATATATTAAAATGCTATAATATAGATACAGCATTTTCTGCTCATCAAAAGATCAGCAATATAATAACCAAGCCTAAGGATTCAATCCCTCTTGAATCTCATGGTGTCTATCAAATCTCATGTAAAAATTGTAAAGCTTCTTACATAGGTATGAGTAATCATCACATCAGTGTTAGGAGAGATGAGGATGCTAATGCAGTTAAACAACACTTATCATCATCAGCACTCTCACTCCATACTATAGATTCAGGTCATAAAACTGATTTTTCTAGTACCAGGATCATATCCAGATGTGATAATCTCTACCAATGCAAAATTAGAGAAGCCATTGAGATACTTAAAAGGCCACATAGTATCAATAAGCGAGATGATACATGCAAACTTCCTCCTATTTGGAAAGATTTTTTTAAAAAACATTTCTAAATTTAACATTTTTTGCTATTGGTGGAATTTTAACATTTTATTCAAATCAGTGATTGTAGCGCCTCTACAACCGTCTTTCTACCTTTTATAACTCTGTGGATGGCTTGTGTGACCAAGTTGAAATGTCAGTATATTAATATTAAAAGTTTTTAACACGGATGAACCCGCAAAATATGTATTTTATATATTTAACCCATGCAAATCTTCATTTTAACATATATATATATATTATTATTATTATTATTATTATTATTATTATTATTATTATTATTATTATTATTATTATTATTATTATTATTATTATTATTATTATTATTATTATTATTATTATTATTATTATTATTATTATTATTATTATTATTATTATTATTATTATTATTATTATTATTATTATTATTATTATTATTATTATTAAAAATATTAATTCCAATGGTAATTTATGAAGAATATTTATTTTCTTGTTTTAAAAAGACTGCTAAATAATTTTAATAATAGCCAAGAAGCTAATGAAATCAGATGGCAAAAATGTCAAGTTCATTGTAAAAAACAAAATTTCACCCCAGTATGAAGTCTCAAGAAGAAGAAGAAAATGTAAATATAATAAAAAGTTTTCTTTTTATTTTATTGTATATTTTTTATGAAAGATTATATTAATTGGTTTATATAGAGAATAATCTATCAGGGTGATTAAAATTTGTTTAATATCCAAAATTATTTTATGGTAAATGGAAATGTAAATGTTCAAATAATAAATCAATATATTTATATTTTCTATATTCAACCATAGAAAAAATTGTATATTGTTAGAATAGTTTAGTTAGCCAATAATTTAAAGATAATAAAATGTTTCAAATAGTTACTTTTATAAAACATGCACATATCTATATATGCATAAATATAAATTTGGATTAATAATTAATCTTTGCAATTTCTATAAGCAAGCACAAATGATCAAAGAAACTATGTTGCTAAAAGAATAATTTAGGTTATAATTTAATTATTTTACTAGTAGTTTTTATAAGCTCCATTTTGATAGCATGTAGCAGTTGCTTGACTTATATTTGCAACATTTTATTGTTACAATTATTCTATATTATAGTTTGACAATTTTTATTAAGTTTTAAAATAAAAAACTCCTAAAAGATAATATTTTAACTTTGCAAATATAGACAAAAAAGTAATAAAGTGAAATATGTAATAAGAATAATAACTTTGTCACTTACAAACAAATACTGCATAAAATATCTATTATTTGAACTCTATTTTTAAAATCTGAATGAATTATTGTTAAGATATTAGAAAGCAATAGAGTTCTATTTTAAAATTTAAAATTGCATTTACAATTATTAAAATATCACCAGAAATAACTGCTATGATGTTTATTCTAGTGTTTTATTTTCAGAAAACTATATCTTTTGCTTCACAATAATTTCAGTTTTACTTGGCTTATCATTATAAAAAGAATCCAAACTTAGTCATAAATACCTTTATTTTAAAAAAAATATTTACAAAATATTTTTCAAAAACAATCAGAAATATGTGAATAAACTATGTAAAATATACAATTTTTCTTTCTGAAGTAGTACAAAATAAAAAAACTTGCATGTATTTTTACAGGCACCCTTAAAGTCTAAAAGCAAAGAATCAACCAATCAGCACTGTTGGAAACTTGTTTGTAATGCCTTCTATGTATGATACTGACATCTTAAGATTTTTTTACTTAATAAATGAATGCAAATGTTAATTCAAATTTTTGTTGTTAAATGAATGCTAGATATCATTGCAAGGGAGTAAATGTAAGCTGAAAGTAATAGCAAGCTATTACAAAACATTGCAGAAATTCTGTTGACTGTAAAGAACTTAAAAACCAAATTAAAATTGTTATATGAAATATTTTTATAATGTATATATAAAGAAGGTTGCTATGACAACAGATTGAGATTGCTGATTGTTATTGATTTTGGTATTATTTAGGTGTGGAGTGAATTCATTTATATATATATATATGCACATAGATGGTCTATTTATTTTCAGTTATCATTTATATTAAAACTATGTTACTACATTAATTGTTTGTTTTCATCTATTTAAGAAATTATGAACTATGTGACATGTGTAAATAAGTTAGAATTAGATATAATAATTCTTTTGTTTTATTGGAGAATATTTATTTTAGACTTCTCATTTTTATTATTACTGATTAATTAATAAAATTATTATTAATATTTTACATTACTATAATGAATTTATTTAAATATTAAATTAAATATTTGGTCCATTTTATTCTTGTACCTATATATTCAACAGTCTTTTTCTATCCAAATATTTAGCAACAATCAATAACAGAATTTGATTTGTATATGTGTGGAATCTAAAAAATCCTTTTCAGAATTGCATGGATGATACCTAAAATGATTAAAAATTATATTATAAAAAATGACTCAGCAGCATTACTAAAGAACTCTTTTAACCTATATATTGTATTAATATTATATTATGGTTACTAGTTTATTTATAGCCAGTACACATGTAGTATCAATATACTCTGATCTGAGAATTTTATTATTATCACTTGTATATAAAAGTCAGTTAATATTATGTTGTTTTATGTTTAGATGCAAATGGTGCATCAACATGTGGAAAAATATAGAACCATATTTACACTTGACCATATTATTGCTTCTCATTTTATTTCATTACAATATATATATAAATTAATATTTTTTAACAAATGTAATATATAGAAATATTAATCATATTTTCATATTATAAAAATTACTATCAGATGTTAATAAAAAGTAATTAATGCAAATAGTAAACTGTAAATGTTTTTTGCATTCTAAGTGGTATCTCTTCTAAAGGCAGTCTCATGCTATTATATAGAGCTAAAGCACTACAGTATGTATTTACAGTTTAAGAGAGAAAAACACAACCTTTCACAAATATTTTAATAATAATAGGCTGTTCTACCAATCAGTTTGGTTATAAATTAATAATTTATAATTAATAGAACAATTTATAAATTATCTACTAATAACTGACAATTAAGTTTTCTAATATAAAAATATAACACAGACAGACAGACAGGCAGGCAGGCAGGCAGACAGACAGACAGACAGACAGATAGATCGATCGATCGATAGATAGATAGATAGATAGATAGATAGATAGATAGATAGATAGATAGATAGATAGATAGATAGATAGATAGATAGATAGATAGATAGATAGATAGATAGATAGATAGATAGATAGATAGATAGATAGATAGATAGATAGATAGATAGATAGATAGATAGATAGATAGATAGATAGATAGATAGATAGATAGATAGTTAGATAGATAGATAGATAGTATACATGTATTTAAATATTACATATATATTGTAACAGGATGGGGTGTGGCAATGGTTAAATATTAAATATCAAATTTACAAATAGTATAATATTTAAGGGAGCATGAGATCAAAAGATCTCTGATAGATCAGCCAGTCACTCCTTAGAGTAACTAAAATAACTATACATCAATCATATATCAACCAGCATTATAAAGTAAAAGTAATTATAAGTAATACTCGAAATAAAACCATCCTGAATGATTAATCAATCAAACTATATCAGAATAAAATCAACAGTCCATCTTGCAGCTGATTTGAACAATAAAAAATATAAATCAACAGTCAACCTTGTGACTGGATCAGAAATGGATCTTTTGTAGATTGGGCTAACTATTGACCCTTTTGCCAGCTTGGGGCAATTATTTAACCATCTATTTGGAGGCTCAAACTAAGTGTGAATCCATCAAAATAGATAACCAGAAAAATCTAAACAGTAGTGCTGGGATATTAAAACATGCTGATCATTATCAATTTTCAGGTCACTTGTACTGGCCAATTATAAACTTAACTTCTAATAAGACTAAAATAAAATAAAAAGTAGTGCGGGAGCTTTGAAGAATATAATTCTCACACCAAAATCAGGACAATGTCATACTGGAATGCTCCTAAAGCACTAAATACATCTCCATTTATATCCATTATATTTAAATCTAGCTCAGAGAACACAAGCTCTATTACTGTTATGGTTACCAAGAGATGATTTACATAATATTCTATAACTATTGGCAATTAAGTCACTGGAATAATTTTTACAATTGAATAAGTTTATTGGATAACAATAAAAAACAAAATTAAGATATTATAGGATAAGGCTTCTGATTTTGAATAATATACAATAGTAAAAGTCATCACATAGCAATTTACAAGTTTATATAAAATTCAAGTTATTACATTGGTTTACATATATATGCGCACAGACGCACGATTTATAATATACAATTAATATACTTCAATTGATATTCAATAATTATAAAAAAAATGATTAAATTTTACATATGTGTTATATCTGGCAAGCATTGGCATTTGCAATATAATTGACAGATATACACATGTGCATGAAATTTCTGAATGTATTTAACTTGTTACATAAAAATAATAAATGGTTAAACTTTTTAACTTATATTTTTAATAATACAAATACCTTATGTTAAATTTATTTAAACTGCATATCAGTGAAATATATTAATTTATTTACATAACATATTTGAAGTGTTATATAAAATACAATAAAAGATTTAAAATTTACATATACGTGTGTGCGTGTACATATGCAAACTGGCTTTTACCTATTTTAATTTGTTACAATAATAAAGTTATTAAAATATACATTTTCACAATTAAATTCTTTGTTGAACTTATAACATTCACATATTTTTTTATGGTAAGTTTTACTTTGGGTGGGTATAGTTTCATTTTTTTTTTTAAATAAGTACTATCAAATTTTTGACAGATAAATGTTGATTGATTTTAAATGACTCTTTTTTCTAATCTAAAAGATTTATGGAAATCTTTTTCTTGACTGTTAATTATAACATTGCTTGTTTTTTTCTCTAAATTATAAATATAAATTTAAACCTTTTTTCTTCTTTAATAAACGATTTTAAACTAATATTGTTTTATATATCTATCAGTTATAAAAATGTCATTTTACTAAGAAAATTATTTCAATTTCATTATAATATATAACACTATTCACCAACAGCTATATATATGTTTATCTGTGCTTCTCTTTCTTTAAATATGTCAGCATATATATAATTATTTCTTCAGCAAGCTGAGGTTCCCTGGCAAGCTGGAAGATTTTTTTGATGAGTTTGGTTTTTGGTGATTATCATCAGGAAAATATAATCCATGTAAAATGTTGATCTGTAGTTGATCTCTCTTCTGTCTAGAATTGTTCCAGGCAAGCAGCTATCTTGGTTTGATAGATTTCAGGCAAGAAACTGTCCTCTCAACATTTAAGGTCATTTTTTTCTATGTGAATTCAAACTCCTGCAAAGGAAAATGGTAGCAGCTCCTAGATCTACTGTCCTGCCTTCAATTACATCAGTTCATGGGAGCTACGAATTTTACCACTGGAAGATGACCCATTTCCCCCAAGTGAATTCAAACTCCACTATCATGAATCAATAGACTGCTGCTGGATCTCCTGCCTTGATTTCAGCTACACCTCATGGGAGCTCTGTATAAATCTGCCAGCCATCTCTCTGCCTATCCTTCACCAACTGCTGCAAACTTATAACCACCTTTTCAGTTAACTATGTTTCCAACTGCTCTTTTCAAAAATTACCATCCAGACTCTTCTCTTCAAAAACCACTATCCAGACTATAGCTGATATTTTTATCAACCCTTTTATAGTCTTGGTGAGGTAATAACAACATTAAATTTGAAAACAGTGTGGTTTTTTATCTCTCTAGTTCCTTTTGAAAACAAGCTCAAAACTTTCATCAAAGTGTGATTAGAAAAACTTGATTTCAATTAACTTTAATCCTTTGGAATTTGACCAAAGGTGCGATCAACATTCATGTTTTTACTCTCTTCAAATCACTTTTAATTAAAAGCTACTTTTTGGAAATTTTATCAGTTTAATTAATTAAAAAGAATTCAAAATAGATAATAGAAATGTTTACATAGATAATGTATCCAAGCTTGTTTTTAAATTCAAAATCAGAATTCAAATAATATTTATTAGATCTTTTTAAATGTTTATTTCATAATAAAATTTTATTTTAAATTGAAAGTTATTTAACTCTTTACTTATTATTATTTTATTCCAAAAAATGTGGAAAAATATCTATAAAAATTTATGTCTGTGTTTATTTCTACTTTTTCTTTCAAGTGCACATACTGTATTATTGTGTGCTATGTAACCCAACTGGTTACAATATATAAACATTTGTTGTATAGACCACTAAAGAATCCAACTTAATACATGGCATTTGATATAGTAAAATTTATATTATAAAATAAAGGACTTCTATATGTCAAAAAAGTTTTTTAAATTTTTAAATTTTCATGGCTTAATGATTAATTTTGCATTTCAATTCATTTTTAGTGAGTAAAGATTGGACTTTTCTATTAATTAAAATAATATTTGTTTTTTCATAGTCCTTATTGGTAAGATATATGTTATAAGAAAAAAAAATTGCAACAAGTAAGATTAATATAGGTATTTATTATGTATTTTTTGTGCATAATTGAATGGTTTGTAGTTTAGAAGTTCATATAAAATTTGTAATCCAGAAGTGACTGGATTGAGTTATGATCCATAGATCTTGAGCTCTAGAATCTTTGACTCTAAAACGGTATTAAACTATCACAGTATGCTGCATTTGTTAATTAATGCACCCAAAAATAAAATTTAATTAACAGACAGTAAGGTATATAGTGTAAATTTATCTAATCACGATTTAACATTTATGAATTTAATATGTATGTAATTCTATGAAACGATAAACATGCATTTTATGTTCATAAATCATATACAGAATCTAAATTTGAGCCTTTTGATAATAACTTAAAACCATACCATAAATAAAATATATATTATATTTCTTTAAAAAGTTTGATAATATAATACAAAACAAAAAAACAAACAAGAATCATTAAAGATACTTGCTGACACACACAAAAGAAACATATTGATTTAATCAATGTAGTGCCCTTAGGTTCCTTGGCACTATTTTATCTATCTGCATATCTTACATTTCCCATCTTGTTTTTATCACTTATTTTAATTATATTATTTACTCAATGTTAAATTACTATTTGCAAATATTATAATTTTCAAAACTAGTTATAGTTTTAAATAGTCAAAATAAAAGTCATAGATCAATTCATAGATCACATGACCCTATCTCTTAAGCTTGTAAGTTATAAACAGTGAGGATTGCCAATTCCTCTACAAGCTTTATGATAAATCCTTGGCCAAACCCACAACTAAAAAAATTTTTTCCAGCACCCCCCCCCCAACCCCCGGCCTTGGGTTTGTGTTGTCCCTCCTCGGGGGGGGGGGGGGGGGGGGTTCAGACATTGTAGATTTAGTTTCTGTTTACTTTTCAACAATTGAAACATATCTTTAGATATTTTCCTTCCGATTATTTTTATTTTTTTAAAAAAAAAAATTAGTATATATTAAACTATTTTTTCGAACTTATTTAATTTTTTTGCATAAATTCTAAAGTAAAATAAACTTTGAAAATTATTATTAGCATCTAAAAGGAAAAATAATAATTTTTCTCATGAGTAATAATACTTCGTTATAATTTAATAATCTACGGGGAAATAATATGTAAAATTTTAATGCAACTATGTTATAAATCATTCTACATATACATTTTTTTCACAAATTTATATTATGTCTATTATATAACCGAGTTATCACCCTATTTGCTATTTACTGAAATATAAAATATTATTTTATAATATTTTGTTAAGCCAGTTCAAATTTATTTTCATTTTACGTATTCAAATATCAGAAATAAAAGTATTTTTTATATTTGCTGAAGATTTCACCGAAATCATTAATTTTTGTAAACTATAACTTTCATTATGTAATGAATAATGCATATGTTTGTTTTATCATTATCATTTTCAAACTTCATTGACGATAGTCTTTCTAAACTGAATCTACTTTCTCCAATCCATAGACTCCATTCCCCACATCATTTCATCCATCTCAAACATGTTTTTTTCTAGGTCATTTCAATTTCTTACAATCCACTTTGATATTTCTACTGTCCATTTTTTATCATCTATTTTAGAGTCATGTCTACTTCCAGCTCCATTTTAATCAATTGATTTTCTCTTCACTAGTAAAATTGTAATTATTTATTTTTTTCGCATTAAATAGTGAAGCTATAATTTTACTCTAATTTATAATAGCTTTGCTAAGCGCTTTCGAGATTTTATGTTTGAATCTCATACTCATAGCTTTGTAACTAACGATTGTTATGATTATGCAAATGCGTTTGAATTTTTAATTAGTCCATTGTTTAGAGAGAGCAAAACATGCCTCTCTTCTATTAATGGCATTAATGTCATTTGCTATATAGAAAGCTTCTTTAACTTTTCTTTTGGCATCATTTTTTTCTGTACAAATTATTTGAGCAGAACTAGGTTCAAATACATGGCCTATAGCTGCTTGGTGGTCCCAGAATACTGACGATCTTTCATTTTTATTTTTGACTCTATTGTAGACATACCTATGTTGATAAATTCTTGTGTTCAGGTTAGCCCGAGTTTCACCATAATATGATGCATGGCAGCCTAATTGAGGGCATGCCATTTTATAGACCACATGAGGGGCTTGATCTCTATCTGTTTTATTTTTAGCATTATTTATCAGCCGGTTAGTGTTGGGAGGTGTTCTGAAACTAAATTTGAAATAGTTAGCCAAAGTTTTTGCAATATTTGGTGTTACATTAGGTACAAAAGGAATTGTTAGGCATTTCATATTGTCTTTAGGCAATTTATTTCTTAGTTTTCTATAAAATATTTTTATTTTCTGATTGATTGTATTAGGTTTGAAGCCGATGTTAGTCATTTCCTTTGTATATTTGTCTATATTGTTTTCCCTATCCGCTATATATTTACATAATTGGTGATTTCTAAAAAGGAACGCATTCATACCTGCCCATTTATATGTGTTGGGGGGACTTGTGTAACCTCGTATGTGCAGTGGTTTAATCATCATTTTATAATCCAAGTGTGTATTCTTTCTTTTTATTAACAAGTCTAGGTATTTTATTTCTTGTTCCTTGTTTTCCTCTGTTCTACTAAGGGTTAATCCTGAGATGGCTTGAAATTCATTTTGTATGTTAATTGTGGTGGAAGGTTTTGCTGCAATAAAAATGTCATCAACATATCGAGAGTATATAAAAGTTGGATCCGTTGTGAAATATTTTGGAAGAATTTGGTTCTCATAATGGTTTATGACAACACTAGCAACAACTCCACTCATAGGCAGTCCCATGGGCCAACCATCATTCATCACATACCATTTGTTTTCAAATTTAGCAACTATGTTGTTATCCAGCCACTTCAAAAATTCTATTATAAAATCAATTCGATTTTTTGGATATTTTTTCTTAATTAATTCATCTTTGATGATGGTAATGGATTTATTTTTGTTAATAGAGCAATAAAGTTCATTAACATCGCATACAGTCATTTTGTGTTCCAAATTTATTTTAGCATTTTTTATTCTTTCCACGAATTCAAATGAAGATTTGATAGTGTGGTTTCCAAATCCCAGGGAATCTATAAACCATAGGTTAATCATTTTTGCAGTTTGGAAATAGTGGACGCCTCCAAAGTCGAGCATTAATCTAAGAGGAGAGTTTTCTTTATGCAATTTTATGTTGGCAAACATTAATAGAAGAGAGGCATGTTTTGCTTTCTCTAAACAATGGACTAATTAAAAATTCAAACGCATTTGCATAATCATAACAATAGTTAGTTACAAAGCTATGAGTATGAGATTCAAACATGAAATCTCGAAAGCGCTTAGCATAAATTAGAGTAAAATTATAGCTTCACTATTTAATGCGAAAAAAAAAAAAGTCGCATACTTATAACTCCATTTTAATCTTAATTCTTTTAATATAGCTGTGTTGTAATGACTAATGCATATAATGATGTTTTATCATCATCATTTTTAAATATCACTGATCCACTGATGATAGTCGCTCCAAATTTAATCTAGTTTCTTTAACCCATAGATTCCATCACTCCATCCATCTCATACATGGCTTTTTTCTAGGTCTTTTACAATTTTTTATGATCCACTTTAATATTTCTACTGTTCATCTATTATCATCTAATATAAAAAACATGTCTATTTCGAGCTCTATTTCAATCTTAATTTTTCAATGATAGCTATTTTTTATCTCTTACATAATTCATTTTTCTTCCCTCCTTGTTACTCGAATTATACATCTCATCATATTTTGTTGTATTGACTAAACTCAAATAAAAATGTAAGAACAGTGAAAAGAACATGTATTAAAACTTTTTTATTTTCAAAAACTTAGACATATTTTTCCAAATTCACGCTATTCTAAGATTAATTCTATGATTAATTTTATCTTTTAAGTTTTCACCTGCATTAATAATCTGATCAAAAGATTTGTATTTGTTAACTTTTTCTAATTCATGATTACCAATCTTTACTTTCTTCTTCTGAGAAAAACCATTGAATATTAACTAAAATTTTTAATATTTATTTTTAGTTCTTTTTTCTTACTTTCAACTGATAACTCACAACATTCAATAAAGTTCTGAAGTATTTTTTGCAAAAACAATCATTTCATTTCCAAGATCTAGGTCACTAAAATAATCTCTATTAATCTTTATTCTCTTAGCTTTGCATTTTATTCCACAAAATTATTTTTGTAAAACTGCAGTAAAAGAATTTGAAGATGTAAAACTACTCTATCCTATCTGTATTTTTATATTGGACTATTTCCATCATCTAATATGTGTGTTGAATGTCTTTAGAAAAGTTTAATTTTAGTTAAATATTCCAAATGTATTCAACTGTTAGTAATATCACAGCAAACAAATGTTAGTAATATCACAGCAAACAGGTTAGTATATGCACTAACTGTTAGTAATATCACAGCAAACAGGTTAGTATATGCACAACGTTTTGAGAGGTATTTTTCTCCCCTCTTCTTCAGGTGTTGCTGGCCTGACCAGTGAAAGTACTAGCATGGGATTCGAACCTGGGTCCTTAGATTCTCGATTATTGAAATTTAAGGTAACACTCTAACCAACTGAGCCTCTGTCCTATATCCCTATCAATGTTAATCTTCTTGGTGCTAACATGTAATCTAATCACTGTTGTAGCATATTATGTTTAAAGATTAAGCGTTGTTAGCCGAGAGGTCATCGCAACTGCTTTGCAAGCAAGTAGTTGGTTGCAGACAGTTGTGGGTTCATGTCCCGGCCAATGCTATGACATATGGAAAAATGTGATTGTTATGCAGAGCTAGCATCAGACTATTTTAAACCGACATATAGTTGGTTACCTATTTGCACACACAAAACCTTGCTTTAAAAATCCTTACATTTTAGATATGTAATTATATTATATATGTAATTATGTTAGAATAAAGCAGAATCCCTATATTATTTGGAGTTAACACTATATATCAGTAGTTACTAACATATAAAAATTTACATAGATTGGTAAAAGTACTTACAATAATAGAATTATGTCCTTTATATGATAGCAAGTCATATTTCTTTAGTATCTTTAGGAGTACGTCACTATGGGATTAAGTATTTTCTTTCAGCTATAGAATACTGCTTTTTTCTGAACTTTGTTATCAAATTCAGGGTTTTAATCAGCTGGGAGATGGGTATCAGCCGTAACTACTCACTAATAAGTATGTCCAACAATTCAATAAATAAAGGTATAATTAATATATTAGCAATAAATTTTACAATGCCTATAGAAAGGAGAGGTGAACCACAAATAAGTCCACATATATAATATAGTGATTTATTAATCTATTTATTCGAAATTTTGTGATACTATCTTTTGACTTATGCATAATTTTTTTAATATTTTAAGACCTTATAAAATTATAGTTCTCCAAAATACTTCATTCTCTACTATCCTAACAAAAACAATTAATAAAAACAGTCAAAACTCTCCATACAGTTGTGCCATGTGATCATGTGATGTGTAGTGATTAAAAAGAATTAATATTACACTTTTTAGAATATCTTTGAATTAATCTTTATAACATAAATTGGGTCTATTTTTCCCATAAAATGCATGCTCAAATTCAATCTATAACATTATTTTAAAATTCTTGTAATATTCATTCATTTTATATTTCAATCCAATAATTCTATAATATGACATCCAACAAATTGAAAAACATATTGATTGATTTTATAATCTTACTATTGTATTTTTAAATTTTTCTGAGCATCCTTAAATGGATTTTTTTCCTAATGTTTATGCTTCATCGATAGAATGACCAAATTTCATTTTATTACTATAAATCAAGTAAAATAATGGTTTTATACACAGCTAATTTATGTGCAGTAGTATTTATCTGTGATTAAATACTCTATCCTTTAACTTTTTAAAAACAGAAGCACATTAAAATCTAGACTCACTTCAGCATCTAAATCACTTTTCTACTTAAAGGGTTACTAAAGTATTTAATTGGATACACTACAAATTGATAACTATCGAAGCTAAAAATAGTTGAAGATTTTTTTCCCATCATTGGATAAAAAAAAGCTTGAGTTTTTTTTAACATTGATTTAGAATCCAAAGTCTTTATATGTTGCATTAAAAACATTAAGCATATTCTATAGATTGTCTTTTGAACTGGCAAAAATAATACAGTGATCAGCATACTATAATTCTACTATCAAATTCAAACCAATGAAATTCTTGTTTTCAATCAAGTGAAATTAAAATTTCGATCATCAAATCTGTATTATATCTTGATCCATGAATTATAAAACTGCCTAAAAATTGTTTTGAGGCCTACCATCATAAAAATCAAAAGCAAATGTTGAAAGAAGTACAAATCATTGTTTAATACTAATTTAAATTTCAAATTTCTGATTTGTCATCTTATATCATATAAAAAATTATATAATATAAATAAACTTTGATGGATAAACAACTAATTTTCTATAATGTCATACATCTGTTTGATTAATTGAAAATAATACTTTCATGAATTTGCCTGGAAATAAAAGTCATATCTATACTCTTTCTCAATTCTCTAAAATCACATCAATACAACTTTTTTCTATGACTAGAAGCAATCTATTCAAAAAGTTTTTAGGAAATACCTTCACTGCTGAGGATAATAATGATATTCTGTTATAATCATTGCAATCTTATCTATTTTCTTTATTTTTAAAAATTTCCAACAATATAATTATTCCTAAGATTTGGCATCACAATCAATATATTTGTAAAAATTCCAATATTTTTGCAGTTAATATATCACCACTATATTTTAAAACTTCTCCAAGTATTTCATTAGGACCTGCAGCCTTTCCATTTTTAAGATTACAAAGATATTTATTTGATTCACTTATTTAAAAAATTCCATAGCTTAATGATATGATAATTTTGAAAATCAAACAGTAATTTTAATGTTTAGCATAAATAGTATATAATTCTAAAAAGTAAACATCAATTTTTTTGTTTATATAATTTGAATAGAACCTGTTTTAAATACAATTATGACTTTTATCTTAAAATTTACTCCATGCTTTTTCCAATAATCTAAGGTTATAAATGCTCTTAATAATATAAATATTCTTTTGTATTCTGACTCCTAATTCTAATATAATCTATTAAATGTTATTGTTTTGAGTATGGGTGCATTATATTCATCTATGGTGATTTTTGGGGTAAAGTGATTCTAAAAGTAATTTATATGTTGTGTCAATAACATCAGACTATATGAATTTACAGCACCAATAACATTACTCCCAACAACAAAATTTCCAAGAAGAAAATTTTGATCTTTTAATAGTATTGCAGTAATAATGTTATTCAGTAATAAATAAAGCTTTCTTTCTCTTAATTCTATAGATCCAATGTTGGAGATATGCACCAATCAAATCAGTACTCTTACCATTGTGCAAGAACACCATTAGCCTGTCCATTTTGTTGTCACTGATTTATCTGCTCTAGTAAAAATATATTATAACCATCAATCTGTTCTACTAAACTCCCTTTCTTTGGGAGATGAGTTTCACTAAAAGCTATCTTAGTCTTAAATCTTGACAGTTTCTCATCTACCAATATCTTCCTCTAATCAGGCTTTGAAGAGTTTGAATCTATTAAAGTTTATACATTATTAATATTTAAAAAAATAAATAAATTTATAACACTTATCTTTAATACTATGACTGCCTTTTGCTTTACAATTATCACTGGTAATATTATTTCTACTACTTTAATAAGTAATCTGCCATGCATGGCAGTCTAGTTAGACTATATAAGACAAGCCATTTTTAGTCTGCCATAGAGTTACTTAAATGTACAACCATTACCAAGCTGAAATACCTATTTCAAATCCATTTTTACAGAAAATTGATGAGTGACTAAATTTATATATATATATATTTAATGTGATGAGAGAGTGCTCTATATTTAATGTTTTTGATAATAGAGAAGGCTAGTATTTAGCAGTTTCTAAGATTCTTTTAATGAATCATCTATATTGAAATATTGTTATGAATTATCTCCAATATAATTTTTAAAAAATATTTAATTTCTATTTTAAGCAATAAAGTATAATTTATATTCTTTAGATTATTAAATTGCGACTTAATTACCAGGAACTATAAATTATGGCTCATCTATAAATGATTTCATTGATTTTTTTTTATCCTTTTGTTGAATTACTTATTCCTGGACAAAGAATTCTAGATTCATAAAGTAGTAACTTAAGGGTTAATCGCTTGATTCCTATTAATTTTAAAATTTTTTAGACAACTTCCTTCATAGGCTAACCATTCAATATTTGATAGATAAATGGGCATCTACATATTCTTAATTAGAATGTAAAACAAAGATGGGGGACTGATCAAACCCTTATCATGTCACAATTTTCAGGGTTGATAAATAAATCTTTCTTTAAAACCAAATAAACTTTATTTGATATCAGCTTACACAATACTTTTTAGTAGAAAATTGTTTTTCTCACTACATTTATATAACTTAATGCAGGCTTTAACAATCAACAGATGCCAGATAGATTTTGGAGTAGTGGGCACTGCTCTAAAATCCAAAGCTTCCCAATGATGAAAGCCATATGCTAGATATTAACATGTGAATGTTGGATAAAATAACAAGTGAAAAGAGATTTATTAAATACTATCATATAGATTATATAAATATAATAATAATAAAAAGAATGCTTTATTTATCTATTATGATGAATTGCTGAAGGATGTTTACCCTGTAATGGGTTATTTAAAAGCTGTTTTACCGTTTTTTACTGTAATTTGTTAGGGTTTTTTTTATTTGTGTGTTTATATATTTATAGTATTTCTGTAAAGAATAATTTTGTTTTTGATTTCATCGTTTAAAAGAGAAAAACTGATGTTTCTTCTAATTCAGTAATAAAAAGCTAAAAGTTTACATAATAGAGATATTTTAAAATTTAATTTTCTATTTTTAATAAATAGAATGTAAATTTTAGTCAGTGCAGGTTTTATTTCTTGCTATCAAATCTTAAAACAATTCCCTATGTTATTATCAAAAATGTGGAATCATGTAATGTGTTTTCATAGACATCTCTTAAAATGATTATTATTTACTGAAGTTTTATAAATAAATATTTTTATTTTAAAAAAAATAATATTGATAAACTATATATCAACAAATATAAATAATATTAAGTTAAAATATGATTTGTTTTGACATTCAAGTGCTAAATTAAAATAACATGGATTAATCTGTAGCCTACGGCTAATTTACGTTCAACTTACTTCATATTTTTTCAAAACATTCAATATAACAATTTTTGATTTTAAAACTGGAAACTGACTACTCTTTTAGTTTTTATGCAATTTAATATTTAATTTTATATGTATAAATAAGCACAATCACATATAAATATAAACAAATGTAAGTTTATATATATATAAAGCATACCCAATGTTTTAAAATAGTTTTTAAAAAAATTTATACTTTACAAATTAATTTAATGTAAGAAGTAAACTACTTTATCGCTTTCCGTTTTGAATGTTCTTTTAATATAAGCAGACCAATCACTAATTCTTATCTGATCAAAATTATAAAGTATTCTTTTAATTATAACTATATACTATAATAAGTTGTTGTTTTTTTCATGTGTCATAGTATCAGCCGGGAAGCGAACCTGCTAACCCGGGACAACTGCTTGTAAAGCAGCCGTCGCTGACTTCTCGACCACCAATGCTTGACATATACTGTAATAAGTTGTACTGACATCATTCATTATTAATAAATTTATAAAGTTTACAAAAATATTTCAGTATATACAAACTATAAATAATAAAACTAATATTTATTTAAATATTTAGGTTTATAATGAAATTCAAAAAAATTGTAAAATCCAAAAAAAAGTCATGGGACCAAGAATTTGTAATTAATTGTAATTTATCTATAAAAGGGATTTAAACATACATTAAAAAAAGTTTATACAGTATGAAAACTGTTTCATTGCAATTGTTGTCTATAAACATTTTGTAATGAATTACTTCTAATAAATATAAACAATATTCATAAGTTTGCATATTTACAATTTACAAATATGCAAATTACAAGCAGTATCTTATACTGCTTTTAAGAAGAGTATTTGTTTTATATAAATATCATTTTCATTTTTTATTATAAATATTACTTATAGTATATCTTAAAATGTGTGTAATTAAAAGCGATTTGAACCCAGAGTTTCCCTTCAGTCATCCATTCCATTCTATACAACTGAAGCACATGACCACATACATGTGAAAAATAAATAATATCCAATATATATATTTCATACTGAACCAGCACTCCTCAGTTGGTCCAGATCATCATCTCCCACATACATCTTAATATAAACTAAGCACTGGTAGAACGCCATCTGTGGTTATATATATATAATCAGTGCTTAGTTTATATTAAGATAGCACATCTTCAATCTTTAATGGACAGGCCTCAATCCTCTCCACTCTCCAAATCTTTAACAATCCATATCATTGAAAATCTAATGATGACATGTTCATAGATTTGTTTGCCAATTTTATTATCATATCCATGTTGACAGTAAGTCATTCTATTTCCTCATATGTAGGATCTTAAGACTATTTAAATACATAGAATAGGGATGGGCAGAATACAGGCTGAATCTAAATGTTACAGATTTATCTTGTATTTTGTCCATCCCTCTACTGTTTATTTAAATGGTCTTAAGGTCTTACATATGAGAAGTCAGATGGGTATGACAACAAAATTAGCAAACAATGGCTTTTAATATGCCATTATCAGATTTTTAATGATATGGATGGCTGAAAAGTTGGAGAATGGAGAGGAGTGAGGCTTGTCCACTAAAGTTTGAAGATTTGCTATCTTAATATAAACTGACTACTGATTATATATATGAGTGGGAGAATGTTGATCCAGAACAACTGATGAGTGTTGGTTCAGCATGAAATATGTATATTGGAGATCATTTATCTTTATATATATATATGGTTATGTGTATTGCTGCATAGGATGGAGTGGATGACTAAAGGAAACTTGAAATTCTGGGTTCAAATCATCTCTAATTACATCTAGCTTAATTATATATACTAAACTTGTATTTAAATGAAATGTGTGTATAAAAAAATATAAAACACAAAATCACAAAAATGAAATAAAATTACGTTTCTTTCATTGGATTTGGTTGATTGTTGTCTTACAGTCAGTTATTATAATGAAATAAATTTGCTTTTTATTATTACTGATATTAGTTACAAAATGTTTTATGATATTTATCTTAAAAAGTCGGAAAAAAACATCACTTTCAAAAAAATATATATTCAGTCATTTAAACTGCAACTAAATTCAAACTAATTTTATTTTTGTAAAATAGAAATAGTCTTAGGAAGATGACAAGATGGGCACCTGTTCAATTTAAAAATTAAAATGAAATTAGGGCATTTGTAAATTGATAATGATATGACATACTGCTTATAGCAATTGTAAGTAAGTATATTTTTTAAATTATATTCAGTGCTTTTCTAATGTATTTTCTTTTTTGTGTTAAATGTTTTAACTTGGTGTACTTAAAAGATGATATAAATTATACTATATAAAAGAAGAGAATATTAATACAAAAAGAATGCTGTAATATTTTACAAAATTTAAAATTTTGTAATTCACATATGATGAGCAATAGCTTATGAAATTCATGGTTCACAAAAGGCTGTCTATGTTTCATCTAATAATCTCTAGTAAAAACCATTGGCTAAATAATAGTAACAATTAGGTTAAATAACTTATTTTAAATATTAACTAGTAAAAGTATGGAAAATATATAAAAATAAAAAAAATATAAAAAGTTCAGACTTGCTGATATGTGCTTAGTAAAAAATGTTATTGACAAAGGATAAATTTCAAATCCTGTCTTCAGAATCTGTATTAAAATAATTTACTTAAATAATAAGTGTAATAATTTGAAATTTTTTATATCAATAATTTCAATCTCTATAGTCAAGTTGCAATATTTAGTGTCTATATAAATATATTAGACCATAAATAAAGCTGGGATTCTACCTTCATTGTTAAAAAGAAGTTGCCTTGACAACAGATTAAGATTGTTGCTTGTCACTGATATTGGGATTGTCTAAGTGTTGCCTGATTTTAATTATTAAAATTTTTGTAGTTAACTTATACACTATGATATTTATTGTAGAATAAAAACAGTGCATACATTTGAAGTCATTTTTCTTAGGTTAGAAATTAATCTTTGTATAACTGTATGTGTATATTTTAGGTTTTTGTAATGTTGTAGGGTATATTCTGACTGTTGGAGGGGCCATAAAAGTGCTGAATTACTAACTACTGTTTATGTTTATTTTTGTGTGAATAACCACATGTTAAATAAGTGTGCATTTTGGGGAAAATAAAAATTTTACTTTTAGTCTCCATTTTAAGGGGGAAAAATATCCATTTAAAATAAAGTAGAACCAGCAAACTGATTGTTTTATCTTGACAATTCCTGTTATATATTACAGTAAGAACAATATATATATATTACAGTTTTTGATAATATTTTTGACTATTTTTGTAATTTAGTGATTGTTTTGTTTGTATTTTTGGGTGAAATTTATATTTTTAATATATTGTTAGAAATTAATATTCTGCATCATATTAATTTAATTATTTATTTATTCTAATGTTGTATCCTGTGTTACTATCTTAGTAGCATGTATGTATATGTGTGATATGTATTGTAATCCAGATCATCCAAGAGCAAAGCTTTATTTATATCTGGGCACCAAGTTTTCCATACAGATCAATTATAGTTTTTCAATTTAAAAATAAACATTGTGAGTTTCACAATTATGAATTAATGTGAAAAAGTATATTTTTAAAATAATACTAACTGTATTTTTAGTATTATTTTAAAAATGTACTTTTCACATTAATTTATAATTGTGAAACTCAAATTGATCTGTATGGAAAACTTGGTATCCAGTTATAGATGGAGCTTTGTTCCTGGGTAACCTGAGCTACAATATGTAACTCACACATATACATACATGCTAACATAGTAATACATGATACAACATTGGTTTTTGGTAATATTTTAGAGTATTTTTGTAATTTAGTAATTGTTTTAGTATTAGACCTGCAACATGTATTGGTTTTTGGTAATATTTTAGAGTATTTTTGTAATTTAGTAATTGTTTTAGTATTAGATCTGCAACATGTATTAGACCCGCAGCATCTTTTCATATACATATTCAGGCTGTCAATAATTTTGTAAATCTTGCAAAAATATCATGTATACATGGTCCATTTTGACAAATTTATCATTTTAAGTTTGTAGAATATCCAAGTGTATACTTTACTTTGGTCAGATTATAAGATTAGAAAGCTGACAGTTGATTGATATGAATGTGAAAAGGCACTGCAGGTCTAATATGTATGTACCATTGGTTTAAAATAAAATTACTTCTGATGTTTATCTGCTTTGATCAAAAATTATTTTTGGACATTTACATCCATTTTCTTTTGTCCGATTATAAAATTTGAACAAAAACAGAAAAAATAACCTTTACTGTAAATGTAGATTTCCCAAAAATTTGGAGATATAACAGTGAAAAGGTGAATAAATAAACAATTAAAAATATATACAGAAAGCATCTCTATCTTCCAATTCTAGATTTATTACAGTTATAATAAAAAAATGTTCATTCAGTAGATTTACAAATTAGATTTTATATAATAGTAACACAAATTATTATTATTATAATTATTTAATTTTAATGTCTTCTCATAATATTTATAATTTAAAAATTAAATATCTATCTTCTCATATATATATATGTTGCGTATATGTTGACAACCTGTATACATATGTGCAGGATTTAAGTAAAGGTTTCATAATAAGTAGTTGGCCCTTGTAACAAGGTTTGAACCTGGTTCCTGTTATAATATGAATGTAGAAGTTTGTTTTTCTTAAACAGTTTAGAAATGCATAAAATAAAAGTTCGCTAACAGCTAAATCAGTCACAGTTGAGTTGAAGTTAAGACTGAGTTAAGATTTGTATAATCAGAGAAGAAAATTAGTAACCATCGTGTAAGTAGGTTCATGTAAACAATGCCCTTTCCAGAGACACAGTGCTACTATATTGGTATATGAGAATTTTTAATATGATGCATAGCTAAGAAAAAGCTTTTGAATCCATGGTAATCATTGTTTTTTTCTTTTTTTTTGTTTTTTTTGCTACATATCATCAACTAACTTGGTTACTTTTAGTTGGTTTAATGGAAACCTCAACAAAAAATTTTACAAAGGATTATTATTTACTGTCAGATGCTGAATTTGCATATAATTATGAAGGTGTTTAAAGCTAGTTATCCCTATTAAATTATATCAAAAAAATATATAAAACAAAAAAAAATACTATAAAAGAATATATATCTGAAGTTTGAACTGGAAAATAAGATGTGATATGTTGGACTATTTCCATAAATTATGAGTGAATGTTGAATGTATAGAAAATTTTAAACTTTATTTAAACTTTCCAAATACAAACAACTTGTTAATAATAATACACAAATAGACAATACAGGTTAGTAATTACACAATGTTTCAAGTAGTATTATTTCCACTCTTCTTCAGGTGTTGCTGGCCTAGATGCTCAGTGACAATATTCACTTAGAGGTTAAACTCACACCTTTAGATTCTTGAATATCAAATTTAAAGCAAAAGCTTTACCAATTGAGCTATGACAGAATATTTCAGTTGGTAGAGTGTTTGTCTTAAATTTGATATTCAAGAATCTAAAGATGCAAGTTCAACTTCTAAGTGAATATTGTCACTGTGCATATTTGACAAAATAGCTCAGTTGGTAGAATGTACCTCAAATTTGATATTCAAGAATCTAAAGGTGTAAGTTTAACTTCTAAGTGAATATTGTCACTGTGCATATAGGCCAGCAACACCTGAAAAAGAGTGAAGAATAATACTACTCAAAACATTGTGTAATTACTAACCTGTATTGTCTATTTGTGTGTTATTATTAACAAGTTGTTTGTATTTGGAAAGTTTAAATAAAGCTGAAAATTTTCTATACATTCAACATTCACTCATAAATTATGGCAATAGTCCAACATATCACATCTTATAATACCATCATTACAACCCTTCAGACAAATCTGTTCATCTATTAAATAATTCCTCTAACTTTACTTACAAACTGTCAATGTCTATTAACCTGGTAAGATGTATAATTCTTACTTTATTAATCTTCTTAATTAATTCTGGTATAAGTCTGTACCAATTAAGATGATAAATGTCATATAAAAGTGGGGGGTTTTTTCAGTATTGTAACAATTCCCAAATCTTTACCAAAATAGCATTTCACATGCTCATAATTGATTCTTATAATTATCAGTATAAATTAATTAAACAAAAAACATTGTTAATCTATGTCTTCCTTATTGATAAATTTTGCCTAATTCATGAAGACAGAATGCATGTAAGAGACTATTTAAACTAATATATTCAAATAATTATGTCATACAGTAATAACATTTATATTTACAATAGTCATTACAAATATTTGTAACTTTTTGATATAATGTTTTTATCCTTTTAAAATTCTAGTTTTTGGATTCAGTAATAGTTGAGCCATGAAATGAATAATAAAAAACACAAATGCTACCAATATACTATGCTCAGATTTGTATTATTTTCCTCAATATTTCAATAAAAGCTAATTATTTTTGAATGGATCAATCTTGCAATATTATAATAACTTTTTTACTAATTTTAAATAAATTCACTATTTTTTTAAAGCATCATGAGTAAAGACAATATTGTTTGTTTCAATTTCATTTATAGAATGGATTCAATACTTCCAATAACCTTGTCATGTAATGCTTAGATGCATTTACTACATAATTAATAACATTTATAAATTTTCTGTAATCATTTTATTTAATTGAACAATCTTTTATTTTAAAATTATGTAGAGAGGTAGGTATATAGATAGGTAGGATGGTAGGTAGGTAGGCAGGTAGGTGGGTGAGTCATGGGTGGGTGGATGAATAAATGAATAGATAGATAGTTGGCTAGTTAGTTAGTTAGTTAGTTAGTTAGATAGATAGATAGATAGATAGATAGATAGATAGATAGATAGATAGATAGATAGATAGATAGATAGATAGATAGATAGATAGATAGATAGATAGATAGATAGATAGATAGATAGATAGATAGATAGATAGATAGATAGATAGATAGATAGATAGATAGATAGATAGATAGATAGATAGATAGATAGATAGATGGATGGATGGATAGATAGATAGATAGATAGATAGATAGATAGATAGATAGATAGATAGATAGATAGATAGATAGATAGATAGATAGATAGATAGATAGATAGATAGATAGATAGATAGACAGATAGACAGATAGATAGATAGATAGATAGATAGATAGATAGATAGATAGATAGATAGATAGATAGATGAAATGAATGAATGAACCAGTGATGAATACAATACAGGTTAAACTCTTATTAAATTGATTTATGAGCATTCTTGAATTTGTGAATATTTTGAATTTCAACAATAGATCTTTTTATTCCCTCATTGTAAATTCAAATTTAGAAAAAAAAAACTGCAAATAGGCTAATTAATTTATAGGTATTTACTGCATTATTTTTTCTATAATATGTTTGCTAAAGTATTTACAAATTAATTTATTTATAACAAAAAGTTAAAGATCATCTTTAAAATTTTTGACATATCACATGATTACCATTTCTTATGCTTACACATGCTATTAATGTACAGAGAGCTTGGTACTCTTTTTTAAAATTTTAGATAATAGATATTTGGATTAATAATATTCTATTCATATTGTATGTTTTGTTTGTTAAACACGGAATTTAGATTCAAAAATGAATTCAGGAATGCAAAACATGTAATGTGAACAAAAAAAAAAAAAAAAGAACAAAAAAATAAATACCTTCAAACTTATAGCCATGTTTAAATTGCAAAAAAAAACCATTTGGTGTCTCAGATGTGATAAACATTTTCCAATCTAATTACAAATACAAACGAATTGAAAATTTAATATTAAAGTAGTTCATAAATTTATGTAAAAATGATATTTTGTACAAAAATAAAAATTAAAAATAAACAAAAAATAGAGAATTGAAAAAAAAGAAAAAAATTCACTTATTATGAAAGAAAATTGACCTATGACCTGCATGATTTCGTGCAGTAATGGAGTTAGGCTCTGGAATGTAAAGTTCTCAAACTGATTCCAACTCTGGCACTTGTAGTGCACGAAATTCTTACCCCCCCCCCTTAGTAATAAAGTCATTCAATTACTTTACCCTGTGTCATTTAGTGTATTGGTGGATTGTCAAACCCTGGATCTAAAGTTCTCAGATCGATTTCAATTCACACACTTCTGGTGTCCAAACTTCTTATGAACTCACGGGCAATAAAGCTATTAGATACTTTTTTATTTATTAATCACAGGAAAGATTTTATTTAAAATTTGATAAGATTATAAAATTTGTACTGTTAATGAGTTTTTAATATATATTTTTGGAAAATAAATTTTGAATAACCTCACTTTACTGTGAAATATTAATCAAATTCACTTATATTTCATCCTTGAAATATATTGAAAATATTTTTTATATTTAAATATAAATAAAAAATTTAAATTATACAAATATTTTAACTTTCCCCAGTTATTATTTTTTAATGGACTCTTTAATAAAATTTATAGTTTAACGAAGTAATATTTCAAACTTCCTAAGTAAATACTTGACCCACTAAAATTTTGGTTTAAAAATAAAATTTAATTCAAGCATTTGTTTCGTCTTTAATAAAAATAATATATCTATTAGACAGCTGCCAGTTATAGAAAAAGATCAAGATAAACATAAACCTCTTCAAAATTTAATAACCTAACGTTTCATAAAATTGATTAACTGAGAATGAGCCAAACTGAAGGTAATTTTTCGCTTCACTTTAATACTTTTTAAGTGAAATAAAAATAATACTTATTAATAAAAAGTCATATTCAGCAAAAAATATATATGAAATTTATCGATCGTTTTCTAATTATATGCGTACTTCAAAGCGTTTTTTGTATTTAATGCATTTTTGAAATTAATATATAATTGTAGTATAATTTTTTTAACAAATTATTTGACTTATTAAAATGTTTTATTTAAAATGCATTTAAAAATTAATATACAGTTTTTAAATAAACCGATATTGTTATATTGTGTAATTTAAATTAATTTTATGATGTTACTAAATAAATAATCGAATGGTTTATTACCCAGAATTCGTAAAAAGTTCGAACACCGGAAATGCCAGGGTTATGCTACGATCCGTCAACCTTGAATTCCAGAGTCTGCCGGCACTAAATCATCCAAGGTAATGATAATTATGAGAATTCGTTTATATAAATAGTGTAGTACTAATAATTATTTAAAAGTCATTGAAGCTATATAATATTCGAAAATAAAATCACGGTAGGATTAAAATAAATAAATAATCAATTAGCTTTTTCCTGGAAGGTTCATAAGAAGTTTGAGCATTGGAAATAAAAATGCTGCAGCAATAATCCATAGACTCCTGAGTCTATCAAGCTACCATTGTGCTTAACCACATATGGCAATGTTAATTATTGAAAATTAGTTTATATGAATTTTTCAGTACTGAAAGTTATTTAAAAGTCATTTATATAAAAACAGAATAGGATTAATAAAATAAATATTTAAATAGTTTATTGCTAAAAAATTTGTAAAAAGTTTGAATTCATAAAAAGTTCCAGCACCAAAAGTAACAAACCCACAATAGCTCCAGATGTCATTTCTCTATTGTTGTACTAAACTGCTCAAGGCAAAGTACAACTAATTAACTATGATACAGGTTGAAATTGACAGCATATAAAAAATAATTTTAAAAAATGCATTAAATTGTTATTAATTTATAATAAAAGTAATGTTTGGTCAAGTTTTCTAATAAAAAAACTCAGTTTATGCAAATGAGGTTCAACTGGTGTAATACTCAACTTTGATGCCTGAACATCATTCAATCACATTCATAATTAATTTAAAGTAAAAAAATTTAAAACAAATACATATAAACTTATACATTTATGTGTGTGTGTGTGTGTGTACATGTGAATAAAATATGTGTGGATATTCATAAAATGCAAAAAATATTAATACAAAATTTTATGCATTAATAAAAATAAAATTCATTTAATGATACAACATATTAACATAAATTTTTCCTCCTGAAAAGGCAAATACAACATTTTGTACTTAAAATTCTAAACTTTCATAAATTTAGATATTTGGTTACATAATGAAATAATTCTTTGTTATTATTTGTGATTTTGTTTGTAATAAATTGAACAAAATGTTTTAAACATTGGTTAAAGAAAAGGTTTTCTAAGCTGTAAGCTTGGTGCTCAGCTATGTTTAATAAAAAATAAATACTATAATAAACTTTTTTTTAGCATACATTAAAAACATTTCAATCAATTTATAATAAAATAATATCTTTTTTACATTGTTAAAATAACATTTTTAAATAAAATTCATAACTATAAAAAAAATATTGAGAATGGCAAAATGAAAACTAAAGACTTCTGGGTAAACTAGAAAAAATAACTTCTGAATTATTCAATGAACTACTTTTTAATGAATTGCTCATTAAAAATGATTTTCCACTCATACTTGTTTTATTCTTTTTTAAAAAATATAATGGTATCTAAATTATTTTATTTTAAAATTAATAATGCCTTCATTTGCTCATTTTTTCTTCATATTTTTTTCTTTAGTTGTATTTTATAATGAAAAAAAACTTATTCTCCAACAAATCTTTATGATTTAGGCACAATTTATTAAAACATCAGTTAAAAAAATAATAATTTTAAAAATAAAATATCAACTTTGCAAATAAAAAAAGGGGAATTTTCAGAAATGAAATAATCAAAATAATAGATTTTATCTTAGACTTCACTTATTATGTTTAATTATTACAATATCATTAAAAGTCTATATTGTGCAACTTCAGAACTGCATTTTCTTTTCAATAGAGTGTTTTATTTTCCTTCCTTTGAATTATGATAGCTACTTATGTTTAGATGACATCATTAGAATTGAAATAGTTCTTAGCCATTAAAATTACTCAAATCTAAATTTTATTTAAAAGTTTTATTATCGGTGATATAAAAAGATTCCTGTGAATAAAACCATTTCAACCCAATTCCAATCCAACATGATGTTTATGGAAAAGTCGTGCAAGGAATTAAGGGAATCAAATGCATTTATGCAGTATTATCTTTTGTTTATAATATAAAAATTAAAACAATATTTTATTTATCTTTTTATTACTTATTGTTATAAAATTTGATTACTTTTAAATAAGTAAGTGTTATTTAAATTTTATTAAATTTTAGTAATTTTTAGCAATAAATTAGTAAAGTAAAACTTTGTTGACATCTGAGACAAAAAAAAAAAAGAAAATACCTCCTGTCAAAATTGTTGTTTTAATATTTTATTGACTTTTTTTATAATTATAAGTTCAATTTTAGTATTTTTAGAAGTTTCTTTTATTTAAAATTATGCTTTATTACGATATCTATGAAAAATGTTAAGTTTTGGAATAGTCATTATTTATTCATTTACTTAGCCTAAAATATTTGTTTTTGACAATTTATTACAGGTTGTTTTTCTTCATTAGTTTTTTATTTTATTTTCAAGACTATCCTTTATTGATTTAATTCATGTTTTCAGTGAAAAATGTAAAAATTGAATAGTAAAAGTAGAAAATAAAATTTAATTTGTCACAACAATACAAGCAAAAAAAAAATCTGAAAAATAAAAATAGTTTATGATAAAATTATTTTTATGCATTTTTTAAAAGGTTGGCACAAAATTCTGATTTAGAAAGGAATGGATTCTAGTGTTATTTTTTTAATGACTTTAATTTTCTGTTTCAAGTGTCTGTGGTTGAATAGAAGTCTTAAGTATATTTAAACATTATTATTATACAGTTTTAATTCCTTTTTTAATTTTATTTTAAAATTATTTATTCAACCTAAAATAGTATATATGATTTTATTAAATTAAATACTGCTTATTGCTATACTATTAATTATGAATAAAATAGAACATTATATAACATTACAAAACTAGCCAAAAAAAATTTACTAAAATTCTTCCACAAGCATGATTTCATCTATTAACAAATAGACCTTTTCAAATGAAATTCAACAAAAAATATACAATATATATATATATATATATATATATATTGTATATTTTTTGTATATATATATATATATATATATATATATATACAAAATAATCTTCCCATCATTCACTTCAAACCCCAACTTCCTTTAATATCAAAGGAAGTGAATGGTGGGAAAACTACTTTGTTTTGTGGACTATGTTTCCCAGAATATAAGACCTAATCAGAAAATAAGCCCCAGCTTGATCTTTTATGATGCTTATAATCTAAGCCCTAGTTATGGTTATTAGCCACGTAGACATTTGATTGATGTATTGAATTATAAAGTATTGAAACACTATTATTGACTTTAATGCTTTAAATAAATGTTAATATAAATTGCATGGTTCCTATGTATTTTCCCCTTGACAAGTTTGTCAAACGTAATTTTACCTGTAGATAGAAACAATTTATCTACCACAAGTCAGTGTATTAGACAATTTATAATTTCATTTATATACTTTTAAGTATTTATTTTATTTAATATTTAGATAGAGAATGCATAATTTAGGTTTAGAGTTTCATCATGAGTAGCTTTTAAATATTCAAGATAAACAAAAAATTAGTTTGATTTTTAACACCTTTTCCTCCTAAAAGATTTTATTAAAATAATGGAAATGATTTTAATAACCAAAGTTTAGCTTAAGTTAAATTATCAATCTTTAATTCTAAAGAAAAGTTTTTAAAAGAATACCCAGGCAGGGCTATTACAAGTAATTTGGAAAGTGTTTACAATGTGTGTACTTGATAATAGATGATGTAATTGTATCATATATGAATTGTCATAATTTGGTACACCTTATGTTATAATGGACATACTTAATGTGCACATTTGAAATAAAGAAACATTTTCTGAATTTTTGTGCTTGCATTTTTTTTTTTTTGGTTGCTTTTGTATGGACAAATCATTTTTAACTGTAATCATTTTTGTTATCCCTCCTGTTTAAAAGTCTTCAATTAACATTTGATTTAATAGTAAATTTAAATTGAATGATATTCTGGTCATCAAATAAGATGAGAGCAAAGAAAGCAGTATTCCAATAAGTACAAGTAAGGAATTGTTGAGGCTCCTGGGTTAAGAACATTAAAGATTTTTGTAAAGAGAAGATGTACTTAAATAAATATATATATATATATTTGTACTTGAATAAATATAGATTTTTGTACGTAAAAAATAAGTCATTCTTTGAAAATAAGCCCCACAGGGTCTTTTGGAGCAAAAATTAATATAAGACTCCATCTTATTTTGGGAAAAACATGATACATATTGTTTATCATACCATTTACACCTTTCTTAAACACTTTATCAATACTTTTATTTATATAAAACTAACAGTTTTGACTGTCCTGCAGTCACCAGATTAATACTTTTATTTATATCAAACTAGTCGAAACTGTTAGTTTGATATAAATAAAAGTATTGATAAAGTGTTTAAGAAAGATGCAAATGATATGATATGTTAAAGTAGAAATCAATATATAGGAAAAGAAGATGTAGAAAATTATATATATATATATTGTTTCAAAATATATTGTGTTTTAAACAGGCAAAACTCACTATATGTATTGCCACACGCAGCAAGATAGAGTAATCAATGGATGCCAGAAGGCTTGTACATAAAATCCCCATCTAATGCCTACTCATCCAATATCCCCAGATTAGTTTCTGGCTTGTGGCCTTCGTCAGTGAGAAGCCTTGGATGTGATAACACTGCACCTAGATCTTAGGATCTAATGCAACCCTCCAGCAGCCACTTTTTATCTCCACTTAACTACAAAACTATGAGTCTTAAACTGAAAACACCTTAATGTTTTCAATCCAAGCCCATTAGCTTATATAGTCATATGAGTCTGAACTCAGTTCAGTATCCATACATTCTGGTATCTTTGGTTCTTTAATGACCATAGCCACCACTATGCTATTAGGCAGGATTGGTTTTAAGCCAAAAAACATCACATGACCACCACTTCTTATGCTTGTGTATAACTGTTGTTAGAACAGGCAAAACTCACTATACATTGTAACAATCCGGAGAAGGACTTCACGTAAACTGCACTACGGGGCGCCATCTAGGCATTTGAACCTAGAAAAATTTATAAAGTAGGCAGATACGTAAGTCAAAAAAAAAATTTTTTTTTTTTTTATTTTTGATTCCGGTCGTTAGCCCATGTCACTAGCTCAGTGGAATAGCAGAGATTAAATAATATAATATCTTATCTAATTAGATTTCAACATTAAAAAATAAATAAAATAAGCCACTGCCAGTAATTAACATACAAACATTTATTTATGCACATATATATAAGATTTAAAATTATTTTAGTATTAGTTTTACATTTTAACATTTAACATTATTTTTAACTTTGATTTTTGACTTTAATTTACATTTAATTACTATTATATTCTAATTTTACATTTTAATTAAGTTCGCACAGATAAATTTATGAAAGCTTGTTTATAATGTTGAATATAGATCGGTTACATAGATTTCACGGTCAAAAACATTTCAAAGTAAACATAAACGATCAAAATACAAAATTATTGATTACTGACAATTGCGGAGGGAAATTTATACGTAACCCAATAGTATTCACCATAAGATACTTGCATTGTCACCAATAACTTAAAAGACATCCGAATAAATACATTTTAGATACTCACCATAAGGTATCATTATTTATCGAATGTCTATATATTTTGATCAAATATGAAAACCCAAAACATACCTAACCGATAACCAATCCATGCAAGCATCTATAAACAACTTAAATTTACTGCATTTTTATTTAGGGTCGAGTATGAATAGACCACATAAATTTGCTTTTGAAAATAAACATTCTATCCCTATTTAACCTTAGGTTAAAATTTGTAGTCAAACTGGCATCAATTCATCTGATATATCGATGTATTCAATGTAATAAAATACGGCAGCACAAAAGGTTAAGAGAAGAAATTGCCTCTTATGAGATAGGAATATTACATCTATCTGCAAAGAAGAGCAATAAAACAAAAAACTCCATAGAAAGGAACTGCGGTATCCGACTTATAATTCCTTCCATAGGCAAACGGAAGTGTGCGGCGTATGAAGCGATTCTGCCCGTAGCGAATCAATATTTCATCTACTAATCACACCAATATATCCAATCCATTGACCCAATTTAACCACGAAACAAATAACCTAAGATTACCCTCCCCTAATATGACTTTACAAATCTATACAGCCATTCACGCCTGACTTAAGTTTAACATTTATATAATTAATTTAACGAAAAACAAAAAAATCATGATAAAAACTTAAAGAATAAAAAATAAATAAATGGAAATGATTTTACATAAATAAGAAAAAAAATACTTCAAATAACAGTATTAATAAAGAATTTAGTTTGGTCAGATAGGATCATATTGCAATCATTTAAATATAGAAAATTTTAATTTAATGTTCATTATTTATAAAGTTCTTACGGTTTTTAAAACGTCCAACTTTATCCGTTGCTTGCCATGAACGTAAATTCCCACGCCGTCCTAAAGAGGTTAATATTCTGAAGGCCGATTTATTTATCCATCCGGAGATTTTTGCTTTAACTAGTCCTCAATGTAGAAAACGATAGTTCATTTCTCCTTTTCTTTAACAGCTGACAGAATTGACAGTGCGTCTGTCAATTCCATCACCTCCAACTCCGTACTACTACATATAGTCACATCGTAATAATCAATAATCAATCACTAATTAATAATTTCCAAATTTTCCTTTTATACGTATTCGAAGGATTGACTTGGCATTATGTCATCGATGTGATGTTCCTTTCGCTGAGGTCCGATTTCCCGATGGATTTCTTTCATTGGCTATTTGTTTCTATTGTTTTCCTACCTGACCGCTGTTTTTACATTTAAATGCCCAAGGCTGGTTTACATTTGACTAATTAAATTTATCATTTCCATTTCTGATTAATTAACCTGTTTTCCAAATCAAAGATATATTTAAAGATATAATTTTATCTCCAAATCTTTTTAAGTTTTTGTTTTTAAAATACCTTTTCTATTTTTAATACAGTTTTATTTTAATAATTTTTTTTATCTGTGCGATTTAATATATATGAGTTTAAGATGATATTTAATTTCAATTTTTAATTCTTAAAGAAAGTTTTTAAATGCGAACTTTTTGATTTACTTTCATGTTTAATAAATATAAAAAAAACAATGTAATGAACGTCTGTGCTCGTTACATATCAGTAAAGTTACTTAAAAAAAAATGATCAAAAAAAAAAATATTTTACTTAGGGTTAGTAATTACGGTACACGATTGACGAAGACATTTACAAAACATCCGGTTAATAATTTTACAAAAAGACTATACAAAAAGAAAAATGTTTACTATCGCTTACCTAAGGACCATTTACGTTCACCTCCTCCCGACCAGAGTTCTAACTTTTTTTTTTACCCATTTTATTTTTACACACGGCATGACAAGCAAATTTTATAAATTATTTATTTAAATAAGGTTGCATTGAGATAAATATGTTTTAAGAAATAATGGGTTTAAATGTATATATTTGCAGCACAATTATAAACACCACCAACTTATTTATGACTGATTGAAATGCATACATAGGGTTACACTGAAGTAATTCCCAAAGGTACTCATCATAAGGCACCACATTTCGATCATAAACTTACGTGGCTGTGCGCACCTATACACCTAAAAGCATAATATATATCAACAAAAAAAACATATCAATCGCAACCTTTTGACTTTTTTTTTTTTTTAACAAAAATTAGTTTTAAAATTATTTATACTTTCTCATGTTTAATATATATGCGCAATTTCTTTCTGGCAGTGCTTTTATAAGATTTAAAATATACGACTTATGTAAACAGATAAAACATTTCATTTTGACAAAATTTGCTCAGGGTATACGTGGTTTATTAAACATCGGCCTGAGTTGGTTTGCCAGTTGTAACGATCCGGCAAAGGCGACTTCACATAAACTGCACTACAGGGCGCCATCTAGGCATTTGAACCTAGAAAAATTTATAAAGTAGGCAGATACGTAAGTAAAAAAAAAAAAAATTTTTTTTTTTTTATTTTGATTCCGGTCATTATGCTGCTAATGGGGAACCTTTATTTGGTTCAGAGGCGGGGGACTTACATGCTAATCTGGCCCGTAGCTCAGACTTCGCTACTGCACTACCCATAAGAGAAGATGTGCTGGCAACGCCATGGCTCCATCTTATATATATATATCAAAAAGAACAGCACAACGAGAAAATATTAATAAATCCCACATCCGCCAAGCCGAAGGATATTATAAATTAAAGATCATATATTAAATGAACACTAGATCATCAGCTTGATCAAAAGAGCCAACTCTTCTGTAGCATGAGAAATACGATATGCTACTGACAGGAATATATAGATACAAACTTTACTTTATCCCGTTCAATCTCTTTAGTTATCTATAACTACCAAACTTTTAAAAGGGGGAAAAGTATATTTAATAGGGGACTTACGAATACTTAACTAAAAAAATATACTTATGATTGCACTCCAGGCTAGTTTAATCTTTAGTAAAATAATAAATAAAGGTTGAAAAGCCACCTTTTATATTTATATTAATTAATTTACTAAATGACAAAAATATGAATTTGGTTTTCGAAACAGCGCACGAAATGACACTATATAAATAATAATAC
Source organism: Epiperipatus broadwayi (assembly GCA_028023455.1). Classification (NCBI taxonomy): domain Eukaryota; kingdom Metazoa; phylum Onychophora; class Udeonychophora; order Euonychophora; family Peripatidae; genus Epiperipatus; species Epiperipatus broadwayi. The sequence continues at coordinate 918,225 of JAQFVV010012620.1, read as the reverse complement.
GGAGATTTTAAATGATATCTTTTTAAAAAAACATATTGGTAATTAAATGCACGCTGTTTCGAAACATAGGTATAATTAACAATAATTAAAAATAAGCAAAAGAAAAGCAAAATATAACTGCAGTGATTAAATTATATAGCAAAATATTAATTAACAAAGAAATTTAGCAAAAATATTTCATTTATAGATTTCAAATACGATTTAGACAGGGTTTACAATATTGAATTAATAAAGAAATTTGCAAAAGTATTTCATTTTAGAGAATTTACAATATTATTTGGAAAATAATTTAGAAAGAAATTACAATAATATGGTTAGCTAACCTGATTTTGAAGAAATAATGATTGTTGTTGAAATTCACACAGAGCTCTGCGATTTTAAATAATATTAAAACAGTTCTCCTAGCTGAACTGGAGATATTCAAGCTGGAACGAAGGTGAGTTCTTTGGTGGCTTATGGCATGTTCTTATTCAGTTGCGAGACGATTTAAAATGGTGTTGTAACGAAGGCAAGTTCTTTTAGCAGCTTATGACATCTTTTATTTGGTGTGGTTGTTGCTTCGGCATTTGATAGATTGAACTTGGCGTTCCATCACGGGAATTGCAGCAATTCTTGCCTGACTTTAGCCAGACATGGTAAAATTAAACAATTTTGACTTTTGATATTAACAGCTATTCAACAGCAAGATGGAGTCTATCTTCCCACTTAAAATAAGGCCTATTTATCCATTTCCACTAAACCTTAACACCTTTTTGGAATTTCATTAGCCTCGGGACCAATTGACTTTTAATTAAACAAAATAATATAATCCAATTTCTACAACAGATAACGTCTCCGAGGTTTTACATTTAATTACTTAAAATTATTAAAATATATAAATTATATAATTTGATTCAGTTTCATTAATTAAATTCCTTTTTAGGTGTTAAAGAATGTTAAAGCTTAGCAGAAGGAATGGTATTCTGATTTAATGATAAAGTCTTTTGTTGCAAACAAAAATCAATCAGTAAACTAGATTTTACTTTTTACCCGGGGTGCAGTCACTAATTGATATCTTGTTTACACAAAATTCTCATTTTTAATTACAAACGGATGATTTTTATTTTACCGAAATGAATAACTTTTAACATATTTGTTTTTACAATATTATTTGTTTATAATTAAAAAAAAGCAAATTTAAAGAAAATACTTTAGTTTCAATTATATATGTAAAACATTAAATCAGAAAACCGTTAAATATAATTTAAAGAAAATGTTTTACATTATCTTTATTTAAACTTAAATATATATATATATATCATTCCAATGTTTAACTTATCCATCCACATACAAATATAATAAAGAATTGACTGAAAATTAATAAAACATTTTATAATAAATTATGAGCATTTCTCCGCTATAATTTTATCAAACCTGTCTAACTATAGCGTGTTTCGTATGTAAATGGATGATGCAACTCAAGCGGCCATTATAGCAAAGTTTTCCCGCTCGACTTATATATAACATTTTTACATATGACATTTCTACATTTAAGATAGGTTCGAAACTAGTTCAGACGAGTAGGTCATTAGGTTGATGGTGAAACGGAAAGGGATTGGAGGTTTCCGTTTCATATCAGTAAACTTAGTAAAAAAAAAACAAATAAAAAAAAATGACTTTACTTATATAACACGGAGCTAAATTATGGCTTCTTTCAAAATATAAACTCATGACCTAATCCTATGCTAAACTTATGATCATACATCATACTGGATTACACTATATAATAAATTTAATGCTTCTCACAATTATCAACACACATAATAAAATCATCGGTTATTAGTTAATATTTTAAACTTAAACAGATATATACCCAAACGAGTATATCTCTTTGTCACAATAATGGATCTGTTTATATATATATAAAATATAATGCGTGTAATAAATATATAAAAGGGTATATAGATAATATATGGATAAAATATAAAGTATATAATAGGTAAAATGGATATAGATAAAATGTAATGTGTATAATAACAATATAAAGGGTATGTAAATAAATATAAAGTGTATCATATATATATATATATATATATATATATAAGGTATATAAATAAAATATAGAGTGTATAATATATATGGAGTGATCAAATCACTCCCAAAAACAACTAACAATTTAAATAGGATCTGGGGGTTGTTTAAGGAGTAACTCCACGCCGGGGTTGAAACAACATCCCAACAGATCATCATCATCATCATCGTCAGTTGTCCAACCATCTTCATCATCATCGGTTATCCATTCATAGCTTTCATTTTTGTCTTTCAACCTCACTGGAGATCGCTTAGGGTGCATTGTCAAACTTCGTATCTCATGCAGCTCGAGATTCTTTTCTTCAAACGTGGGCTCCTGTTCTGCTGCAGATAACTTACTAGTATTTTCTATAGGAGTTTCTTGGCATGGGTGTTTAGATGCTTTCTATTATTTATATCATTCACGTTTATTATTGCTTGTGTACATTTTGCATTTCTTTCCTTTTCAATGATCTTTTCTTCAGTAAGTGCTTTTCCCTCTCTAAAATTATTTTCAGTATCATCTTCAGTCTGGCCAATAAATTGCACTATCTCATGTCTATTAAGTCTTTTATCTTGGTAATCACTAGCAAAGTTGCTTTCCTTACTTTCCCTTTCTCTCTCCTCTTTCATTTCTGCTACATCTCTCAATTCTGGAATACATGCTGCGATAATGTTTTCTTCTTTGTTGGCTATTTGACTTCTTTGTAGCAGGTTTTCTTTTATTTCATATATTTCCTCTCTGATCTCCCTTTGGGCTTCTTCACACTCTTGCACTTTACTGTTAAATTCTGCCCCTACTTTAAAGACCCTTTCTTTCAAACCCTTTTCTTGACATTCTACTTGTTCAACTAAAGCCTTCACTTCTTCTTTAATCACAACAAATTCCTTTCTATTTTCTTCTTGGTTTTTATGTAACATTTCTTTAAATTCTCCCCTCATTTCTTCAGATTTCTGCTGGCAGCTGGTTGACAATTCCTGTAGACCTTGGCACAACATTTCTTCCAGCCTTTTATCTCTGTCTGCCATCTCCTGTCTAATATTCCTGCTAAGGTTTTCAAATCTTTGTGACATTTTCTGGTCTCTTTCCTCCATTTTCTGATCCATTTTCTGATCCCTTTTCTCTGCATCCTGTCTAAGCTGTCTCAGCAACCAATTCAAGTCCCAGCCTTCCTGTTTAATCTCCTTTATCGGTATCTGTTCCGATATTTCTGTAACTAAATTCTCTGGCATAGCTATAGTTTTCTGTGCACCCTCATCTCTATCCTGGCTCATACCATCTTCCCTTTCTATTTCTTCCGTACTGCTGTTGTACTCATTAATCTCCCTGATCTCAACATGATACCTCCACCTTTCATCTCCATTCCTACTTCTATCTCTTCCCCACTGCTCATTGCTTCTGTTTCTTTGTTCATTTTGTATACTATATATTCCTTTCAAAGTTATTATTATTATGCCTACTAAATATTTGATTTTTAAAACTTTTATACTTTTAATACAGCTGTTTGCTGCTCTCCTCCTTCAAGAACGACTCATTCACTACCATCCCAACTCTATGCCTAACTCACTAATATATCTATAAGCCCACACCATTTTGATGCCTGTCCAACATATAATCAATTAAAAAAAAATTTGTGTCCCTACTTTTTATTTTATAAAATATACGAAATTCTTTTTTTATTTAAAAAAAATCCCTTCTTTTTTTCTAGCTTTAATAAAATATACGAAAAATTTTAAAAAAATCTTTTTTTTCTTTTTCGTCTATATATCTAAGTATAACACATATTTTAATATTAAAGATGACTTAATAAAAATTTAACTCACCCCCGCTCTCTTCTTCCAGCTGTTTATATATATATATACACATATATACTTAAATAGTTTTATGACCTAATTCCGTTTGACCCGTCTGCACCAATTTCAAACCTTTTAACTTTTGGTTAATTTGATGTTACTTTTATATATATATATTTCTTACTCATTTTAAACCACTCCAATTCATAAAAGTACTTTGATAAAACAACGAGGCCCCCCTTTTCTTTTAATCTAAATTTCTTTTCTCTGCTCCCTAATGACAAATTTATAAGAGGATGACTTATAACTTGATCAATCATCCTCGGGCACCAGTCACTAGTGAACAGGAAAGACACAAAATAAATTTAATAAATTTTTTTGCTATATACACACAAAAGTCCATAACTCAGAGTATGTAGGTGTTTACATCGAAGCCTCACTTGGTCGTCCAAACGTGGAAAAAAAAAATCTTACATATATACATTATTCAAAAAAAAATTTGACTCTAAATCATTAATTTTGACCAAAAGAATTATATATATACTCCATAATCTCTTCAGGGGTGGAAATGAGTTACAAGCCCCACGATTTGGGCATCCAAATGTGGAAAAAAAAAACCTATGTGCCAGTCAAAACATGCTTATCCATCTAACACGAGCTGGAACTCACAAAATGTACTTCAAACCCAGTCAAGCCCGAGATTTAGGTCAGGGACCAGCCTGGATTCGAACCCGCTCTCCAAGCACCAGATCTAACACCCAATGGATAACATAACAATGGTAGCACACGAGATTTAATTCTTCATCCGGCCCACTAGCAAATCGGAGAAAACAATAAGACTCATGGACTTACAACAACGTAAATACTAGACATTCCACGGATAAAATCTAACATATTTAAATAATAGGGGCTTTACTAATGAATACTTATGGGCAACTAGTGAATTGGATTGATTTAATAATGAGACAGAAACTGATATATGATGAATTAAAATATATTTATTGACAATTGTTGTTGGCAAATGCACACAGGCATTTCATTTATAAAGTGACATTCTCTAGACTATTTGAACAATAATTGATGTTGGCAAATAGGTTTGTGGCTATGATTTAATGGAGCCAAATCTGCTATACAACTAATCACTACATTAACTTATTTGTTATGTCCTTTTTATAATCAGTTCGAGTGGCTCCTTTACGTAAAATCAAACCAAGTCTGGAGTGGAACTTAATACATCTGACTAAAATCAACGTAAAATCAAACCAAGTCTATGCATCCCAGATAGCTTAAGATCGAACGGGTTTTCAAGAATGCTTCGGTTCAATGCCGAAGATTGCATATTAGGGAGGAAAGAGTTGGCTATAATGATTTTACTAATATGCTAGGCACAAGTAAAGTATAATAATAAAGTGGCTCTGCGGATGGAAGAATAGTTTTAGGGTTTTTGTGACAAACAACGGTTTACCCAATAACCGGTCGTCATGCTGCTAATGGGGAACCTTTATTTGGTTCAGAGGCGGGGGACTTACATGCTAATCTGGCCCGTAGCTCAGACTTCACTACTGCACTATCCATAAGAGAAGATGTGCTGGCAACGCCATGGCTCCATCTTATATATATATCAAAAAGAACAGCACAACGAGAAAATATTAATAAATCCCACATCCGCCAAGCCGAAGGATATTATAAATTAAAGATCATATATTAAATGAACACTAGATCATCAGCTTGATCAAAAGAGTCAACTCTTCTGTAGCATGAGAAATACGATATGCTACTGACAGGAATATATAGATACAAACTTTACTTTATCTCGTTCAATCTCTTTAGTTATCTATAACTACCAAACTTTTAAAAGGGGGAAAAGTATATTTAATAGGGGACTTACGAATACTTAACTAAAAAAATATACTTATGATTGCACTCCAGGCTAATTTAATCTTTAGTAAAATAATAAATAAAGGTTGAAAAGCCACATTTTATATTTATATTAATTAATTTACTAAATGACAAAAATATGAATTTGGTTTTCGAAACAGCGCATGAAATGACGCTATATAAATAATAATACGGAGATTTTAAATGATATCTTTTTAAAAAAACATATTGGTAATTAAATGCACGCTGTTTCGAAACATAGGCATAATTAACAATAATTAAAAATAAGCAAAAGAAAAGCAAAATATAACTGCAGTGATTAAATTATATAGCAAAATATTAATTAACAAAGAAATTTAGCAAAAATATTTCATTTATAGATTTCAAATACGATTTAGACAGTTTACAATATTGAATTAATAAAGAAATTTGCAAAAGTATTTCATTTTAGAGAATTTACAATATTATTTGGAAAATAATTTAGAAAGAAATTACAATAATATGGTTAGCTAACCTGATTTTGAAGAAATAATGATTGTTGTTGAAATTCACACAGAGCTCTGCGATTTTAAATAATATTAAAACAGTTCTCTTATAGCTGAACTGGAGATATTCGAGCTGGAACGAAGGTGAGTTCTTTGGCGGCTTATGGCATGTTCTTATTCAGTTGTGAGACGATTTAAAATGGTGTTGGAACGAAGGCAAGTTCTTTTAGCGGCTTATGACATCTTTTATTTGGTGTGGTTGTTGCTTCGGCATTTGATGGATTGAACTCGGCGTTCCATCACGGGAATTGCAGCAATTCTTGCCTGACTTTAGCCAGACATGGTAAAATTAAACAATTTTGACTTCTGATATTAACAGCTATTCAACAGCAAGATGGAGTCTATCTTCCCACTTAAAATAAGGCCTATTTATCCATTTCCACTAAACCTTAACACCTTTTTGGAATTTCATTAGCCTCGGGACCAATTGACTTTTAATTAAACAAAATAATATAATCCAATTTCTACAACAGATAACGTCTCCGAGGTGTTACATTTAATTACTTAAAATTATTAAAATATATAAATTATATAATTTGATTCAGTTTCATTAATTAAATTCCTTTTTAGGTGTTAAAGAATGTTAACGCTTAGCAGAAGGAACGGTATTCTGATTTAATGATAAAGTCTTTTGTTGCAAACAAAAATCAATCAGTAAACTAGATTTTACTTTTTACCCGGGGTGCAGTCACTAATTGATATCTTGTTTATACAAAATTCTCATTTTTAATTACAAACGGATGATTTTTATTTTACCGAAATAAATAACCTTTAACATATTTGTTTTTACAATATTATTTGTTTATAATTAAAAAAAAGCAAATTTAAAGAAAATACTTTAGTTTCAATTATATATGTAAAACATTAAATCAGAAAACCGTTAAATATAATTTAAAGAAAATGTTTTACATTATCTTTATTTAAACTTAAATATATATATATATATCATTCCAATGTTTAACTTATCCATCCACATACGAATATAATAAAGAATTGACTGAAAATTAATAAAACATTTTATAATAAATTATGAGCATTTCTCCGCTATAATTTTATCAAACCTGTCTAATTATAGCGTGTTTCGTATGTAAATGGATGATGCAACTCAAGCGGCCATTATAGCAAAGTTTTCCCGCTTGACTTATATATAACATTTTTACATATGACATTTCTACATTTAAGATAGGTTCGAAACTAGTTCAGATGAGTAGGTCATTAGGTTGATGGTGAAACGGAAAGGGATTGGAGGTTTCCGTTTCAACATATTGCCACACACAGCAAGCTAGAGTAATCAATAGATGCCTAAGATCTAAATGCAGTGCTCTCACATCCAAGGCTCCTCACTGATGAAAGTCACGAGCCCAAAACTAGTCTGGGATATTGGATGAGTAAGCACTAGATGGGGATTTTATGCACAAGCCTTCTGGAATCCATTGATTACCCTAGCTTGCTGTGTGTGGCAATACGTATAGTGAGTTTTGCCTGTTTTAATAACAGTCATACACAAGCATAAGCAGTGATGGTCATGTGATGTATATTGTATCTTATTAAAATTTTGGGCAGTAACAATAAAAAAATGAAGCATAACTTTACTGATTTCCTGATTTTGTGGTTCAGTTAAAACAATAAAATATTATCATCATAAATCATTATTCAAAATTAACTAACATGTTGTCCCAAAATACTATGTATAGTATTTTAAGATAAGAAGATCAAATATAAGTATGTGTAATTATTAAACTGGTAGTTTAACTTACATGACAATTTAAATGTAAATTCACGATATATTACTATAACTTTAACCCTGCTCACAAATAAATAATAATAATAATAATCTCGATAATAGACTCATGTATTTATAAGGTGCGAATGAGTTTATATGTTGATGAGTATTTTATTTGTTAGATAGATAATTCAATAAATAAATAATCGATTGTGTGATGATTGGATAGGTTGGAATATGTGAATCAATACTCATAAGTAATGTAATTTGTAGAATATGTAAATCAAATGATGTATTGATTATAATAATATATAAATTTATTAAAAGAATAACACTAACTTCAACAATTATAAATTGAAAATGGTCCATTGTATCATTAAATTCTACTGTGGATGTATTGCAATTGCAATCTGCACTTCAAATACCTATTAAACATATACATTTCACAATTAAAACAAAGGACAATCTTTCATGCAATAAAAAAAAAGATTTTTATATATCTTTTAAATCAAGTAAAGCTTTCATCACAATTACTTACATATGTTTAAAATAAAAATCTAAATGTTAATTACACTTTTAATTTTAAATTATTTTACTAAGGTTGAATAATATAACAATCCGTATTATTAAAACAGGCAAGACTCACTATACGTATGCCACACACAGCAAACTAGAGCAATCAATGGATGCCAGAAGGCTTGTGCATAAAATCCCCATCTAGTGCCTACTCATCCAATATCCCCAGACTAGTTTCTGGCTTGTGGCCTTCGCCAGTGAGGAACCTTGGATCTGAGAGCACTGCACCTAGATCTTAGGATCTAATGCAACCCTCCAGCAAGCCACAAGCCAGAAACTAGTCTGGGGATATTAGATGAGTAGGCACTAGATGGGGATTTTATGCACAAGCCTTTTAGCATCCATTGATTTCTCTAGCTTGCTGTGTGTGGCAATACGTATAGTGAGTTTTGCCTGTTTTAACAACAATTATATACAAGCATAAGGGGTGGTGGTCATGTGATGTTTATTGGCTTAATCTGTATCATTACTTTAGATTTTAAAAGAAAGAATTATGAATAGATATATATTAATATATTCTTAATTTTAAAAAAAAAAACAATTAAAAATAAGATAAAGATTAATCCAATAAAGAAATTCTCAGAAATCATTTATTTATGCTAGTGTTTATTACCATAGGTGACATTTTTAACATTATCTAATTATATTTTCAGTTTTCTGCAATGTTTTCTATAACATTCCCATGATGATAAACGATGGTGTGTGTCTTTATGCACTAGCTGGTATCCAGCTACCCTTGTTTATTAGATGTTACTGTTCATATCAATATCTTAATATTCGACTGCTTCATAGTGTTCAGCATAGTATTCTCCATGTTAGAAAGTGATTATTCTTTTATTATTGTTATCCAGGTTCATTTATTCTTACAGTTTCTAATTTAGAAGAACTCGAGCTCTCTTTTTCATATTTTCTAGTCAATGTGTATTATCACTTATGTCTTAAATTTACAAAATTTTAAAGATCAGCGGGTAAAAAATAAAAATCTATCCAAAATAAACTTTTTTCTGTTCTTCTTTGTGTGTATGTTTTCCCCATTACCAGGCAACAACACATTCTTTTAAAATTATCTCATGAATTATCAATTTCTTTTTTTATAATTATAACAAAGTTTATTACTATAGATACATTTAATATTTTATTTTGACTTAAATTAATTACACATTCATTCTTGCATTCATTCTAAATTTGAATTTATTTAACTATTAGACATGAATTATATTTAACATTTTTTTAATTTATGATTTGAGACTATAGATAGATAATATGGTAATGGATGTGCATATCATAACATGTTATATGTAGAGCTCACAAAATAAGCTCCTAACAAGCTTTGCAGAATATCCCCAACCCAGACTGGTTTCTGCTACTGGCATCGTCAGTGAGGTGCGAGGATATTCAAGCATTAAATTAAAAATACCAGGACAAGCCCAGCACTTTATCTAACATATAACCATTACGTAGAAAATCTGAAATTTTCAGACATCCATATGTCTTCCAATCCAGATATCTAACTTAAATAGCCATATGGGATTGAACTAAGTTCACATATACCATATATTAATAGCTTTAGCAATATAAAATCATCAAAACCTTAATAACAAAAAATAAAATTACAAAAAATCAAGTGCTAGGTTTGTCCTGGTATTTTTAATCTAATGCTTGAATATCCTAGCACCTCACTGATGACACCAGTAGCAGAAACTAGTCTGGGGTTGAGGATATTCTGCAAAGCTTGTTAAGAGTTTATTTTACGAGCTCTATGTATAACATTTGTAAATACAAGCTTATTAAATTAGGTCATTTGACATATGACTTGATTTTTTTTAATCATAACATGTTGTATGTATCTTGTCAAATTTCACTTGAAAAGATATATTTGTTAAAAGATGAAACCAGAGTGTGTAGAAGACTTTCAGTAAAAATTTGTTGTTTTGACTAGTTTTACTTTCTATTTTGTAATTGCATTAATTAATTTTATTTAGTGTAAAAATGCTATAGTTTAATAATAAATTAAGTCTTAAGTCTGCAAATTATTGTTAAAGATTTTTAAAAAATGATGATTGTAAACTTAATGTGAAATTTGTTCGAGTTTAAGATGCTATGTGAGAAAACAGAAAGTTCAATGACTGCAACTTTTTTGAATATCACATTTACATCTTAGTCTAAAATAAAAACATTGTTTGATTTTTTTCTTGGATGTCCAAGCTTTAATTCCCACTCCCCTCCCATCTTTCTACTAAGAGAGGATGTATGTGGAGAAGTGAACTGGCAAAACTCTTTAAACAGCTAATATTTTGGTCAATTCATAACATTTTCTATTTTGTAAGGCTAGCGAAATATATATATTAAACTACACACATACTCATGTTACATATTTTCATTTTAAGAGAGAAAGAAGGAAGTGATTATCTTATTAATAAAATGAAATAGCTTTCTTTTAAGAAATGTAATTGTATCAAAAGTAAACAATTGTGTATACATTTTTTTTAAATAGAGTAAATGTTTAGAATTGGATTGGGGGGGGGGGGTAATTCTTAAATAAAGATTGAAATTAGCTCTCCTCTTTATAAGTACAGAAAAAAATATATGTATGAGGGGGAAAAGTAATAATAATGAGTAAATATAAAAAATCAAAACAAAGGTTAATTTTTAAAAGGAAAAACTTTAAAATGCAATTAGTAAAAGATTACTGGTGGACAAAAGAAAATTAGAACTAACAATTAAAATTAATTAAAACCATACAATCTATTTCATCAGTGTAAAATGATGAGATAGTTAGATTAATCTTGAAATGAGATTAGATAGCAGGAAAATGCAAGAATTAATTAAATTTGATCTAACTCATGATAAAAATAAAACAATGGGATGGAGAAGTATAAAAGAGAGAAGAGAAAAAAATGTAGAATGCAGTCAGATTATTATTTATCATCAGAGTATAAATACTATTGCTATTATTTTTAATGATCTGCTATGATAGAATTATTATTAAGAATAAAGAAGAGAAAACAGAAAAGATCATGAGAGAACTGCTCATGTCTCTAGTATGCTTGTTCCTTGACCCATTCATCACTGAGAGCTGACTTAGCAACATTCAGTGCTAAAGAACAGTAGGAGTGTTTGGCTGGTCTTTGAACTTGAGTCCTAAGTACCATCAGATGTATTCAATCTGGAACCAATGCCTGATCTGTGATATGTAAGCTGCTGATGATCTCTCTCCCATTGTCAACCTGAAGAATGGAAAGGAAATAAAAAAACATCGATGGAAACCAAAAGGCCAAATAGTTGGTAGTCAACAAGTAACAAGAAAACAAATAGAAAAACTGAACCAATGAAAATGTTGTGTGCTATTATAAAACCTAGGTAAATATACTTTTCCTCTCCCATTATATATTTGTTAATGAAATGAACTCTAATGAACTATCATAATTATAACCTAAAGTAATCTTTAACATTTCTTGTGTAAACTTTATTATATTGTTATACTTATATGTGTATGTGTAAAATAAATGTTGTTTTGATTTATTGTTACTTGGTCGATTCTTTCTCTTTTGTAACTGCATCACTAGTGAATTAGTTGCTAAATAGTTATAGGTGTTGAATAAATATGCCAAATATCCCCCACTTCATAGCTAAAAAAGGGAACTAGCTTGGGATATGTCAAGTGCTGGATTATGTGCCTGTCATCTGAGGCATGCTGACTATATAAATATGGTTGGATGGCACCTGAGTTTGATCCTCAAAACAAATAAAATGCTTTGGATAGCAGGGTTTGAATCCAAAAGTCAAAGTGGGCTATGGTCTGGAAATGTGGTCATGTTATCCTTTGTATAACTCGATCTGTCCATGGGTATCATTGATGGCTATGCTATCAATGGTATTCCCCCTCCCTGCTTGAAGGGCCAGTCTGTTCCAGTAGATTTCAAAAGGTATTAAAGTTATGTTACTAAATATTTAAACCTAGTTAAGATGGAAACTTATATGGACCCGGTTCAATATCGATACCTGCTTTTTGGTTTTAAGATACCATTTCTGATTTTTATAATCTAGCAATTTGATGTGATCTACATATACAAATAAGTTTTATATTTAAACATATATTCATAGTTGAATTTTTATTTCATACTTTTTTTTCTCATTTTCTAAATCTAATTATTGCTTTTTAAAAAAAAAATTACAATAGTATTAAATATTACTTCATATCCTCACGTCGCGGTTAAAGATTTGCTTTATGTATTTTAGAAAACATATTTTTATTTTAAAAAATTTATTTATAGCAAATATAAAAACATTTTATGCAAATTTTCATTTATTAATAAACAGTAGCGATTTAAAAAATATTAAATAATATAAATTGTAATTTCAAAATATTAATCATAAAATAAATTTCATCATTAATAAATTATTTTGTTATAAATGTTTTAGACAAAAAAATATTTTAGATAAATATTAATAAATGTTGAAAAATTGTTCGTTAACTACTTATACTTAATATTTTAAATATTAAAGTTATTGTTTTTAACTTCAGTTAAAATACGAATTTAAAAATAATCTGTCCATACATATGTAAATGTTTGAAAAAAATTCTCTCTTAAAAAAAATAGCTTTTGACAATTTTGATGTATTCAGTTTGATAAACAATTAGTAATATATATATATTAACTTTTTATGTTGGTTGGTTGGTTGGTTGGTAGATAGGTAGGTAGGTAGGTAGGTAGGTAGGTAGGTAGGTAGAGGTAGGCAGGCAGGCAGGCAGGTAGGTAGATAGATAGATAGATAGATAGATAGATAGATAGATAGATAGATAGATAGATAGATAGATAGATAGATAGATAGATAGATAGATAGATAGATAGATAGATAGATAGATAGATAGATAGATAGATAGATAGATAGATAGATAGATAGATAGACAGACAGAATAAAATAATTTTTGTAATAAATAGCCCACTATTTTTTCAACAGTCTATTATAGAGGAACACTGAATGAAAAACAGAGTTTGTCAATTGCCATGTGGTGAGCCTTTGCGTAGTTTTCCATTCTTAATTTTACTTTCTATTTAATGCATATTCATTTATCAATCTAATGTTATATAGTTAGATAGAGTACTCTTGTGCTATTTACCTAAGATAAAATTATAAGCCAATTTTCTTCCTTAGAATTTGAACTCAGATCTAGGCCTTTTCACATATAACCTCTAGCCTTGCCCAATGATGCAATTGCTGTTGATAAACATTTTCATACCATCACCACTATTACTTTAATAGAATGCTCCGCAAACACAAAATGATCATTCTGATCTTGATCAATGAACCAAACACTATTAATAAACATTTCAGAATTTCCATTTCACATGGTCATTTTGTATTGGCCAAACAATCTAATAAATTATGCGGGAGGCTCGCTGAAATGTTTATCAGCAGTACTTGGTTATTAATTAAGACTTGTGGTTACATATGAAGATAAAAATAGTGCTAAATGTATATTACAATATTTAACTTGCCAATATATAAACATAAATCATAACTAAACCCAACTTACATGTCAGCCATTTTATTATTTAGAATAGCGGATATGTAATATCATAAACTCTATAGCTATTATTTATACATGTATATTGGTATATGTTGAAATTTAGAATTTATACCAGAGTTTTTTGTTAAATATATGTAAACCGGTATGAATATTTTTAAAGGTAAAACATGTCCCTGTCAGATTTTATTTAGTGTAAAAAACAAGTTTAAATATTTTCTTGCTATTTAAACAATTAATATACTACTTTATTAATTATTATTAGGAAGTATTCCTTTCTTTTTTCTTTCCTAAATCACTATTAATTTTAACATATAAAATACTCCACACATTTTGTTCTTTTAAGTTTTGTCTTACAAATTTGATAAATTTGTTGATTTTCTTTTACATCCTTGTCTATAATAATAACCTGTAAGGCTGTATCCTTGTCTATATTGTAATTTCTCTCCTAGTTTTGGCTATATTTAAAAAATTATTTCTATAAAATATATATATATTTTTTATAACATTATTTAAGATATATATATAATACTAATTTATAAATAACAACATTAACATAATACATTTTTATACAATATATAATTTTATCTTCTTTTATAAATATATCTGCTCCCAATGTTAAATATTTTCTTATTGCAACTTTCTTACATTCTAACTTTCTCTGCGTATTTTGTTATTAAGTAACTTATTAAAAATATTTATTAAAGATATATATAAAGAAATGAGTTACTTGATAGTTTAAAAATAAAATATACAAAAAAGTTTAGAATGTAAAAAAACCTTTGGTTTAATAAAATATAAACAACATATGTAAATCATAGGAACATATAATTTTAAAAAAGGTAAAGATATGTATCGTATATATACACAAAGTATTATGTCAATGTTATTTAGAAATTATTGTAATAATATTATATCTTGTAAGTATATATATTATAGGAATAATATTTGAAAATCACCATAAAAGATGATCGAAATGTACAAGTAAGATTATAAAGTAATATACATAAAGATATAAAAAGAACCAAGTAGTGAAACATAATAAAACCAGGATTTAAAACGAACAAACCAAGTGAAATATTTTCTCACTATTATTAATTGTATAATATTTTTATGGGTAAAAGATATTATTGATATAATCAGATAAAACAGCCTTTAAATAGTCTACTTCGGGGGCAAAGTGCCCTCCACCCACCTATCTTTTACAGAAAAACCCTCCAGGCTTGCTAACTGATATGATAAAATTTTAAATATTTTTACATCTGTTTTCTTTTCTAACTAGGAATAAAAAATATCCATTTACCAACCAATATTAGATAGCTAAATTGACTATGAGCTGACGAACAAAAAAAAATCTATGCCTGTTTTTAAACATGTAACTTTATTCATAAGGACTGAGACCAATGTATTAATTATCGTTAAACCATAAAATCCTTCAACAAATAATTTATATTTTTACACTAAATGTAAAGTGAATTAAAATGCAAAACTTTACATGCATATATAATCACTTTATATTATAACAAATTTATATTGTAAATCTACAAATTATTTACAAGTCATGTAGATTATATAAAATATTTTTCTTCTAAACACAACCCTAGAGGAGTGTTTGAGACCTGTGATATTATGACTAAGAGAAATTTATTAGACTTTAGAGTAAATACAAATAGTAATATCATAAGATTGTTTATGATGGTGGTATGTCATAACATGCCACTTTCTTAACACAAATCTAACATCTTAATAGTTTTTTTTACATCATAAGGTACAAACAATAATTAGTTTATTGTACTAAGGGGTTTTAGACTGAACATACTTAGTGACTTCAAATACTGAATCTAATGTTATTGTTTTTTTAGCAATTAAAAAAATGGTGTATTCAATATAAAGGATAGTTTGTATTATTCTTTAGGATTCAGTTCTTAAAAATCATAGTAATCAAGCAATCCTTATTTTAGAAGTAATATTGATTTATGTACAAAACAAATCATTTAAAAACGTTGTAAATGACAATAAATTATGGGTAATATATATATGACTATGGTGCTCAACACTGAAAGTGCACTAAACTAAACAAAACTAATGAAAAAAGAATAACACACTTCGCCTGATATACTAACATATATATGCAATGTTATTACAAATAAAAATGAAATGATAATAAAATTAATGCAGATATAATAATAATAATAATAATAATAATAATAATAATAATAATAATAATAATAATAATAATAATAATAATAATAATAATAATAATAATAATAATAATAATAATAATAATAATAAAAACAATAATGATTCACTAAAGATGAGTTTATATGTACAAATAAAAAACCATAAACAAAAAGTGCATCCACTTATAGATAAGGCTGGTTCATTGTTTAACTTATATTTCCTAAAAGACTTCAACATTTTATCTAATTGTAGCTTTCTGTTGAGTTTATTTTATGCTAAGCAAAAGCAACACATATTATTCTTCTTTAGAGTCTCTTTGAGATAATCTTTATAACATCAATGAAATTTCCTTCTCTTACAAAAGTCATGCTGAAGTTCACCATAAATCTATCAAAGATAAGATTTTATAATAATAGACTCTGTAATAATACACCCAATAATCTGAAAAACATTGATTGTTTTTTTAATATTGCCATCATGTTTTCAGAATACTACTGAACATTTTTTTAAATGAAATCTTTCCAATATCTTTATGTTATCTCAGATAAAATGTCAAAATCTTACTTCCATGATGGCTTATTTAAGCACGGTAGTTATTTCAAGATGTTAAAATATCTTTACTTTTAACTTATCAAAAACAAAAGCCCAATGAATCTAATGCTGTGTCTCAACATCTATGCTCTCTTTTTTACCTGAAAATCTACCAAAATAGGTAAAGTGTCTTATATTCTCATGTTAATCACCATTGAACTTTAAAATTGCTGAATATTTTTTTTTCATTATTAGTTGATGAAAGACTTAAATTTTAACTATTAAACCAAAGTACTTATATGTTACATTAAAAACATGAAGTACATTTTATGAATTGTCTTTTGAATAAGCTTATTGTAAATCCAAAACTTCAAGAAAATGAAATCTTTTTGCTTTTAATCTATCCAAATTAAAAATTCCACCATCAAACATGTATAACATTTTAATCCCTGATTTATTAAACTATCTAAAATAATTCCAAGAAAATTTAAAGCAAAATTGGAGCAAATATATATCATTGCTTGATACTTTTCTTTCAAGTATTAAAGATTTCCTTTATGTAGCAATAACACTTCCTCTTATTCCATCATGTAGAAACTATAATATAAGCAAACTTTGTTGGACAGTCAGATAATTTTAAACATTATCACAGACTTGTTTGATTAATTGAATCAAATGTCTTGAATAATTTGTGGTAACAAAAAGCATTATCTATAATGCTTCTAGCTTCTCAAAATCTATATTGAGTCTTTGGCAACTATTCATCTATAATTGAAATTAATAATTCTATAAACCAGTTGAAAAGATAGTTTCTGTAATAGGTAACAATAGTATTTTATGATTTTGTATTGCAATTAGAACTATAGAAGCAATCTTAATATTGGAAGACCTAAATTACCAGTCCTTATATTCCTTTAAAAAATGCAATCCCTTTACTATCATATTTTAAAATTTCTTATTTCATCAGACTTTGCAGCATACAGTTGTTTTAATTTCACTAAGATAGATATTTGTGTTCAAATGTAAGTAATTGGTTAGAATTAAAAGTCATCATTTCAATTCTTGTATTTACTATTAAAAAGGATCAATATTTCTTCCAGCTGTTTGAAATATCATTGATACAGCTTTTTATTGATTCCTGCTATTTTGGAAGCTTCAGTAATTGAGTTATCTTCTCCATAGCAATTTATTAAAATGTCCCTTTTATCTTTACTTATGTGATTGTATGGAAGACAACAATGTGCTTTAAATGATTTCATTGAATGACTAGACTTGTTGAACTTGACATATAGGTTTTGTGAAAATTGCTGTCTAGCCTGGATCAAATCTGATTTAATCGATGAAATGACACTCGTTTTAAATTAAATTTACTTTGTTCTGTTTGCTCAAACATGCCCTTCTTTTCATTCATTGATTTGGTGGAATATTTTTTTTCATTTTTTAAAATTTATTTTTATTTCAATGTGGACTAGATTGTTTTACTGTTTATATCACTAAAATTTTAAAAAACCCTGAATTTTATTTATAAAAATCTGATTTACAAAAACCTGAATTTGATTTATAAAAACCTGAATTTGATTTTCAAAACATATCTAAATTTGATTTGCAAAAACCTAAATTTGATTTATAAAAACCTGAATTTGATTTGCATAAATCTGAATTTGAAGTAAAAACCTTTTACTAGTTTGAGGTTAACCCTACAAAAAAATTTCAAATGAAAATTTTATTCTTAAATTATAACGTAAATTTGCAAAGCATCTTTAATGCAGGATATGTGGTGACAATTATTCTTGTTAACTGGTTTAAAAGTTTCTGGATACTCCTGTCAATATAAAATACTATTTATATTTAAATACCATCAACATGATTTATTTGATGATAAAGTTTGAATCTATAATGTCAAGATATTATTTTTAAAGTCTATATTTATTTTTTCAAAAGTATCTTGCATGAATAAATAAAACATCTAAATAAAGAATTATGTTATTTGAAGTTAATGAAAAAGCTCTACATGGTTTAATATAGGAATAGACCCATGAATTACAGGGGTTCAAAGTTCATGAATTGACATGAATCACAGCTTCACCTCTGTATTTTCAATGATAAAATGTTTTATGAACTTTCAACATTTAAGATATTTTTAAAATAATTATATGCCAAGGTTTTTTTATTTTACTTTTTTTTCTCCAGGTAAATAATCAGGTGAAAATAAATGACCACTTTTAAAAAATATGTAAAATTATATGCACTATTGTTTGTAGTTCTATTATAAAGGTGAACGTGCTGAGCTATTCTAGATTTTAAATTTGCATACGTCTCATAATATTTAATATAAATTTAGTGGGCTTAATAATTATGTTCAAGATTACCTTAGAAATATTCATTAGTCTATTTAAAAATAAATGGCATTGAAAAAATAATATTAAATTATTTTTTTTATAATAGAAAGTTTTAATATGCAAATTAGAAATGTAGAGCATATGAAATCCATGATTTCATACTAATAGTAGACGTTCTATTATTTTTATGCTTATATGTCAAAAAAATTATTTCATTATTAAGCATGATTTTAGAATATCCAACTCTGAATAAATCATTTTTATAATTATATAAAAATGATTTAATTAGAGTTGGATATTAAAAAACCTGGTTTTATGAGCAAATAAAAATTTAAGATTGTTTTATTTATACATTATTATGATTTGAGAAAGAATAAGCTGTGAGGAAAGGACTTGTTATTGTACTGACATATCAGCTATTTAACTATTATATTTTTATTACATGTACTATGAATTCGTTATTTATCCATGAAAATATTAGAATTAATACATATATATGTATGTACTTTGGGATTTTAATCTTGATATTTATAATATTCGGATTCTTGGATTAAGCAGAGATCCCAGTAATTTACTTACTCTATAATTCTATCAAAATTTGTATAGAATGACACTGGTTATTTTTCTTTCCTCATTGTATCTAAACTATTAGATGTTTTAGGCAATAACATTCAATTCTGTTTTCTTTTAAATCCTCTTCTCTTACTCTGTTTTGGAAAATGTATTTTGCATTTATTAAATGGATATCGTGACTTTTATTTGGGATATAATTGACAAATATATTTTTAATACTTTAGTAATGTTATAGGAATAACAGTAATAAGTTCTCTCTTTTTTTCTTTTTCTTCCTCCCTATCTGTCTGTCTCTTTATCTCTCTTCTCTTTTCTAAAAACAATTTTATATTATTTGCATATTCATTCTATTTTAATATTTAAGGTTAATATTTTTTACAATATAGCTCATGTTTTTATAAATTGTACCCAACACTTAATATGTCTTTCAATTTATGTAAAAGATTATGTTATCTATTTATTATTAATAATAATCTATATAACTTTTTTTTCTTTACAGGCTTATCAGACATGTTATCTTTACATCTGGTGTGGATTGCACTATTCGGATGCTTGATTGCATTCATAGAAGCTAATCCTAATCTGCAATATACAAACGGACCCTCTGAATTATCTTCTGGAAGAAAAGATTACCAAGATATCAGAGCTGAATTTCTTGAAAATCTAGATGGATTATATAAAGGACTTAAACGTGGGGGTAGTCGTGGATTTCAAACTCAAGGTTGGAGACGAAGAAGAAGCATATCATGGGATGAAAATGCATTTGCAGAAGAAATGGATACACAAAGGATTGCTCTTTTAATTGCTAAACTAATAAGACAAGCAGAAAATGAAACAGGCATGAGTGTTCAGGAAATTGTTAAACAAATGGTTTCTAATTTACCCAAAGACACAATAAAGGCTGATGGGCATAAATGGTGATTTTATAAAAATAAAAAAAAATTGATGTTCCTAATTTGAAATCAATTTAAATGGTGTGTCTTTTTATTTCAGTATTTATTATTTTGTTTTGTTCTTCAATATATTTTGCCATTATTATTTTTAATTTTAGTCGATAAAAATACAGTTATTTTTTGATTGTTTAATATGTATTAAATAAGTACAAAAACCAGGAGCTGTTTGTTAAAATTACAAAGCGCAATTAAAATGAATATTGAAAATCATTTTACAATACTTTTTTATGTTCTCGACTTTTTCCTGTACATATCATAAACACAAGACAATAAAATGTATTTAACACTATACTTGTATATATAACCTTTTTTTTTTTTATTTCTTTATTCGTTTATTTTTTACAATTATGTGGGGGGTGGATTTAGATGATTAAGTACTCAAATACTACAACCAAATATCAATTATATTAAATTTTACTCCCAATACCAGCTGCTAATTAATAAGAAATGAAAATGAATTCACTTTCATCTGCAGCCTGACTTAGGCGATGGAAATTAGAAGATTACATATCCAATCTATAGAGATGTTTCTACACCCATATCTAAATTGATCTTAAATCATATTCACAAAACAAACTAGTTACAAGTTCATTTTAAGAACTTTTTAAACATTTAAACTTATCAACAATATGTGATACTAAAGTTTAGTAGCATTAGATAAAATGTAATGTTTTAAAGTAATGAACTAGCAAAATATCATTTATATTAAATTTAATTAAATATCTCATAATGTTGGTATCCAATAGTAAGCACATAAAATAAATTTACTTTCATCTAGCTCTCCGATATATAAAAGGGAAACAGACTTTGGCAATGACAATTATAAAATTCAATATCTAATCTATGGTGGTGTTTCTACTGTCACATGTAAATAGTCTTTAAATTATATTCACAAGGCAGAATAACCAAATCTTGTAATTATAGATGATGCTTAGGGACTCCAAGACAATTTATATTATGTTATGCCATTTAAACTTGATATTACATATTTATGATTTGATTATAATGTTATTAAAATGAATAGCTAGTTATTCTACCTTGTGAATACAATTCCATTTAAATAAGATTAGAAGCATCTTTGTAGATTAGAAATAGAACTTTATAAATGTTTAAGTCCGTTTTTAATATAAACAATGCTTAAGAGATCATAAGACATTACTTATTATCTAATGCTTTAATATTATGAATATTTGGGAGGGTATGCATATTGAGAATTTAATGAGGCCTTCAATGTATTTTGTAATTAAAGTTCAGCCCTAAAATAATTAAGCAAACAATAAATTAAAAACTGAACTAATGAACTAAAATTGCACCATCGAACTGTAGTATTTTTTTAAAAACCAAAAGTGTAATCACTTTTAGCTTGTTCCCATGACAAATAATTTTTTCTCAGAAAAATATATCTATAACAAAAGAAAATTTTCACAGTGTTTATACCTGTACATATTGAACCACTAAACATCACGTGATCATTTCTTATACTTGCTCATAACTGTTATTAAAACAGACAAACCTCTCCATACAGTAGGGTCATTCAGTGTGAGACAGAGTAATCAATGGATGCCAGAAGGAAGATCTAGGTGCAGTGGTCTCAGATCCAATGCTCCTCACTGACAAAAGCCACAAGCTAAAAACTAGTTTAGGGATATTGGATGAGTAGGCACTAGATAGGGATTTTATGCACAAGGCTTCTGGTATCCATTGATTACTCTGGCTTGCACTGTGTGGCACTACTGTATAGTTTTGTCTGTACATATTGAAAGTTAAATGAGACATTCTCTGTATTTTTTTGAATGAGGGCTTTGTCATAATATGATTAAACAAACAAGCAATTAAAAACTGTATTGGTTGCTTTAACAAATATATAATATTTAGTGGATTAAATGTGAAGGTATTTAAGCTTCACACTCTTAGTTAAAGATTTAATGTAAATTAAACAAAAGATTTTAATATTATAGAAATAAATGTGGAAAATCTAACCAGCTTGAAAGGCCATTGTAATTGGTTGCTTGAACAATTTTTTTTTGCTTTGAGGAATTACTTGTTTTGAATAAAATGCTCATAATCAAGTAAAGCCTCTAAATTAGTGCCCCAACTATTAAAGGTGAAATTAGCATGAACTATGCAATATCAAACTACATGGCTTTAATTATATGCTAACTAAAACTGAATGTAAATACACTTTCCCCTCACTAAATATAGCATTTCAAACATGAATTCATGTACTATAATCACATTTTCTTCATAATTTAAATACTATATTTATTTAGTTCTAGTTAAAAGTATATGTACTGATTTTTTTCTGAGGTTTTTTCCTTCAAAAAGTTTTATTCCAATACCATGTTTTTTTTAAAATCCAGAAATGTAGGTGGCCATCATTTTTGTAATATATTTCTTTTACCTATTGCTTTAACAAATTACTTCTTTTGCATAAAATGGTTTGTAAAAAAAATGATTACAGTTTATTAAGTTTATTAATGGTAGACCAAATAATAACTTTTTTCATTGAAAAATATGCCTTGTTATAAATTTGCATATGACAGCCTTACAAAGAAACATTCATACATTCACCAATCAGAAAACAGAAAAAAATAGGAATTTTATATGTAAGATAAAATAAATTTGAGATTTATTTATATATTTTCCCTTTTGATTTAATGACTTTTTTTTCCAATCCATATATTTAATGACTAACTATGATCAGTTATACTTTATTCTTTTAGATTCCAAATATTAGATGATTAATGTATATAAAACTCTCTCACTTTTCTTTTTCCAGATCAAATATAATGATGTATCAAGATTCCACACTGGGCATTAAATAGTCATAGTATAACATTTTGGAAGATAAAACTAGGTTGTAATGATGATTATATAAGACCAGTTCTGATTTTGGTATACCATATTTATCAAAGTAAAGTTATAGTGACTTTAAATATGTCTATAGATATATTTTCAGCAATAAAGTACTATTTCCTAATTACATACAAATCATTATTGGAATATCATCTATCCTCTGAACAATACAACTGATTAGTAAGCTTATACATGCACCTATATTTATTTCAAACTAGCTATAGAACTCACTTGGTGGAGTTATTACATTCCTAAGATTCTGAAAACACTAGGACACTATCTTATTTAATCCAGTATCATCAATCATCAATTTAGAAAGAATATTGAAGTAAGAACAAAACGTTAAGACTATATTCTTAATAACAATGCTATTTAATAAGAAATATTTATGAATTTAACAAATATATTTATGTGAATATGAACAATTATATATATATATATTGTAACGGTCCGGTCAATGACGTCATAAGAGAAGGTCGCATCTGACTATGGTCGGACTGAGGGTCTTCATGTAGGATGCTGGAAATGACATGATGAAGTACATGACTCATGATTATATCTATCTTCAACTGACTAGCCTAAGACTTATCGATCAAATTTACATGCAATTTAAATCAGTTCATCCACATCTCACCATTCACTTTTGGATCCGTTGCCTCAGTTTTCGAACTCGGGAAGAATTTGTGTTTGACTCTTTTAACAGGGTTGTAGTTACACATAAGCTTATCCAAGTTAGCATTCATAAATTACCCTTATCTAAGAACTTTCTATAATAGGGATATAATAATATATGTATGTGTGTATATATAGGTATGGCATTGGCTTTATAGATGAATGCAAAGGCTTGTTCAATAAATTAGAGAGACTTTATCAAGTCAACAAAATTTACAGCATTTATTTATAAAAAATAAAGTACTTAAACAATAAATAAACTTGAATGAATTAAAGAGATATTAAAAATATTTACAAATGGATATGAGTTTATACATATATATTTACAGTTTAAATATCTGTAATGAGCATCTCTAATTAAAATATACTATTAGCTTAATTATCCACTTAACAAATTAACTAAAATTAATTTAATATATAAGCTCAATATTGATTCAATTCGTGGCTCAAGTTATAGTGATTTAACTTGCCTAGAGCCCCCCCCCCCGGCATTTATCTCATAATAATAAAGAAACATCATTAAATATGATAGCATAGCAGATTTATCCAGGAAGTTAATCATTTTTCAGAAATACTTAAGTAACTATTATTAGTAAAACAAATAATATATAACGCAACTTTGCTTTTTTAAGTGTGTGTCATTAATGTCAACAAAAAATAATAATCACAAATTCTCATCTCCAAATTTCAAGTACATGGTCGCGAACAATGGTCAAGCGCTTGGGATGGGGAATTGAATCTAAATTTTATTTTTTTATTTTTCTCATTCGTCATAGCATCGGCCTAAATTTTATTTTTAAAAAAAGAATTTGGTCTAAATTACCCCCCCCCCCCGCTTTCTTCGCATTCTGTTAAATTGAATTATCCCAAAACGTTGAATCTTAATAATAAATATTTCCAGAAGATAAGAATGAATTAATAATAATATATTCATAAAAAAATATTCATAACGCGTAACATAATAAATATATATATATATCAGGAATCATTTTAATTATCGATCATCAGGCTCATTACATTAAAGTTCTTCACACTTTACAGTTCATACAATTTACATATACTCCTCTCCCCATAGCGTGAATCGTTCACTGTTGCTGTTGTGTAGTGTGCTGTGGACAATTCTGCCTTGATGGACTCTCGTTTTCTCCCAGTCTTCTTTTAACCATTCCATGCTGTATGAAGTAAATATGTCAGAAGCTATAAATGTAGAGATATGGCTATATACTCTCCATGATTATGAGATTGACGCTCTCCCACAACAATCGATTGTTCTAGCAAAAACACATTGTTCTGGCTTCCTATATATTAAAATTGAAGTTCAAATAGAGATCGAAGTTAAAAGAAATATTTTTTTAAACGCGATAAAATTTGCTTGTTCTAGCATCTATCGTATTAGCTATATATATGCATATTCCACAGGTGTCTTTAAAAGTTTAAAAAGATTTCTTTAAACTTCACCAACTGCTTAATTTTATCTGCAAAGTCTCTAGTTGGTTTTTCTAAATCCTGTGACAAATTTGTTTTACAAAGTTAAATTTAAAAAAAGATTTCAAACGACAGTTTCCATGTTGAACCAAACACTTGTTAATATTTTCTTCTTATTTTTTTAAGTTGACCTCTCCATAGCAACCTTATTCTCTGCGTCTATTACTGTATTTGTGTATTGTGATTATTAATTCCTGAGGTTAAATTATGCTTTATTAATTCATTCTTATTTGAGTAGTTTAGTGTAGCCCTTGACCTCTGTCCATTACCATGATTAGTTTGTCATCTTTTAAGTCATTGTTTAGTGTTTGCCAATAATGTAAAAACATATAACACAAAATAATTGACATCACACATATATGTTTGTACAAATTTCTTTTAGTATCTATTTTAAATAATTTAACAGTTAATATTCAATTTACTTCATATATATTGTACCGGTATAAATTCACCATGCTTACTCATACACAGTACCCGAGTTCAAACCCAGTCCACGTTTAAGAATAAATTCCAAAACGCCAACGAAATTCAAACCCAAACCCCGGCATGACCAACCGATGATGACTTTACAACAGCACGGGGTTATCCCTTTACTAGCTCAACTCAGAACACAGACTAAATTACTTACAGTTTATATATAGATCTATTATACTCTGGATATCGGTACGGTCATTAATGTAATGTATATATTTAAGTTGTCAATACAGGCAGTAGGTGACTAAATAGACTTCGAGAGTAATGAGGTGGAAGACACAAAATTAGAGTAAATAAATTGTTTAATAACAAATAGAGAGCATAAAAATATAGTATTCAAAAGTACGGTAAGATTTCCATAAATATTCTATTATAATTAGCTACTAGTCTTTAGTAATCATTTTACCTGGTAAACAAACTCATGCCAATATTTGTGTAGTGAAATGATTGACGGGTGGCTAAGGGAATCAGAGCATTTGAGCATCGGAAATATTTATCTACGATTTTTATTAAGTTATTTTATTCGAATAGATTCGAACCATTGCGTGTACGAATAGTTGGAGGGTGGTTTCGTATAACTATGATATCTAAGATCGATGTACTAGTGGTTGCCTAGATTGAAGAGCCCTACAGTAATCACTTGCGGTGCATCAACGGAATACCAGGCGGCTTGTACTTTGACAAGGCTTAATGCCCCCAAGTAGCTCCGGGACACTACAACCAGCCGGGATCATTTCGAGACCCGGTGATCCAAGAGATAACCTGGGAAAGAATTGCTTTCTTCCCCATATGGTAGTATGGTGAGACGCTAACTTCGGCGAAGGGAAGGCATTGCCACAGTCATCGAGGACGAGTGCTTGAAGTGGATTTGAAAAGGAATTATACCAAACCTGGGTAATCAATTCATCTATTTCTGCGCAACAGGCTGATATAACTATTCCAATAAAACATGGCGGAATCAAACTGACCGCGAAAGCAATAATTAATTAAGTTTACTCTGAAACCCCTAACTCCTCCAGGTCGTTCAGGCATCAGCGATGATAACAAATTATACACTGAGAACTATTTCTCATTTCATGTAGGAAACTAAGATAATAAACTTAAAACCCTTCACATTTTTAAGATTGAAGTATCGGTTACAATAGTATGACAACTAAAAAAACATAATAAAGTGATTTAATATCTGCCAACTCAATATATGAAATAATCTTTACTTTAACAACAAACTTCCTTTTAAAATAACTATAATCAATATTATAAACTAGCTTTAAACAGAGTTGGGAAATATTTCTATTGGCATCGTTTGTTTATAGCATAAGTAAATAAAGGAAAAAAAATATAAATGTCTTCATTTGAATTATTATTAGTAGATACAATATTTACAAACTATTTTCTAAAGACTAGAGCAGAGGAAAAGGAGAAAAGAAAATTTACTGACAGGTTTGAAACAGTAATGTTATAAACGAAACAAAAAAACTTACATGTGATTCATTTGATTGACAGATTAACTTATAACATTAAGCTCGGGAGAAAGTTAAAAGTTCATGTAACACAGTTACCCTTCCTTCTTCATCCGGCTTGGCTTCTCACGATGGTATTTCTGATGAACGTAGGCGCGGATTTGAAATCTACTTGGAAGGCATAGTCAATTTGGAGATTGGAAGCTGGAAATTGTGAAGCACATAAAACATGATCAGTCAGCGGCACAAAGATTCACATTGGCGGGACAGAGATCAGCTCCTGGCACTTAGCCCATCGACATTACAGTTTACTGGTGGACTTCTTAACAAAAGTTGGAGAGATTTCTCTAGCAACTGCTTTGCTGTTTTTGAGACGATCTACTCCCAGCCACGTCAAAAGTTAGAATGTTAGTTTTCTCTACGATGGCCACGGTTGACCTTTCTGTCTGGTTTTTGTTTTAGGCTCCGCCTACTTTTCTCTAGCCTTCAGCAATCCAGCTTGACCATACAATATCAATTATCCATTTCCATTGTTCCGTTTTCAGCTATCTTTAACTTTAATACGCAATTTTAAATTGACAAAGTAATTACAAATATAAATTCCTTATCTAATTTCGAATACAACTCAATTACTCTATACATTTGTACAATACAGATTTTAATTAAAACCACTGATCAAAGGAATGTGACTTTTGATCAGTATTTTTAAACGACTTTGTATAATTCTAAAAGGCTAAAATTTAAGCAAATACACCCGCAATGAAACTTTTAAATTAAGCTGATATAAATTCACAAACCACGCACACACGAATATTATTTCATGATTTGTGACATTTATGCACGGAATCTTTACATATTTATTTACAAAACATAAAATATATATATAGCTCAATTTTTGTGACTTGAAATGGAAAAATCCCATTGCGGGCGAATAGTAGTTCGAATTACCGTACTTAAACACATGAAACTAAGATCGGTTCTTCGATCTGTCTGTTTCATTTCTTCTCACTTTAAAAAAAAAATAACAAAAAAAAATGTTTATACATAATTCACTGGTTAACATTTTCTTACAGAATTGATCGACTTTGGAGAACAGTCTGGGTGAGGGTTCGAACCTAACATTTATCAAATTTGGGTGTATTAATCCGTTGTTCTTTTACTCATCATCATAGACATTTCACAGTGGTCGTTTACCGGGTTATCATTTATTGTAGTTTCTACTTTCTCCCTGGGTCGGGAGGTATATAAGGTTTTAACGGCCTGGTATTGTAACTACACTGCTCCCATTCCCTTTTTGTTGGATACAAGTCCCCATAGTCGATCTGGTTTAGCAGTTCCACAGTTTTTTCGAACGACATAGGGCAGATCCCCAGCATTATCCTTTGCACCCACGGTGGTAGGTTATGCACGACGATATGGGTAATGTGCTGCTCCGTGTAGCTAAAAGCGGTGAGAGATTTAAGTATCATTGCTTGGTGCGTGAAGAAGGCTGCAAAACCCTGTCTGCCACTCTCATCATATTTCAAATTCGAGAACTTGTGTAAAAGTCCCTCCTGCTTCTCCACACTCCAATACCTTTTCAAAATAGCTTCTTCATAGCCTCGCATAGTACTCGGTGGTTGTTTTAATAATTTCCACCACGCCTTCGCAGCTTCCCTCAGATAATGGCTGGCTACCGTTATTCTCTCCCTTTCGGTCATCGGGTGGAAGCACAGAAATTCTTTGATGCTGTCCAGATGCACGGCTGGATTTTCCCCGGGGTCGCCTCTGAATGTCTGAATCTGGATAGATGATCCGAAGTGAGGGATGTTAATCATCCTTATTGGTGGGTGCACTGCCTGCTCTCTTTTTATCCCTTTTCCTTTGTTACTAGTTCCCATTGCCGCTATTAGGTTTTCACTTTGGCCCTGCGCATCAGTTTGCCTTTCCAACTCAACATTTTCAACGTCTAGGTCCTGGCCTGTCTTCTCTTCGATGGCTACTTCGCTCTGGGTTTCTAATTCCATCGGGATGGTTTGGTCCTCTTCTCCCTTCCTTGCACTGGTATTAGCTTTATCTTCCCTACCTGTTTTACCATCCGTCCCCATACGCCATTCTTCAATCCTTAACATACGCTCCATCATCGCCATCATAATCTTCCTGTCCTCTCTCATCTCCTCAAGGATCGCGTCAAACTTCGCATCACGATCGTGCTCCCTCTGTTTGGTTTTCCTATCTAATCGACCAAAACTTTTTTTTTTATCGGGAAATTTCTTGAACACAATTTCGTGATCACTGGATGTGTCAGATGTCTCTGCGCCAGTTGCGGATGAATTATTGTTTCCTTCTATTTCTGCCATTTTCTCTTTGTTTTTATTTATAAGTGTCTTCAGCATAAGAGTTAGTTTTGTAAAATAATTTGATTTGTATATATAACATAAAGATACTGATCCCTGATCCTATTGCCAAATCCTTCCCCGCTGCTGATACTGTTTGTGTGGCTTCCTTCCTTTCTCTTTTTTTTTCGCCTACGTTCCGACTGGTTTCTGTTATCTAAACTTTTCACTGTTAATATTTTTTTTTTTTTTCTTTTTTTTTTTTTTATTTAGGTATATACAATATGACATGCTTAAATCATTACTAAAAGAATAAAGGGAAAAAAACTTTATTTCACCCAGTTCGCACTGTTCTCCTCAGTCCTATAATATAAACATATTAATAATGGGTATATAACACAATATTATTTTTGTACTACTGTCAGTAATTCTCTCTATATATATATGCCACCATTCTCTCTTTTGAACCCAACAAAACTCACCACTGCTGTATGGACAAACATATTTGCTGACAAATTTATTTGAAAGGCGCCAGCCAGCAACATGTGACCAATAGATACTTTAATCCACTGATCCCCAAATATATACTTTTTACATGACCTAATAATCATTTGATTCAAGATTAATGCTTTATATAGGGGACGATTAATATTAACTCTGACTCTGATAAGATTTTTATATTACACTATATATATACGTACGTGTTTTTATTTTTAAGACCTGGAATTAATTCTACTTCTTTACTTTTTTCTTGAAAAATTTCAAACAACAAGAATGAACTCGCAAAAAAAAATTATGGAATAACACTCGTTTATTTTAATTAAATAAACGCACAAAATCGCTTCCGCTCTCTTTTCAAAAAATCTCACTCTGTTTCTTAACGATATTTGGAAGTAGACTGTTTACTGAAACTTGGTGTAAGGGAAAAACAAATTTTATATCCTTGCTTTACTCAACTATCGTTTTAACTTGCGCATTTTAATACGCCAAATACATATCAATATTATGACAAACAAAAAAAAATCGAATATTTTTATAATTTAACTGTTTACTCTCGTTCACTCTGCAGGGTGTGGGAGATTTCTTCATCGGAGCACCACGGAGGGCGTCCAAAAATTTACTAACTGTACCGGTATAAATCCACCACGCTTACTCATACACAGTACCCGAGTTCAAACCCAGTCCACGTTTAAGAATAAATTCCAAAACGCCAACGAAATTCAAACCCAAACCCCGGCATGACCAACCGATGATGACTTTATAACAGCACGGGGTTATCCCTTTACTAGCTCAACTCAGAACACAGACTAAATTACTTACAGTTTTATATATAGATCTATTATACTCTGGATATCGGTACGGTCATTAATGTAATGTATATATTTAAGTTGTCAATACAGACAGTAGGTGACTAAATAGACTTCGAGAGTAATGAGGTGGAAGACACAAAATTAGAGTAAATAAATTGTTTAATAACAAATAGAGAGCATAAAAATATAGTATTCAAAAGTACGGTAAGATTTCCATAAATATTCTATTATAATTAGCTACTAGTCTTTAGTAATCATTTTACCTGGTAAACAAACTCATACCAATATTTGTGTAGTGAAATGATTGACGGGTGGCTAAGGGAATCAGAGCATTTGAGCATCGGAAATATTTATCTACGATTTTTATTAAGTTATTTTATTCGAATAGATTCGAACCGTTGCGTGTACGAATAGTTGGAGGGTGGTTTCGTATAACTATGATATCTAAGATTGATGTACTAGTGGTTGCCTAGATTGAAGAGCCCTACAGTAATCACTTGCGGTGCATCAACGGAATACCGGGCGGCTTGTACTTTGACAAGGCTTAATGCCCCCAAGTAGCTCCGGGACACTACAACCAGCCGGGATCATTTCGAAACCCGGTGATCCAAGAGATAACCTGGGAAAGAATTGCTTTCTTCCCCATATGGTAGTATGGCGAGACGCTAACTTCGGCGAAGGGAAGGCATTGCCACAGTCATCGAGGACGAGTGCTTGAAGTGGATTTGAAAAGGAATTATACCAAACCTGGGTAATCAATTCGTCTATTTCTGCGCAACAGGCTGATATAACTATTCCAATAAAACATGGCGGAATCAAACTGACCGCGAAAGCAATAATTAATTAAGTTTACTCTGAAACCCCTAACTCCCCCAGGTCGTTCAGGCGGTAGCGATGATAACAAATTATACACTGAGAACTATTTCTCATTTCATGTAGGAAACTAAGATAATAAACTTAAAACCCTTTACATTTTTAAGATTGAAGTATCGGTTACAATAGTATGACAAAACTAAAAAAAAAACATAATAAAGTGATTTAATATCTGCCAACTCAATATATGAAATAATCTTTACTTTAACAACGAACTTCCTTTTAAAATAACTATAATCAATATTATAAACTAGCTTTAAACAGAGTTGGGAAATATTTCTATTGGCATCGTTTGTTTATAGCATAAGTAAATAAAGGAAAAAAAATATAAATGTCTTCATTTGAATTATTATTAGTAGATACAATATTTACAAACTATTTTCTAAAGACTAGAGCAGAGGAAAAGGAGAAAAGAAAATTTACTGACAGGTTTGAAACAGTAGCGTTATAAACGAAACAAAAAAACTTACATGTGATTCATTTGATTGACAGATTAACTTATAACATTAAGCTCGGGAGAAAGTTAAAAGTTCATGTAACACAGTTACCCTTCCTTCTTCATCCGGCTTGGCTTCTCACGATGGTATTTCTGACGAACGTAGGCGCGCATTTGAAATCTACTTGGAAGGCATAGTCAATTTGGAGATTGGAAGCTGGAAATTGTGAAGCACATAAAACATGATCAGTCAGCGGCACAAAGATTCAAATTGGCGGGACAGAGATCAGCTCCTGGCACTTAGCCCATCGACATTACGGTTTACTGGTGGACTTCTTAACAAAAGTTGGAGAGATTTCTCTAGCAACTGCTTTGCTGTTTTTGAGACGATCTACTCCCAGCCACGTCAAAAGTTAGAATGTTAGTTTTCTCTACGATGGCCACGGTTGACCTTTCTGTCTGGTTTTTGTTTTAGGCTCCGCCTACTTTTCTCTAGCCTTCAGCAATCCAGCTTGACCATACAATATCAATTATCCATTTCCATTGTTCCGTTTTCAGCTATCTTTAACTTTAATACGCAATTTTAAATTGACAAAGTAATTACAAATATAAATTCCTTATCTAATTTCGAATACAACTCAATTACTCTATACATTTGTACAATACAGATTTTAATTAAAACCACTGATCAAAGGAATGTGACTTTTGATCAGTATTTTTAAACGACTTTGTATAATTCTAAAAGGCTAAAATTTAAGCAAATACACCCGCAATGAAACTTTTAAATTAAGCTGATATAAATTCACAAACCACGCACACACGAATATTATTTCATGATTTGTGACATTTATGCACGGAATCTTTACATATTTATTTACAAAACATAAAATATATATATAGCTCAATTTTTGTGACTTGAAATGGAAAAATCCCATTGCGGGCGAATAGTAGTTCGAATTACCGTACTTAAACACATGAAACTAAGATCGGTTCTTCGATCTGTCTGTTTCAATATATATATATATAAAATATAGTAATATACAGTTTCAAATTCAATTATGGAATAACTATTTAAATTATGTTTTTATAGCTATTCACATTTATTTCTTCAAACTTATACAACAATATTTTAGCATTTTTTAAATCCTATCAGATACAAATCATGATTAAAGTTTAGTTCAACATTTCCGATGGCTAAGGTCAGTGTGAGTGAGATTTTAAGCTACCCTCACAATATATATAGTGATATGTAAATCCATCACATGTCCATCCATAATGTAAAGAAAACAATACCGAATCATTTGTTTATATAAAGTTTAATATAGTTAATATTTGGATAGTTAAGATAATTTTTTTAAAAATATTAGGTAGAAATAGGTTCAAACTCAATGAATGGAAGAATAAATGAAATATTAAAAAAATATATTTTTTTTTAAATTTACATGCATCTTAATTTTAAAAATATTTTATTTTAATTTTTTTTTTAAAAAAAAATGATTATTTCATTATATTGAATGATAAACTTTACTTATAAAACAATCTCACAAGCAAATTTTTATAAAACAAATGATAAAATAGAACTTTTCTTTTTTACTTTGGTGAGATCAATATTTTTACATGGATAATTTAATGTTTTATAAATTTGTGAAACAAATCATAATGCTCTATGAGTAAATTTTGCAAAGAAAGGACAATCATGAATGAAATGAATAACAATTTTAAAAATAATTTCTTTAACTGTTAATCCTATGCTAAGTAATTCAAAAACATCTACTCGGATATATATATGAAAAGAAAAAATCTAAAGATGTTGAAAATAGCTGAATACCATCTAGGAATGATATACATGGAGGCATTATAATCATTATCATTATTGGAATTCTACAGAGGACATAAAAAACTGGAGCTGGAGCTGAAAGAATGCCAAAAATGTTGCTTGGGTTGACAAATTTTTGCATTGGTGGTCGAGAGGTCAGCGCGACTGCCTTGCACTTGCAGGCAGCTCCCCGGGTTGCGGGTTCGCGTCCCGGCTGATGCTATGACACTTGAAAAAAAAAAATAAAGTAAACTTTTGAAAATTATCATTAATTTTTTTTTAACTTTCAATTTAAAAAAAAAAAATAGATATCTATTAGAAATGCTTTTCTCTTTTAAAATTTAAAA
Organism: Epiperipatus broadwayi; assembly: GCA_028023455.1. NCBI lineage: Eukaryota > Metazoa > Onychophora > Udeonychophora > Euonychophora > Peripatidae > Epiperipatus > Epiperipatus broadwayi. Next base: position 883,509 of record JAQFVV010012620.1, on the reverse strand, counting down.
TAATAGCATATTTTACTTATCAATAATATTTAATATGAAGTTAATAAATTTATAGGATGCATTTAGTATTTAATTTATTTATTTATTTGATTTTATAGAAAAGCATTACTTGATCTAAAGAGATAAATATATTTTTTTTAAAATCACTATCATTTATGGTATATTTATGTCTCATGTTAGTGTGAAACATAGTACATTATTAACCAGTTGTGATTGTAGAAATATAACAGGATATTATTTAAATGCTAATAGAAATTTCAGAAATCGCAAGAGTCAAAATAAATTATAATAAAATGAATTTTTTGATATTTGTAACTGTTAATATAATTTTCATTGTTATAATTTTAATAAATTTGTATATCATTATGGATAATTGCATCATTTGCTTCTTTTGTAAAGTCATACCTATTAAGTTACAGATTCCTAGTTTTTAAATTACATATGTACTAAATTAAATATTTAGGATTTATAGATTCATTGGCATCTTATAAATGCATGAATCTTTAATAACACTGATTTATATAAAATTATTTGCAGGCAAAATATTATAATAAAGTTATAGTCTTATATTGGATTTACATCATTATAAGGAGTTAGTTGAGGTAGCTTATAAATTTAGATCTGAATACATAGAATTAAATTTGATGAAATAATTTTTTTAATTATTATTCATTACATTTTGGCTGTCAATTTGTTAGGCAATCATAATAGTAATTTATAATAATAATCTTTACTGTTACATTTTGGTCATCACCAAATTATTGTTACCATCAAAAACATGTTACCTGAATATTCTGCTACATTTTTGGTTGCTCACCAATAAAGATCGATTAATATAAATCTATGAGTTTTTGACCATTATATTTTGGTCATCCAACTGGTGCTTAAGCAAAACCATTTTACTTAATCATTGTCTGTTGCAATGTGTGTATATATAATAAACACGATGTATATCTTGGTATATATTATTTTCTATTGTTTATTCAAGTAATTCTAACTCATTATAAAATATTTAATTATTAAATTTGATATGCAATGTGGAAACCTCTTGATATATATATATATATATATATATATATATATATATATATATATATATATATATATATATATATATATATATATATATTGGTAATTAACTATTATGTACAATCTTTCATCCTGCAGTACTTTCAATTAATTCCTTAACACTCCTCAACTGGCATTAAATTTAACATTTGAATTTAGAGCAGTTGAGGAGGTTAAGGAATTAACCAAAAATAATTCTGCGGATTGAAAGACTGTACATAATAGTTAATTACTATTATATTTATTATTTTGATTATTACAATATTTTTTAATTAACAGACATTTTATTTTGTCTAAAAGTTTGTGAAGACAGTATTTAGATGTAATTAAATGTTGAACTATTTGGATCATTTGATATTAATAATTAAATGTTTTAAAAAATTCAAACTTTATTTAATTTTTCCAAATATATTCATCTATTAGCAATAACATACAGATTAGTATATACCACAATGTTTTGAGTCTTATTATTTTACTCTCTGCTTCAAGTATTACTGGCCTGGCAGGTGATAGTACCAGCATGAGAATAAAAGGATCTTTAGTTTTGTAAATATTTTATTTAAGGCAATGTTTTAACCAATATCCTATAAAAGGCAACAATCAATAGAAATTGCATTTACTTATCTATGAGGCTTCTCCATTTCTTCTTTTTCCTTAAAAACAAGGCTAATGAGTGATTTCCAAACATTATGAATTATTGTATTAGGTTGACTTATCAGGTGAGTTTCTTTTGTCACGTGAGCAACTTCTTTGAATTTTTTCTTTATATTTTTTTCTCTATCCAATATTTTTGGCTTTTTCCCAATTGAACATATGTTTATTGATATATAATGCTCTTCTAATTTAGATACATCCACTTTTTATTTTTTAATCATCAGCTTGTGCTCTTTTAATTACTTTTCAATAGGGTTACTGATTTCATCAATATATACCAATTCACATTTTGAAGAAGCGTTTTTTTGTTTTTCAGCATTTCAAGTTTAGATTTTATATGGGTTATGATACCTTATATCTTGCTACAAATTTGGAAAGACATTCTAAGATTATATTAATTACAGATTTTTTAAATTTGTTTGCTATCCCTGATATGTATGAATGAATGCACCCTGAAGATTCGAGTGCTATGATTCTGATTTTAGCAGTCCAAAACATGCTTAGCAAGTTTTAAAGAGTTTAATACTGAATAATCTTTTCTTTTAAAACAATAAAAATGTGATGTGATTGATATATATATATATATATATATACACAACACCTATAGTTGTTTTTTTATGTTTTTTTATTGTTGTTGTTTTGTTACTTTTTGTTGTCTATTTAAGTTTTACAACTATTCTCCATGAGAGTTTCTTCTATGTTGTCTTTTCTTTTTCCAAATTGAAAAACTGTCATGATTGGATTATATGCTAAGTATTTTTCTGTGAGTGTGGATTTTCTGTAAACTGAACTTTTGATTTTTCTATGTGGGAGTTTTGACACAAAAACGTCTAAGAAAGCCCGTTTTTGTTCTTGCTTTAATTCTATTATGAATTTAATTGAAGGGATATATTATTAATGTGTTTCCAGAATATTTATAATAGTGTGTCATTGTGTTCATAAATATATTATGTAAGGAAGCATAAATAATAATAATAACTTATTTTTCAATTATAACTGACATTTAGAAACCAAACTAAAAATTAAAATACAAATTTGCTAATATTATATAGGAACCATTCAACAAAAAAATTACATCAAAATGTGTAGACTAAGGTAAAGACACTACGTGTTATTATAGACCAAACATTAATAATAATCACATTACCAAAAGACATTTTTGTGTAATATACAGAAGAAAAGCTAAAATAAAAACATCAAATAAAAAAATTTAATGGTATCTTTATCTTTGATATAATATTAATATCAGGATGAACACTATGTAAATAAAAAATTAGTTAAATTTTTATTATCATATTATAGAAACCACTCTTTCTACCCAAATCAACTAAAGGCTTATAAAAACTGTTTCCTCTAAAGCCTGTACTTTCCAGTTATTTAGTAAAACATTTCCAAAATACTATCTAATAATTTGAATACATTATTACGTAATTTCTTAAATCTTCTGAGTTTGTTGTCGATATTTTCTTGGATAGTTTGGTAGTCCGTAATAAAATAGAGAAAAATTTTAATGCAGTAAAACAAAAAATATTATCATTATTTATTCTACCTTTTATTACAAAATATTTATTAAAATATGAAGCAGTGTGATAGAAATATATGACAAACTATTAAGTTTTTAAAAAGACCTGTTTGCCTGTAGAAATCGGAATAAAATAGCAAAACTTTTATACCTGTAAAAAAAAATGTAATTAATCCAATCATTTATCCAATCATATCGTTAACAATATACAATCTTACTGAGTTTTTACAAAACATGTAATAAGCAATTTTATTCAGCACGTACACACACATGTATATATAATATTTATATATATCGTCTAAACGTAATGGAATTGCAAGGGACTCGAAATTTCAAGCTCCCTACTTCTATCCAATCTATATTATACAACTGATACATACGACCACATAAATAAAATGGATGGTTGGAGAATGGAGAAGATTGATGCTTGTTTATTAAAGTTCAAAGATTTGCTATCTTAATATAAACTAAGCATTGATTGTGTATATGCATGGGAGATGATGATCTGGACCAACTGATGAGTGCTGGTTCCACGTGAAATATGTATATTAAAAATCATTTCTCTTTTTCGCATGTACGTGATCGTGTGTATCAGTTGTATAAGATAGATATTACATGATCACTATTTCTTATGCTTGCTCTTATCTGTTTTTAAAACAGGCAAAACTCTCTATACATATTGCCACGCAGTGATGTTTATTGGCTTAAAACAAATCCTTCCTAATAGGATAGTGGTGGCTATGCTTATTAAAGAACTATAGACAGCAAAATGTATGGGTACTAAACTGAGTTCAGACCTATATGACTATATAAGATGATGAGCTTGGATTGAAAATATTATGGTGTTTTCAATTTAAGTCTCATAGTTTTGTAGTTAAGTAGAGATAAAAGGTGGCTGCTGGAGGGTTGCATTAGATCCTAAGATCTAGGTGTAGTGCTCTCAGATCCAGGGCTCCTCACTGATAAAAGCCACAAGCCAGAAACTAGTTTGGGGATATTGGGTGAGTAGGCACAAGATGGGGATTTTATGCACAAGCCTTTTGGAATCCATTGATTACTCTGGCTTGCACTGACTGGCAATACATATAAGAGTTTTGCTTGTTTGTATAAGATAGATTGGACAGATGTAGGGAGCTTGAAAGTTCGAGTTCATGTCTCTTATAATTATATATATATACGTAAAAGGAACTACAGACAGTATCGGACGTATATTAAAACGCTATAATATAGATACAGCATTTTCTGCTCATCAAAAGATCAGCAATATAATAACCAAGCATAAGGATTCAATCCCTCTTGAATCTCATGGTGTCTATCAAATCTCATGTAAAAATTGTAAAGCTTCTTACATAGGTATGAGTAATCATCGCATCAGTGTTAGGAGAGATGAGCATGCTAATGCAGTTAAACAACACTCATCATCATTAGCACTCTCACTCCATACTATAGATTCAGGTCATAAAATTGATTTTTCTAGTACCAGGATCATATCCAGATGTGATAATCTCTACCAATGCAAAATTAGAGAAGCCATTGAGATACTTAAAAGGCCAGATTGTATCAATAAGCGAGATGATACATGCAAACTTCCTCCTATTTGGAAAGATTTTTTTAAAAAACATTCCTAAATTTAACATTTTTTGCTATTGGTGGAATTTTAACATTTTATTCAAGTCAGTGATTGTAGCGCCTCTACAACCGTCTTTCTACCTTTTATAATTCTGTGGATGGCTTGTGTGACCAAGTCGAAACGTCAGTATATTAATATTAAAAGTTTTTAACACGGATGAACCCGCAAAATATGTATTTTATATATTTAACCCGTGCAAATCTTCGTTTTAACATATATATATAAAGAGTTCTGCATGCCTTCAAAATAATGACTTCATTAGTTTAGTGCAAAGGCATAATGTCGGGCTCAAGAGCTAAAGATCTTTGGATTGCAGTTCAAATCTGTGAACTAATGTATTTATATATTAGTTCACAGAGGGCAGTACTGGATTTCTTAACCATGTGGGGTGATTTAATTGCTTAATATTTGTATATTTATTTCAGTATAGCGTTATGCACTGGGATTATATATATATAGAGAGAGAGAGAATTTTACCAAAAATAAATTTAAAAAATTGAGATTTATTTTAAAATATTTATTTTAAAAAATGCTCTACCAAAATGTTTAGAATGAACATAAAAACAAAACAAACAAAAAAAAACTATATAATTTTTTATTGTTGTTGCTGCTGCCACTAACGGCACATCAATTATTTATTCGCGAAAATTATATATATAAACATACTTTGTTTTTAGAGTTATTCATAGATTATTTATAACGCCAGTTTTGAACAAAATTAAAGTTATCAACATAAAAGTTTAAATAATTAAAATTTTGAACAAGAGATTGATAAAAATATTTTTATTAACAATTGAATGTGAAAATATAGAAAGTGTCTAGATATATTTTTATAAAATTTGTTGAATATACGAATGGATGTTTGTGTGAAATGTAGAACTTTAAGGTTATGCGTCTTCAAATATTTATAATATACAAATATGTAACATTTTATATAATCTGTACTAAATGTTATTTTATATATAGGTTTATTTATATTATGATTAACAGTCATTCGTAAGGACACCATAAATTTATTTGCATGTATCTTATATTGTTCCTTTAGTATGTTTACTTGACATGTTGTGACGATAATGTTTAATTCCTTGTACAGAAAACTTGATATGAAAGTTTTCATCATATCTTCTAATTGTATTTTTTCCTTGCATTATATCCTTAACTTTATTTTCAACAATGAAAATAATCAATGCTACTTATTTTGTAAAAAAAAAAAAAAAAAAAACGAATATGTATTTTATTACAAAGGCACAAATACTGGAAGCATGTACAGAGTGAGATTCATTATACATTAAAAAAAAAAGTCAGGCAAAAAAAGTTTCAAACGACATAAAAAAAAAATTATAATTGTAAATTGTCAGTAAAAGCTATCAAAGAAAATAGAAGTTTACGAAGTGTAAAGCAACATCTTGGTATTAGAAGAAAGTTATTTCTGCAATAAGAAGAAATTATGGGTCTATTATTAATTAAGAGCTTGTTTGAGCTATTGGTACGCTCTCTGTATTGTATTTTTGTAACTACAAGCTTATAAAAGTAATGTCACGTTATACCACTAAACATCACATGATCACTATCTCATACTAGCACAATAATTGTTATTAAACAATTCAAAATACAGCAAAACTCTCCATATAGTAGTGCCATCTTGTGCTAACAAGAGCAATCAATGGATGCCAGAAGGCTTGTGCATAAAATCCCTATCTAGTGCCTACTCATCCAATATCCCCAGACTTGTTTCTGGCTTGTGGTCTTCATCAATGAGGAGCCTTGGATCTGAGAGCACTGCACCTAGATCTTAGGACCTAATGCAACCCTCCAGCTCCTAAGATCTAGGTGCAGTGCTCTCAGATCCAAGGCTCCTCACTGATGAAGGCCACAAGCCAGAAACTAGTCTGGGGATATTGGATGAGTAGGCACTAGATAGGGATTTTATGCACAAGCCTTCTGGCATCCATTGATTGCTCTTGTTAGCACAAGATGGCACTACTATATGGAGAGTTTTGCTGTATTTTGAATTGTTTAATAACAATTATTGTGCTAGTATGAGATAGTGATCATGTGATGTTTAGTGGTTTAACACCAATCCTGCCTAATATGATAGTGGTGGCTATGGTTGTTAAAGAGCCAAAGACACCAAAATGTATGGGTACTGAATTGAGTTCAGACCCATATGACTATATAAGCTATTGAGCTTGGGTTGAAAATATTAATAGTGTTTTCAATTTCATTCTTATAGTTTTGTAGTTAAATAGAGTTAAAAGGTGGATGCTGGAGGGTTGCATTAGATCCTAAGATCTAGGTGCACTGCTCTCAGATCCAAGGCTTCTCACTGATGAAGGCCACAAGCCAGAAACTAGTCTGGGGATATTGGATGAGTAGGCACTAGATAGGGATTTTATGCACAAGCCTTCTGGCATCCATTGATTGCTCTTGTTAGCACAAGATGGCACTACTATATGGAGAGTTTTGCTGTATTTTGAATTGTTTAAGGTCATGTTATATATGACTTGCTTTTTTAATTATTAAAAAGAGAGATGAGATCATCGAATGTGTGGAAAAGTTTTATAAAGAACTACATAATAATGAAGAACAAATAAAAACAAAGTATCTTATATAATTCTGAAGTGTCAAGCATTTTGAATGAAGAAGTGAAACATGCAATCAAATCTATGAAGGAGGAAAAGTGCCAGAAAATGATGGAATTATAAATGATATTGTACAAACAGGTGGAGAAATAATAAAATTGTTGACAAAGTGATATACTAAATGTCTAAATGATAAAGATATACCAAATGGATGGTAGAATGCAGTACTATGATAATATTGATATTTAAGAAAAGTGATAAAAAAAATATTAAAAATTAGAGATCTATCAGTTTTATATAAAAATTTTATCAAAATAATTTAACTCAACTTTAATACACTTTGAATTCTTACCAACCAAAAGGACAAACTAGATATAAAAATGGTTTTAGCACATTGAGTCACATGCAAGTATTGAGAGAAGTTATAAAAAAGTCAATGAATATGAATTGCCATTACATTTTGAATTTATTTCTTGTGAAAAGGTATTTGACTCTATTAGCATTTATATAATAATTAAGATATTGAATCATCAAGATACAGATCCAAGATATTGTCATTTTCTGAAGAATAATTATCAAAATGTAACAGCAATGGTTATTTTATATGGTGGCACTATGAAGATTAACATTGGGAATGGTGTAATAAAGAGTGAGGGTGTACATAATGATTCCATATCTTCAAAACTTTTTACAGCAGTTTTGCATTTTGTGGATTAAAATGGAAGGCTAAGGGAATAAAAGTAAAGATTTTGCAGGTAATGTGACTGTTTTCGCAAATAATGCTTCATAACTTCAAAAAAATGTTGCAAGTGTTATCAGATGAAAGTAAGAAAATAGGAGTAAAGATAAATGCTAAAACAAACAAAAATAATATCTAAAGCATTTTCTGAGAAAAAGAAAATAAATATTATAGTCATGAATTAAAAGAAGTTTACAACTACAAATACCTTGGTTAGATTGTTAATATAGATGGAAATAAAATGGATGAAATTAATCATAGAATTAAACTTTGTTGGAATGATTTTGATAGAACTAATTTGATATTAAAAGAAAAAACTATAATAATTGTGTTTAACCAATTCTTACTTGTATACTACTTGAGATATTTAACAGAAGAAAAATGCTGAAACTTCAGACTACTCAATATAATATGGAGAGATGAATATTATGAGTAACAAAAAGAAATCATAAATAAAATACATGAGTGAGAGAACAAACAGGTATTATTGATTCCATTGAAAGAATTACAAGATTGAAATGAAGTTGAACTAGACATATTGTTAGAGGAGATTCATTTGTTTTAAACTAGATTCTAAGAGACTGTAAGTGACCTAAAACGAGTTCACATGTGTGATGGATGGATAAAATAAAGATGCTTGTTGATGTGTTAAGAGTGGCTAGGAGTTGAAGAAATTGAACTAAACTTGGAAAGACCATAATTCTGTAGTGGATTCATAATGATTAAAAATGATGATCATGATAGTTGTCTTTAAAAAAATCTTTGTGATGTAAATTCACAAATAATTTGCTGACTTCATTCTCTTTGTATAGTCAATCCAGAAAAGATGTGTTTTTGAATGATATATTTATTAATATCTCATCAACCAAATTGAATAATGTTCTAATTGGTTTTGTGATCTTTCTAATTTATTTTTTTAAATCTTACAGAGAGGGCATCATTAATTAACATTTTTTCAATACTTTTACGTTATATAAATAGAGAATCGCTGTCTTATGTCACAATGTTAAAATGCCTTATCTTTTAACTTATTAAATGCATCTCAATATTTAAATCCATCTTTCTATTCAAAATCTAATTAAATTGAATCATATTCTGAAACTGAAAATTATCCAAGGTGAAATTCATTAAAGATTTTTTCCCCACGACTAGCTAATAAAGCACTGGAGGGTTTTTTTTTACCATTAATTTGTAAATCAGCAGTTTCTTTTAAGTTGCATTTATAACATAAAAACATTTTGTAATTCATATTTTGAATAGAAAATCATAATCATTAATATAATATAAATCTAAAAGTCAGAATAATAAAGTTTTTATTTTTTTTTTTAATCGATTCAAATTAATATTTCACTAACAAATCTATTCAACAAACTATTTCAAAGACTACACGTCGGATATTTTAAGTCATATATCTCATATTCTCCTATCAATAATAACTTTTTTTTTCGCTCCATCATCTAAAAAATATCTTTATATGAATAAATTTCAGTGACAACTAACTAAGTTTAAGCACTTCTAAAAATCTTTTTGATTAACAAATTAATAAGAGCAAAATCTAAATCATACTTTTATTCAGCAGATTGTTGTTGTTGTTGTTGTTTTTTATTTTCCTACGGGGGGGGGGGGGAGCATCCCTAAAATTGTTCTTTAAAATCTCACTGATCTCTGGAAATTAATCATTTATGATAGGAATCAATTTATTCAACAACATGATTGTTATGCTATAGTGAATAGCAATAATGTTTTACAATAATTACTGTTAATTTTTATCTCCTTTATTTTTATATATTGGATAATTACATTACTTTATATATTTCTAAAAATTTCTAATAATTTTGAATAGCTTATCACCATTATGTTTTAAAGCTTCTCCGTATATGTCATTAGAATCTAAAATCTTTTTATTTTAAAGATTACAGAGTTGCTGCTGCTGCTTCTTCTCCTCCTCCTTCTTCCTCTTCCTTCTTCTTTCTTCTTTTTCTTTTTCTTCTTCTTCTTCTTCTTCTTCTTATTATTATTATTATTATTATTATTATTATTATTATTATTATTATTATTATTATTATTATTATTATTATTATTATTATTATTATTATTATTATTATTATTATTATTATTATTATTATTATTATTATTATTATTATTATTATTATTATTATTATTATTATTATTATTATTATTATTATTATAATAAACGGAATTAAAAATAAGTGAATGGTTCATCACTTAGAAGATTATGTGGCTTTTGATTACCTAAAATGATGAGAACATTGAACTAAGCATTTTAACTCTCAATTTATCATTCTACTACCGTTGCTAAACTGCACACGGCATTAAAAATCATAAAAAGTCAACTTATGATTTTAAAATATATTATTTTAATACTCCTTATATATATATAAACAATCATTACAAGTTTTTAAAAAATATTTAAAATTACATGTCATTTCATTTATCAAACATATACACATAATCTGAAGCAATATTAAAACTTCGGCATGCCATTTATAGTACTTTTTGTTCTACATGTTGTCACATACTATAAAAATTGATCAGTTCCCACAAAGTACCTATTTGGTATTTCAATTACGCTTATCAAACGTCTATAAACATTCACACCGCACTGCAATATTAATCTTATTTAAGTAACACTAATATGATTTATTTGATGTTAAAGTATGAATCTTCAAATTAGTGGTATTAATTAATGAAATTTATTGATAACGTGTTAATAGTCAGATCTGCAAAGTTAAATTCTAATGCCATAAATTCCGTGAAATAAAATTTGTAAATTAAAACAAAAAAATGCGGAGATAAATAGCAGTTAATAGAACCTCACTGCATTTTTAGTGTTAAGCACCTTTGTGAAAGGCAACAATTATAAAATAAAGCATAATAAAAACATTTTTAAAAACTCTTTCATAGAAATGTAATCCCAAGATCCCAAGATTATTAATTCCCAAAAAATATGGAAGAGCTATAAATGAAATATGTAATAGTTTATTGTTGCTGTTGTTTATTTTGTAACTGTTATCTTTGACAAAGGCGCTCAGCACTGAAAATGTATTTAAGTTTTATACTTCGTTAATTGCTATTTGCTTCTATATTTTTACTTATGATTACATTTCTGTGATGGAGTTTATATATCTCTCATATAAAATTTTATTTAATAAAAAATACAGATAATAGTAGAATATTAAAAAATTATAATTATTTGCATTTTTATCTTTTTATTTATTTGTTAACTCTCCTAGCTTTAGCAAACACAAAATAACTTTTTAAAATGTTCTCTCTACACGAAAAATAAACGGTAATATGATTCCGAAAACTTGCAATCCGATTTATCTTTAGGAAAATCTTTATTAGCTACGTAATCAATAGAATTTTCAACCAATTTTTTATGTTCATAATTTTTGCCAAGGAAAGCTGATTAGTAAAACGTGTAAAATAGTAGTACTGGTATTTTAAAAAATATATAATATCAGTATTTTTTTAAAAGAAAAAAAGGTAATAACAGTAACATAAAAAACAATGTTTTAAGACAGCACCAAAATCGATTCCAGAATTCAAAATTACAGTGTCAGATATTATACACTGCAATATACTGAACTGTGAACAGTAGTATTTAGAAATGATAATTGATAAATGCACTTATCTACTGTATAACTGTTGTTTAACATACTGCAAAATTATTATCATTATTATGAGGCAATATTTAAAATAAGTTTAATTTCAAATAAATTATTAATATTAATGTGTTATTTTTTATTTAAATTAGAAAATTTAAATAAAGATGATTAAAAAATCTAAACATTTTTATTTACATATAAATTTTATTAATTATTGTAGCAACATAGTGTCATCCCGTTCCAATTAATGCAATATATATATATATATTCAAACCAATACAATAATTAATACAGTAAACAATATTTTAAAAAACAAATATCGTTTTTGTTTGTGGAAGTTTAGATATCATAAATTTGCTATTCAATGAATTAAATAGTTTAGAAGGTTTAAAATGGAGTAAATCTTTTGAAGAAAAAATGTCAATTCAATATTTAGATATTAAAGTTACTCATAATAAAAATAAATTAGATTATTGTATGGTAATAAAAGATATTGAAAAAAAGAGGATATATTGCTTGGTATTCAAATGTGCCAATAGTACATAAATTATCCGGTTTAAAATCATTTTTATTTAGGAATAATAAGTTATGTAAATATAGTTCTGATAAAATAAGTAACATAAATGTATTTACTATGGATTTGTTAACTATTGGATATGATCATAAATTAATTTATAATATTGTTACTAAGTTTAATAATAATAGTAATATTTTAAGTGGTATAGATATTGATAAAATAAAATATACTTGGATATCAATACCATTTATTTGTAATGAACAAGTAAAATTTATAAAACAGATATATAAAAATATATGTCAAGTCGCATTTTATACTACTCCTAATTTAAATAGATTAATAAATAATTCAAAAAATAGATGTAGTATTTTAAATCAAAGTTGTGCAATATATAAATGGATGTGTGTTTGTGGAAATGCATATATAGGTGAATCTCGATGTACATTGGAGAAAAGATCAAAGGAGCATTTGTTGTTATATAAACGAATACAAAAATCAAGACAAGAGAATGTTAGAAATGATGATGTATCACCATCAGTACTTTTTGATCATAATGTAACATATAATTATGTTTTTGATTTTGATTTTAATAAAGTTAAGATTTTGTGTATTGAAAGAAATAATAATAAATGCAAAATTAAAGAAGCTTTGTTAATAAAAAGTGAAAAGCAACATTTGATAAATAGACAGGCTACCAATATAAAAATTAATGAATTGTGGGGAAACTGATGTATTACTTTTTGTTTACATTTGTAATGGTTTTTTCTAATACAATTTGAATCTAGTTGATAACAACTACATAGATAGTTGAAAGTACTTCTATTAAATTGTGGTAGATATTTGTTTTTTAAAATATTGTTTACTGTATTAATTATTGTATTGGTTTGAATAATTATATATATTTTATTATAATTGGAATACAGACATTGATTAATAATTTATATATATATATATAGCATTTTTGAATACAGACATTGATTAATAATTTATATATATATATATAGCATTTTTGAACAATTGTACAAGAAGACTAAATAAAGAAATTGTTCTTTCATATTTAAATAAACAATATTTACAATTAGAACATGTTTCTAGCAATGAAGTAATTCAGAAATCTAAGAATTTTCAATTAAATACAGATTTTATAAAGATTGCACCAAAAAGTGTCTTCCATGATGAGGTGTTTTTATGTCCCACATAACTTCCACACTATTCATTGTAATTTTATTTAATAGCCACTTATTTTAACATGTTTATGGCATTACCCCAATATTGCTATAGCTTTTTTTCATTATTTTGCAGCTATCTATAATGTTAGATTACTGTACACATGTTTCTTTTATGCCAATAAACATCACATGATCACCATTTCTTATGCTTGTTTATAACTGTTATTAAATTAGGCAAAACTCTTCATACTATATTGACACTCAGTGCAAGCCAGAGTAATTAATGGATGCCAGAAGGCTTGTGCATAAAATCCCCATCTAGTGCCTACTCATCCAATATTCCCAGACTAGTTTCTGGCTTGGGGCCTTTGTCAGTGAGGAGCCTTGGATCTGAGAGCACTGCATCTAGATCTTATGATCTAATGCAACTCTCCAACAGCCACCTTTTATCTCTATTTAACTACAAAACTATGAATCTTAAATTGAAAACAATATTTTCAATCCAAGTTCATTAACTTATATAGTCATATAGGTCTGAACTCAGTTTAGTACCTATACATTTTGGTATCTTTGGTTCTTTAATAACCATAGCCACCACTATCCTATTATGCAGGATTGGTTTTAGGCCAATAAATATTACATGATCATCATTTTTTATGCTTGCTTATAACTGTTATTGAAACAGGCTAAACTCTCCATACAGTATTATCACTCAGTGCAATCCAGAGTAATCAATGGATGCCAGAAGGCTTGTTCATATAATCCCCATCTAGTGCCTACTCATCCAATATCCCCAGACTAGTTTTTTGGCTTGGAGCCTTTGCCATTGATGAGCCTTGGATTTTATGCACAAGCCTTCTGGCATCCATTGATCACTCTGGAATATACTGAGCGGCAATACTGTATAGAGGGTTTTGCCTGTTTTAATAACAGTTATAAGAAAGCATAAGAAATGGTGATGATGTTATGCTTATTGGCTTAAAACTGGTCCTGCTTAATATGATAGTGGTAGGCTATTGTTATTAAAGAACCAACAACACCAAAATGTATAGGTACTGAACTGAGTTCAGACTTTTATGACTATATAAGCTAATAAGCTTGGATTGAAAATATTACTTGTTTCAATTTAAGACTCTTAGTTTTGTAGTTAAGTAGAGATAAAAGATGGCTGCTGGAGGGTTGCATTAGATCCTAAGATCTAGGTGCAGTGCTCTCAAATACAAGATTTCTCACTAATGAAGGCCACAAGCCAGAAACTAGTCTGGGGAAACTGGATGAGTAGGCACTAGATGGGGATTTTATGCACAAGCTTTTTGGTATCCATTTATTATTCTGGCTTGCACTCAGTGGCAATACTGTATGAAGAGTTTTGCCTATTTTAATGTTTCTTTCATAAAAATCATTTTAAAAATATTAGCTGAAAAAAATATCTGGATATTTCAGTATCATATGCAATTTTAGGAAATTAGAATATATATTTCACATATGAAAAAAGCCATATTTGTTCCATTTTGATCTAAATACAAGTTACAATTTTTGATTGGTGATTAAGTTTTAAAGCAATTTTTCAAATTTTTCATTACAAAAAGCCAGAAAGTGAACCCGCTAACCCGGGACAACTGCTTGTAAAGCAGCTGTCACTGATCTCTCAACCACCAATGCTTGACTAAAATACTTATTTGAAACCAAAAACCTATATAACTACAATTAGATTATATGTGAAAATATTTATTTTTAAGAAGAAAAGTTGTAAAAGTTTGTTGCAGCACAGTTGAAGCAGTTTCTAAGGATTAACATGAATGGGTTTTATGAATATCAGTTAAGAAATTTCTTTTAAAATTTTAATTTCAATAATTTTAATTATGAATTTATTATATATTTTCTTTCTTTAATGATGTGTAACCTAAGTTTCTTTTGAATTTTAAAAATGAAATTCAAATAAGAAATATTCCATTCTATAATATTTCATTCTATAAAGTTTGTGAATAAACAAAATTAAATTCATTATGCAAAGTGCCATTGTTATAGTTAAAAACTTCATTTAGTAATTTATTTTCCTATTTTTCAAAATTTAAATATTAACTTTTAGAATGTCTATTATTTGAAAGCTTACATTTGTAATAAATAATGTAAAGTTTAATTTATATATTACATAGAAAAAAAAGTTTAATTATAAAACTAAAATGTTGCAAACATGGATGAAGTCTCACTAGGATCTTTCAAATATGAAAGGGAGAGTTCAATCCACAAAGAGTTAAATAAGAATGGTGTTGCTATGTTAGGTGTGATTAATTATTATTTTAAAGTCATTTAATAAGAAAGTTTGAAGTTCAAAATACATGTCATTGTGTAGATTGGTCAATTTTTACATCATGTAGTAATATATGCAATATAGTAGAAAGTATTGTAGATGGTGCATTGAAGTTTCAATATTTTTCAATTTATTTCATATTTGCAATGCTAATTAATGTTTAATTCAAGAGAAAGAATTTCACCTTTTTAACATATTCATCTTACTGATTTATAATAAGTCAACTCTATGTTGAGCACAAAGGAGTCTTTCAAACCCAACACAAGATAAAGACTTTATAAAGATAAGAGTGGCTGTCTTATCTTTAACCTAGGCCAATCTGAAGCATCTTGAAAAATTGAAAATGTTACTCCATTCACTTTTACATCGATTACTTTCTTACATACATTGGCATTCACAAAATTTTTTGATTTAATAAGTATTAATATTATGAATTAATAGAAATTATATAACATTCAGATTTATTTATTAAATGCATAGATCATATGAAATTAAAAAGAAAGGATTTCACCTTTTTAACATATGCACCTTATTAATTTTATAATAATTCAATGCTGTCATGTTGAGCACAGAGGAGAATCTCAAACCCAAACACAATAAAGACTTTATATAGATAAGAGCGGCCATTTTATCATTAACCTAAATTCTGATTTATATAGTCCAATCTAAACATCTAGGTTTGAAAGAATGAAGACATTACTCTGTTTACTTTTACATCCATTACTTTCTTACATACATTAAAATTTATGACACTTTTTGAATTATTATATAAAAAAATAATAGATGTAAAAGTGAACAGAGTAATATCTTCACTTTCTCAGAACAAAATGCTTCAAATTGGCCTATATAAATCAGAATTTCAGTTAAAGATAAGTCAGCCGCTTAATTTTTATAAAGTATTTATCTTCTGTTTGGGTTTGAGAGTATTTTCTGTAATCAACACAACATCATTGAATTATTATAAAATCAGTAAAGTGCATATGTTACAAAAAATGAAATTCTTTCTCTTTAAATTCATATGATCTATACACTTAATAAATAAATTTGAACATTACATAATTTTTATTTCTTTGTAATATTAACACATAGTAAATTGAAATATTTTATGAATGTTAATGTTCATCTAAAAGTTAACAGAGTAACATCTTCACTCTCTCAAACCAATGTGCTTCAGATTGGCCTATATAAATCAGAATTTAGGTTAAAAATAAGATGGAAATTCTTATCTTTATAAAGACTCTATCTTGTGTTTGGGTTTGAGAGGTTCCTCTGAACTTAACATGACATCATTGAATTAACATCTTTGCTCTATCAAACCAAGATGCTTCAGAATTTAGGTTAAAGATAAGATGACCACTCTTATCTTTATAAAGTCTCTATCTTGTGTTTGGGTTTGAGAGTCTTCTCTGTGCTCATTATGATAGCATTGAGTTATTATAAATATAATCAGATGCATATGTTAAAAAGGTGAATTCCTTTCTCTTTAATTTCATACAATCTATGTGCTTAATAAATAAATCTGAATGTTACATAATTAATGTATATTATGACAAATTAATCATTTAAATTCAGCTAGTAAATATTATAATAAAGATTTTTATATATATATAAAATACATATTTTGCGGGTTCATCCGTGTTAAAAACTTTTAATATTAATATACTGACATTTTGACTTGGTCACACAAACCATCCACAGAGTTATAAAAGGTAGAAAGACGGTTGTAGAGGTGCTACAATCACTGATTTGAATAAAATGTTAAAATTCCACCAATAGCAAAAAATGTTAAATTTAGGAATGTTTTTTAAAAAAATCTTTCCAAATAGGAGAAAGTTTACATGTATCATCTCACTTATTGATACAATATGGCCTTTTAAGTATCTCAATGGCTTCTCTAATTTTGCATTGGTAGAGATTATCACATCTGGATATGATCCTGGTACTAGAAAAATCAATTTTATGACCTGAATCTATAGTATGGAGTGAGAGTGCTGATGATGATGAGTGTTGTTTAACTGCATTAGCATGCTCATCTCTCCTAACACTGATGCAATGATTACTCATACTTATGTGTTAGGAGAGATGAGCATGCTAATTCAGTTAAACAACACTCATCATCATCAGCACTCTCACTCCATGCTATAGATTCAGGTCATAAAATTGATTTTTCTAGTACCAGGATCATATTCAGATGTGATAATCTCTACCAATGCAAAATTAGAGAAGCCATTGAGATACTTAAAAGGCCAGATTGTATCAATAAGCGAGATGATACATGTAAACTTCCTCCTATTTGGAAAGATTTTTTTAAAAAACATTCCTAAATTTAACATTTTTTGCTATTGGTGGAATTTTAACATTTTATTCAAATCAGTGATTGTAGCGCCTCTACAACCATCTTTCTACCTTTTATAACTCTGTGGATGGCTTGTGTGACCAAGTCGAAACATCAGTATATTAATATTAAAAGTTTTTAACACGGATGTATTTTATATATTTAACTCGTGCAAATCTTCGTTTTAACATATATATATATAACCATTAAATGCCTGTATTTTTAAATCATATAATACATTTGTATTAATGGTTGATAAAGATTGTCAGTGAAACAATTGAAAGTACTTCTGGTAAAGAATATATTATTTAATTTTGAATACTGTGTTAAATAAATTTGTTTGAGTTATTATATATATATAATTGAAATAATATGTTTAACGGTTTACAAACAATTACAAACAATCCTTAAATATATATATATATATATATTGAAACTTTAATAAATGTAACTTATAATAATAGATAAAATTTTAATTTTTTTTAATTTATGAATGCAAAATTTTTTCCCAATAAGTTTATATAAGCATGGCAGTACATTTTCTACAAAATATAATTATAACTTTCCATTTAATTGTGATGAAAAAGATAAAACAGCCTTTAAATAATACTACTGAATTTCAAAGTTCTCTCCAATTGTTCTCCACATAAAAATAGCAAGTGTTATTGCTTACTAAGCTTGTCTATTATTGAGTAATAAGAGTTTTCTGTTTTTCCATCTCTAAGATACATTCTAACTTCAAATAGCTAGATATCCATTTTTGATATATTGTATAATTAACTGAAATATCTATAAAATAGCTATCAGAAAGAATTTTTAAGTTCAATTAGAATTTGAAAAAATTCCAATATACTGAATTCAATCTTGCTTTATGTGCATGTCAAGCTGATTTGCCATATATATATATATATATATATATATATATATATATATATATATATATATATATATATATATATATATATATATATATATTGTCTATACTAAACTTAATATAATTAAAAGATCAAGCTTTTCACAGCCATCCACTCCATCTTATACAACTTATACACATGACCACAAAAGATAAATGATCTTAAAGTCCAGATCACCATCCTTCACATACACATACATTTAGTGCTTAGTTTATATTAAGATAGAAAATTCTCAAACTTTAATAAGCAAGCTTCAATCTTCTTCATTGTCCAATTCTTTAGCTATCCATATCATTGAAAATCCAAGGATGGAATCCTAAAATCCCCTGTTGATTTCAATATTATTGTAATACCTATATTGATATTACATTACTCTGACCTCTCATATTAAGTTTAATATTGACAATATACATGTATTTGAATATTGCATATTCTGCTTATATTCTGCCCATCCTTCTTCTATATCTTTAAATTGATATATGATGTCAGAGTGACTTAGAGTCAACATGGATATGACTATAACAAGGGTTTTGAGCATTTCATCCTCGGAGTGTGGAGAAGATTGAAGCTTGAACAATAAAGTTTGAGGATTTGCTATCTTAATATAAACTGAGCACTGATTTTATATGTGTGTGGGAGATGGTGATCTGGATCAATTGAGAAATGCTGGTTCAGCACAAAATACATATATTGAAGATCATTTATCTTTTTCACATATATGCGGTTATGTGTATCAGTTGGATAAGATGGATGGCTGTAGAGATCTTGAAAGTCTGAGTTCAAGTCCTTTCTAATATATATATATATAATGTCCGTTAATTAAAACAAAATTGTAATCATAATAAAAATAATAAATTTAACGGTAATAATAGTCTTTAAATCTGCAGAAGTAATTTTCGAAAAATTTCTTAAACCTGCCTTAACTGCCACTAAATTTAAAAAAGAAATTAACCGAAGGTACTTGGGTAGATTTTTTTTTTCCCATATGTCATAGCATCGATCGGGAGGCGAACCTACAACAATCGTCTGCAATCAACTGCTTGCTTGCAAGGCGACTGCGCTGACCTCTCGACTAACAACGCTTGACTACTTCAGCAGATTTAAAGACTGTTTATATTAGTTTATTACCGTTAAATTTATTGTTTTTTATTATGATTATATATATACTGTAATTTCTAATGTATGCACTTTTTAGATAATAGATCAGATTTTAATTTATATTTTTCGTTAAAGCATAAAACAATTTTTGGAAGAGATTTGTATATATGAAAATAAATATGAATATGTTTGTGAAACTTTTTTTAAATGATTATATCTTTTGATGAATAATTTGAATTTCAGAATTTATTTAACAAGACTGTCATTGAAATTAATTATCTAACCAAAAAAATATATTTGTATACATTTTTTTAAGTTGCCTACAGGTTTACCCCAGTCAGTAATTTCAACTGATCAAAATAACTTGTAAATCAAAAATCTCACATTAAAAATAATAAATTATAATGAGTTTCTATAACAAAAAAATTAATTCATTACTTTCATTAAAAATATATAACTTAAAATTAAAAAAATTGATAATTAGTGAATTAGTAAACATTTTAAGCATGTTTTTAATAAAATTTTAAAAAAAAGTACTAACTTGTGATCAAATAAATAATAATAATATCAATTCATAGTCCACCACTTTGATTCATATCTGTACTAAGAAAGATCTTCTCTAAATCATAATTTTTCAAATTAAAATAAGGCATACAGAAATATATATATATGTTTATTTTAAAATTTATTTTTGGTGCACTTTATATTCTAATCAATAAATGTCGAATTTCTTTTTCCCAGTATTGTTTTTTTTTTTTAATTAAGTAAGATTTCATAAATTTATTAATTTTTTTATAAATGCAGAAGTCAACATTTAATAAAAAAAATAAGAACTGAAATAAACAGTTGATTGTCATAGTTTTATTAATATTAAATGATTAAATCTTTTTTTTTTTTGCTGATATTGTAGATTTTTCCATTTGTGATAAAAATCACCATCTTCTTGAGTATATCAAAAACAAATTATGAAATTACTGATTTAAAATTGAACAAATAAATGATATTTTTAACTTATGTTTGGTAACTTTTGATCATACAAACTTTATTATCCATGAATGCACAAAATTATTTTTTTCTGCTTTTTTTTTTACTCAAAATTATTTAGAATTAGAAGGATTGCATTTTTGCTATGATGAAATCATTGTTCATAAAATTTTTATTCAAAACTTAATTGAATTAATATTTTAGCTAATATACACATTTTAAAATTTATTATTAAAACACATGTTGTTGTATGTGATCAAAATTATACTTTCGATTAAGCAATTTACTGCGTGAAACTTGCATTTTAGTTGTTAATGATGAATGTCTTCTTCACTTTGGATATGTTGTAAATGAAAGCATTAATTGTCTAAAAAACTTACTAGATAAAAATTAAGTAAGTATATTAATATATTAAATTTGTAATCAAAGCATAATATTGCATACTTAAAATGAACAAAGAGTTTAGACTTTGTGGCTAATTATTTCAAAGTATAAAATATAAAATATGCTAAAACCATGAAGATACAAAGCTGAAGACAAAGAAATATTAATACAGATTGATACAAACTAAATATCATTATCTTGATATGTGGCTAAGCACTTTTGAGGGCCAGAGTTCTCATATTCATAGCCATCTTATGAATAAATAAATTGATTAAGAGCAATGCAAATGAAATAGTTACATATTCCATTTCCTGGAGATCTTACAACTAGAGTCTTTCCTGTTTATTGAATTGTTATCCCTAGTAATAAAGTAAGCCTCTTTTATCTTTCTCTTGAGATTGTACTGCTATCTGCAAATAACTATTGGGTCTTTAGGTTGACAATCATGATCAGCTGATCTGCGGTGCTTTATTATACGAGTATGTGTGTTGGGATAGCCTAGTGGACAAGAGGCTCTAGTCTCACCATAGTATGATGCTATACAATGTGTTTCAGGGCAGGCAATATTATAAACTATCTGAGGTATCAGCGAAGATGGTAAGCTGTCTTTGGTATTACTGATTAGTTTGTTAGAGTTGGGGGGGGGGAGCATAAATGATACTTATTATTGAATATGTTATGAAATTTTTTATGCACATTAGGCAGATAAGAGAGTAGAAGCCTTTGTTTGTTCATGTTAGTGGTGTGGTTATTTATTTTGGAGCAAAATTGCCTTATTTTCTTGTTGATTAAATTAGGACTAAAACGAACCTTTATTAAGTCATTCCTATATGACACTATAATGAATTAACTGTGTTCTATATTGTATTTCTTTAGTATGGAATGTTGTCATTTTTAAAAAAAGATATTGAATAATCATTTGTTAATCAAAACAATGGATACAAATTGATGATAATCATTATTGTAAATCTTTTCATAAAGGTTCACTGTATACAGGAAACTGTTTATATTTATAACCTTAGGTACATCAAACATTAAATGACTTTTTTGTAGTTAAAAGGAGCTTTATTTCATTTTTATATACATATAAACATTGGAAATTCTCTTATTTTAGTAATAGTATTTCTGTTTTCTAGGTCTTTAACCGATTTGAATCCCTGCTGGGAATAACTGTAGTCACTCATAACAAAGTAGCAAATTACTCACTTTGATCAATAAATGGATATTTAGCTGTTTATAGTCAGTGGATAGGACAAGAACAGAAAACTACTTACACCATGTCCATCTAGCATTATGATGATTACTGCCCTGTCCTTCATTATTCGTTTAAAGAAAGCTATTGGAGACTTCTTTGCCCTGCATGAGGCTATTAAAAGCTGTTTTATTTTTATCTGTATATCAAACATTGATTTTTCATAATAAATAATTATACCTTTATACGTTTTGATTAAATTATTTTTAGACAATACTAATATTTTTCTACTTTTCTTTTACAAAGTTAGTTTTATTTTTAATCATTTTGTTAAATAAACATCTCTGTATTAAAGTGAAACTAAATATTTTCATTAATTTAAATCATATCCTGTCGGCAGAGAATTCGGTTTTTTTCTTTTTTTAACTATTCATAATGTGACAGCAATTTAATTGAATGATAGAGTAATAGAATTTAACAAAATGTTTGAAAAGAAGATTCGGAGAACAAAGCAACATTAACGTTATTAGCTATAGGGTTTTATTTGTTTGAAAAGCTAGAAACTCATCTTTAAAAAAAGGATAACGTATAAAATAAATAAGCACTTCAACTATTTTTAGAAAATTCTAATTTTATTTTCAATTTATAAACTAGAAATAATTAATTCTACTATAATATGCTTAATTTTTATTAGATACAATTTACTGTTTTTAGCTGAATATAAATATAAATATTAAACTAAATTAAATTATAACGGCTTAAATTTTTAAGTACAAAGTATTTATTCTTCCCCAGGTCAATACTTATTGTAAGTTGGCTAATTAAAAAATATTAAATATAGTGTTTATTAAATCCTAATCCAGCATTGTCTTTTTCATATCCTCAGTTTAATTTCTGGTTTATGGCCTTTCATCAGTGACCAGTTTTGAACCTATACTAGAGCACCTGAGTCCTTGGATATCATACCATTTACATTCGGCAGCCATCTTTTATGTTTTTGTATTATCAAGGTACTAGCCTGAAATTCAAAAACATTGTAATGTTTTGAATCCAAGCCAACTTGCTTGTATAGTTACAATTTTAGGAGCACATCGGATTTATATTCATAACTAATAGAATCTTAGAATATTTGTAAGTAGTGTCATTATTAATCCGAAAGTGTTCATGATTTAAAAATAAATTAATACATTACTGGTAAACATTATTGCATTAAGCTAAGTATGATTTATTACACTTGTGGGGGATTGAACTCAAGTTCACCACATTTGGGTCTTCACCATTACTATAATTTGTTTAATATACAAATTAAAAAAGCATATGCAACACTTGAAAGAGAAGCTATACCGATTCCAAAAATTGTTATGCGCTAAGCGCTTTCGAAGCCATTTGCCTCATATTCATATGAGGCAAATGGCTTCGAAAGCGCTTAGCGCATAACAATTTTTGGAATCGGTATAGCTTCTCTTTCAAGTGTTGCATATGCTTTTTTAATTTGTATATTAAACAAATTGTATATGAGGCAAATGGCTTCGAAAGCGCTTAGCGCATAACAATTTTTGGAATCGGTATAGCTTCTCTTTCAAGTGTTGCATATGCTTTTTTAATTTGTATATTAAATTATCGAGGGAGAAGTTTAAAATCTGTATTATAATTTGTTTTTAAAATACACAAGTAAATACAAAGTGTTATATTTTAATAATTATGCAACCTAGAATACTATATAAACAACTTTGTAAGGCAATTGTCTCCTATTAGTTCTACCACTCCTCATTTTAATAACCTATAATTTTAAAAAAATATTGTAATGGACAAATGAAATTATTCAAGAGAGAAAATTCAAATAATTTTTATATTTAATATATAATTGTAAATTTTGAAGCTTATTTCTAAAGAAATATAATAAATATACAGGTCGTATAGAGCAGAGTTTTAATAATGTTAATTAAGCATGATGTGCTTAGCATGCTTTTAACTTAGAAAAGTCATAAACGGAGCAGAAATTTTGATGGTAGTATGGGTATATATATATTGTGCAGGATAATTTACATAATATTTGCATTTAAGATTATTCAGGTTAGATAGGTCATTTTTTGGAAAATGGGATGCAGAACTCCCTTTTGTTAATGGCATGTTTGTCTCTTGAAATGTGCCAAGCTTCTTTGATTTTGTTTTTGGCATCATTGCATTTTGTGCAGATGATATTGAAGTGGGTGGGCTCAAAAACATGGCCTATTGTGGAGAAGTGGTCAAAGCATATTGAGTGAATGACTGCATGTGTTTTGGCTTTATTATAAAGATATGAGTGCTAAGTAATATGGGTTGATAAGTTGGCCAAAGATTCACCAACCTATAACCTTAAATGCACAAATATTATGTAAATTAGCCTGCACACACAATATATATATATATATATGTATATCCACACTTTGTTCACAATTACTGCTACAATTATGACTTTTCTAAATTGAAAGCATTTTAAGCATGTCATGCTTACTTAATGTTATTAAAGCTTTGCTCTACATGTCTTGCCTATTTGTTAATTATTATATTTAATCTATGTACAACCATTACAAAATATAAATTTTGTAATTTGTGTTTACAAAGATCAAAGAACTAAAAGAGAAAATATAGGATATGGAAAGATCTTTGTGAATATATACAACTTTATCTTGTAGTGATAAATTTGGCCACTTAAAAATATTCTCAGAGATATATATTCAAAAACATTTAAATGCAGCAATTCTCTCCATACAGTACTGCCATCCAGTGCAAGCCATAGTAGTAAATGGATGCTAGGAGGTGTGTGCATCAAAATTCCCATATAATGCCTTTTGATAGTTTTAAACATTTAACTAAGGGCAAAAATATTAATTTATAGCACAGACTAATTATACTTTTATTAACCAATAATATTAAACATATATCTTTAAATTACAAATTGTTAACTTATATGAAAATTTAAAAATATTAAAAGTTCACTATAGACCATCTGAGAGGAGACCAAGAAACAGAAGACTAAAGCTTATTAAAAAAAGTATGTGATGGACTGTACAATTAATACTCGATTAAATAACATCATATGTTGCGAAGAAAATCATCAGAGTGCCCTTCTGGGCTTCATTAACCATTCTCCATCATCATCAATCTCTCTCCTGCCTTCAGTACCTCACCTGTAATGTAGGACTTAGCCACTTACATTCTCTCCTGTTGCTGTTTCAAAGTTTCAGAAAATGAAAAGGAATAAAAGCTGATGATCAAATGGCCAGCTACAAAGAATGAAAGGAGTGTTGTGAACTTAGAAATCCATAGACCATGAAAAAATGATCATCTAAATTTGTCACAAATTGATATAATGTCACATCCAAGTTAAAATTTAGTTAAATATATTGAACTTTATCAGTAAATGTCTAGACATTATTAAGTATAAATGAAATAATGTGAAAGAAAGACTATTGAGATTAGCAATGTTAGAATTACATAATTGAAGAAGTATGTGATAAATTAGATCTTAATAAACCATATTTATTTTTGTTTATTAACTATTGTTATATATTTTTGGTGTTAAATATATGTGTAATGGAAATATTAACATATTTGTGTACATGTGTATAGGAATTAAAAGTATTTTCTACAGATTACTTGGTCTATTTCTTGCCTTTACCTGCATCTCCATAATAAAAAATAATTGGGCAAGTTTTGATGGGTGTTCTTGATTTATGTGCTGGGTCCCTGTTTCGTTGTGTTGGAGCTAGTCTGGGTTATTTTCCAAGCACTGGGTTCCACTATACCTTTTGTTTGTGGAATTCCAGTTATATAAAGTTTATATGATCAGATGGTGCCTGAGATTTATCTAAAAAAAAAAATCGCCTTTGGAGGATTGGCATAGTCCCGGTAGTTATGGAAGGGTGCTGTGATCAGGAAAAATGATTGAGATTTGGATGTTTATCTACTCTTGGGCTAATTATAGGTATGATTAATAGTTAATCTATTCGTAATATTCTACCCCTCTGCTTGAGTAAACGATCAAAGGGTTGTCAAAACAGTTTTATTTTAAGTTAAAAAATTGTAATTAATAATTATGTGAGATAACAACGGTTAAGCAAATCAATTAGACCAATTCAGTACTATATTTAGTGGAAGCTATTAAGATCAGGAAAGTAATCATAAAATCCATAAAGTTTAAAATATATATTGTGCCGATTACTTACGGTCATACATGTATATATTTATTAATAATAATAAAGAAAAATAGTTAAAAGGTAAAAGTGAAACAAACAAAAAAATTAAAAGAATTAGGTCATCGATATTTTTTTTTAAAAAAATAAAGGGAAAATATATATATAACTTGTGAAAGGGTTACTAATTAGTTGAAAATTAGTTAAAAGGCTGTAAAGACTTTTATTTAAAAAAAGATAAAACATAAAAGAAAGGTAATAATAAATAAAGATTGAAAGACAAAAAAGAAGGGGAAGGGGGTGTATAACAAAATATGTCTCTTTTTCTCTTCAAAATCACTTATTTGGGGGGAAAGGTAAATAAAAGTTATTAGAAACATATAAGTAAATAAAAAGGTATTAGAAAGTTATGATATTAAAAACGTTGTAAAAAAAGTAAATTTAAATGTAAATTTTGTTAAAATGTGAAACTTGTACAAATTTTTCATCATAGATCTGTATAAGATAAAAAATAAATGTGTGAAAGGATGTATTTTTTAATTAATGGCATTCCAGTAAACAATAGCCGGCAAATCTATAAATAAGGCAGATTGAGATTATTAATCAATTGATTTTTGGATGTGGAGGTGAGCATTTCTAAGCAATATTAGCAGGCATATGTTTATTAATATGTGTGGCTATTGGCCTAAATGGGCATTTTCTCAGTCTTTACTCATCTGAATTTGAACTCACCCATGAAAGAACATCTGCTGCCTTGCCTGCTAAAACAGATTGCCATTATTAACCATGCTATGCCTGAAGAAAGGAATGAATGCTGCTAAACAGAAAAGCAAGAAAATAGACTAAACCAACTGCAATGGACCACACCAAGAATAACCCAGCCAGCTGGAGTGTCTAGCGAAGAGTCAACCATCTCTGCAAAAGAAGTGGGTGCTTCCCACAGAATGGTCTATAAAGTGCTTGATGTCTAATAACCTAGGTAAACATTTTTCTATTGATTTATTTCATATCAAAAAGGAAATAGACTAGTTTAAAATTATGCAATATTTAAAAAGAAAAGGAAAAGAAAGAACTATTACTAGAGAAGTATATTTTGTTAGATAAAGTAACAATTACTTTATGCTGGACTTTGCTAATTAGCTATTCTGTAATATAATTATATTATTTCATACTTATAGATTTGTTAATTATTTTAGATATTTTAATTTATTATGTTATTTAACTTGATAATTTTTTCTTTCTTAATTAAACATTATTACTGCTAAAAAATAGTTGTCTTGCTTAATTCTTTTTTCACTAAGCGAATGAATAACAGTAGCAAATTAAATCTAGGTCATTAAAACTTATGTGGTTAACTTTAGATTTAAACAAAATAAGGGGACAAATAAATAAAATTCTCTTTTTATTCTAAGGAAAAGAAAGGTGGAATAAACAAAGAAGGAGAGGGGGCTATATACTCATATTCTTCTGTTACCATGATAATTTCCGGAAAAAAAATTATAAATATTTCAAGTGCTGGATACCTAATAAAGCATTTCTTATGAATACTTTTGTCCAGCATCCAAGGGGCATTTGACCGGGAAATATGACATTTGAATAATGTGTGTGTATTTTTTCAGTGTTCGGTCAGAAATAGAAACTTAAAAGGTAATTAGATTTGTATTTGCTTCTTGCTTGACATAACAGTAGAAATTAAATAATTAAATATAATGAAAACTGTTACAATATATATATATAATTTAGAAAGGGAAACCCCACAACTGTTACTATATATTTACATATATATATTGTACCTTCCTAGCTTAGATTTAAAATTGCGTTGTCATATTTTTTTTTAAAAAATATTATGACTTTATATGTTATTATTGTTTAAGATCATCAAGTGATATGTATTCTAATTTTAGAGTTACTGTAAATACACCCAAATTTAAAGTACTATTCACAATTTCTTTTTCTTTTACTTTTAAGTAATTTACTCCATTAAATTTTATATCTTATTATAGTATTATTACATAAGTTTCAATGTATATTTTGATAGGGTTTTACATTAACATTTTTGTTCTATCACATATTTTAATAATAGATTTAGATAAATAAATAACAAGTTACATTTTCTTATGTATGTAAGTGTATGTGCACACATATTTAGGTTATTGTGCAAATTCAAGATTATTGTATAAATTTAAAATTACAAATAGTTTTGAAATAATATTATTAAAGATATTTATAAAAATATAATCATCTTTTTGCTAAACAAATAAAAGTATTTTTATTTCAAGAGAAAATGGTAAAATTCATGTGCTATTATTTTTATTTTAAAATATTTTTCTTTTTAAATTAAAAAAAAAAAAACATTTTGTTTGGGATGCTGTTTGTATTTGTAAAGCTCTAATTAATGGACAAATTTGAATTGATCATTAGCTACTATGTTTATGTCAAGGATCTAAATGTTATATCAGTAGATAAATGATATAAATTGCCCATGATTTTAATTCAAACATTCTTTCTATATATATATCTCTATCACTTCAATTGGTACTGTATTCAGCAGTAAATAATTTGTTTGTAAAACATAATATATATTTTTTAGAAATGTTTAATGTAAATTACATAATGGAAAGCTAAGTAGGAAATTAACATTTGTTCCAAAAGATTATTAATCTTTGAGAGATATTCTAGAATAACAACTAAGAACTGGAATTTGTTTTAAGGATATTCTAGAAAAGTTATAATTATACTTATAAAGTTTTACTATATAAAATAACATACATGTACGTGTGTCTATGATTTACTAAATAATTTAACAAGGATTATTACCAAATGAATAATTTGGATTTAATATATAACAATTTAATCATTTAAAGAATGATAAAACAATGTTTATTATTTTCATGTAAACTCTGTTTTAACTTGCTATGGATTATTTATTTAAATAAACTTTGAATATTTAAAAAAAAGAAAACAAATTTTTGAGATTACTGTATCTTTAAAAAATATCATGAATTTTCTTTAAGTGAATTTAATAATGAAAGTTCAAGATAAACAAACTCTATATATGTGGATTTTGTTTAATATTTAATATTCAAGTGCAGATCAGATATCTTATTTATTTCATCTTTATTTGTATTATTATTGTTTTTAAGATTATTTAATGTATATATTTGTGTAGATGGATTTATATATATAAATAATTAACCAGAAAAAAACTCTAAATTAAAATGTAAACACTTATAGTAAAATTTACTTAATTACTTGTTTTCATTCATTTATACATGATCATAAGTAATGAGTTGTTATAAAATAATAATTATAATAAATTAATTATATTATTTGTAATATAAATGATCAGTAAGTGAACTAAAACATATTAGCATTTTCTTTTATATATTTAACATATATCTATATTATTTATTGAAAATAACAAATCAATATTTTCTTTGTGGTCAAAATATGTAATGTCTTAACATCCCTTAAAGTTAAAATAAGTAGAATATTTTATAGTAAACTGATTCAAGCTATTAAACTTATTATTCAATATCTTGTTTATTTGCAAATAAAAATATTATTTATTTATTAAATTTGAGTTAATAGTCTTATAGCAATAATAATTTAAAGTCTCTATGCAATCATAAACATTTAAAATTTAATTAGCAAAATAATAAAGATTTTATTATTTCACTAGAATTCAGTAATTATCAAATGTGAACCTAATATTTTTATAGATATTATTTGATATTATTCAAATATAAAAGCTAGTCCATACATTGTTGATACAAACTTTATATACTGTCATCAAGCTTAAACATTTTATTTATACTTTAACATTACTGTAAATTTTATAATAAAAGTTATTACATGAATTAATCCAGATACAAATTATTAATTAATATATCTGTTATAAATTTTCAAATGCATTATTCTATTTTATGTATTATAATTTTGGCATTTAAAATTTTATTCTAATATAAATTTTTGCATTATTTTATTAATAGGGCTTAAATAAAATTATTGCTTAAATTTATTCCGTTACAGATTTGGCTTGCTCTATTTATATAGCTTTATTAATTTTAACTAAGCCAATTATATTGTTATAAATTTGGTGTATCCAAAGACTTGGGACATCTAGAAGCAAACTGTGCAATAGATAGATAGATAGATAGATAGATAGATAGATAGATAGATAGATAGATAGATAGATAGATAGATAGATAGATAGATAGATAGATAGATAGATAGATAGATAGATAGATAGATAGATAGATAGATAGATAGATAGATAGATAGATAGATAGATAGATAGATAGATAGATAGATAGATAGATAGATAGATAGATAGATAGATAGATAGATAGATAGATAGATAGATAGATAGATAGATAGATAGATAGATAGATAGATAGATAGATAGATAGATAGATAGATAGATAGATAGATAGATAGATAGATAGATAGATAGATAGATAGATAGATAGATAGATAGATAGATAGATAGATAGATAGATAGATAGATAGATAGATAGATAGATAGATAGATAGATAGATAGATAGATAGATAGATAGATAGATAGATAGATAGATAGATAGATAGATAGATAGATAGATAGATAGATAGATAGATAGATAGATAGATAGATAGATAGATAGATAGATAGATAGATAGATAGATAGATAGATAGATAGATAGATAGATAGAATGATAGATAGATAGATAGATAGATAGATAGATAGATAGATAGATAGATAGATAGACAGACAGACAGACAGACAGACAGACAGACAGACAGACAGACAGACAGGTAGGTAGGTAGGTAGGTAGGTAGGTAGGTAGGTAGGTAGGTAGGTAGGTAGGTAGGTAGGTAGGTAGGTAGGTAGGTAGGTAGGTAGGTAGATAGCTAGATAGATAGATAGATAGACAGATAGACCAACCGACAGACAGACAGACAGACAGACAGATAGATAGATAGATAGATAGATAGATAGATAGATAGATAGATAGATAGATAGATAGATAGATAGATAGATAGATAGATAGATAGATAGATAGATAGATAGATAGATAGGTAGGTAGATAGATAGATAGATAGATAGATAGATAGATAGATAGATAGATAGATAGACAGACAGACCAACAGACAGACAGAAGACAGACAGACAGATAGATAGATAGATAGATAGATAGATAGATAGATAGATAGATAGATAGATAGATAGATAGATAGATAGATAGATAGATAGATAGATAGATAGATAGATAGATAGATAGATAGATAGATAGATAGATAGATAGATAGATAGATAGATAGATAGATAGATAGATAGATAGATAGATAGATAGATAGATAGATAGATAGATAGATAGATAGATAGATAGATAGATAGTAAAAATTTAAATTGTTTTGCCTGATAGTGATAGTAACAGTTAGAGCTACCTTTTTTTTTGTTTAAAAAATACTTTATTCATTATCTATGTACAAATATTAACATACTTACTGTAGAATACGTTTATGTTATATGGGCAAAAATATGATGAAACTTCAACCATAATATATACAGGTAATCATTATCATCATCAACCATTATCAATCCACTACAGGATGAAGGTAATATAGTAAGTATAGAAGTGTGATGCAAATTTGAAGAGTAATATATTCTAAAATTGTATAATCATGATGACTAAACTGAAGAAGAGTCCATATACTTGTTTTCATGAGTGAAATTTGTTGGTCAGTGTTAATGGAAATTAAGGTTTAAGCTATGAGAGAACACAACTGAGGTATATTGTTAATTACCAAACTTTGATTATGATGTTCCTGGGTAAAAATTTGAGAAAGTATAGTTATGATTGAACCATTTCTTGTTTTTTTAATATTATTGTGTTTTTGCCATTAGGGTTAATGTGTATTTTTTATTGACAGATATTATAGAACAGCTTGTAAGCCACATAGTTCTTAGTGTGTGAATAATTATAGATGCATTATAGGGCTGAATGTATTCTATATATTTTTAAGTAATTGCTTGAGGTTGATTGTATACTTATGAAACATGAATAGCATAGAGATGATAAGTGTGGGCAAGTTTGAAAAGGTATAACATTTCTTTTGGATAATTATTGTACACAAACCATATAAGTTCAAGATTTATCTTGAATTGATCATAAAGAAAGATTTTGGTTGGAATTGTGCCCTGCAATAATTTATAATTACATATACATTACAAATATAATTTGTTTTTTAACATACAAGCTTAATTACATTGCCCAAAAATAATTAGAGCTAATTAATTATTTTCAGAATTGCATATTTATTAATACACACACAAAAATATTTTTTATAATTTCAGATAGCATAATCATTTTAATAATTAATTAATTTTAAATCTCAGGCCATAATTTCTAATCTCATCAGTACTTTTTTTTCTTATTAAAGCATTACTTCTAATTTTAAATTCACCCCTTTAGTTACAATCTGATCTCACATTCCAATCTCACAATAATGACAAACAGTTAACCTTTTTTTTTTTCAAAATTAAAACTTTATTTATACCTTAGACTAGATACAAAGGAAATCAATGATAGCATAAAATTATGTCAATAAGAAAGTTTCAATGAATACATATAAATGTGGTATGCAAACCATGTATATAGAAAAATTAAAAGTTGTATTATATTAATAACATAGTCTCAAGAGCTGCATAAGAAATTATGATAATGTAAGTATGAAAGAAACATAAATAAATATAAATAGAATCAAAGATTATACTAATGCCTTATGGCAGTGTGTCATATGCATAATTAGCTAGGATATAAAGTAAGTCAAACCTATATATATATAAGGTTTGGAAATTCTATTGATTAATGACTATCCTGGCCCAAAGAGTAATGAGGACTATAACAATATTTACATGTTAATATAGGTAAATTAATTATACAGTATGGAACTAATGCAAAGTTTATGTATTAAATATATAGGATGTATGAAAGATCTACATAGTTAAAGTTTAAATTATTCTTAGGTGAAAGATGAGATATATTATTTATTCAGTAGATGGGAGAAATTTCAAGTTTTAGGCCTACAAAATACATGAATTAAGTCTCTAGCCTCATCTGGCTCCAAGTTTGGTCAATTGGCCAAGGCGGCGAAGTTAGTTTGTCCTCATTTTTTATCTTGTAGAGGGATTTGAAAAAT
This sequence comes from Epiperipatus broadwayi, assembly GCA_028023455.1. Classification (NCBI taxonomy): domain Eukaryota; kingdom Metazoa; phylum Onychophora; class Udeonychophora; order Euonychophora; family Peripatidae; genus Epiperipatus; species Epiperipatus broadwayi. Next base: position 849,422 of record JAQFVV010012620.1, on the reverse strand, counting down.
CGATTAACCATTGAGTCATCACAGCCATGATCAAATATCATGCTACATCTGGTGGTCCAAATTGAGAAGTTAATGAAAGTGGCCAGTCTTATTGTTCCGAATTGACCCTTTTTAATTGCAGCCTTAAGAAAAATGTTAGCAGGGTCATTGCCATTTATCCGGTCTAACACTATATTACGGAGATACGTCCATGAATCACATTGATCCAGAATGTGGTCAATTGACTCCTTCTGTTTGTTACATAGGGGACAAAGGGGGGTTGATGTTGTAACTCCTTTGGTAGTGGAGAAAGGCCCCAGTGGGGAGTGCTCCAAGGATGATTTTTATTAAAAAATCAACAAATTTTGGACTCAGTTTGATGAATTTTGTTAATTTGGAAAATTGAGAGATTTCTATTGGGAGTATATTAACGAATTTAGTTTTTCCAGGAAACATTAATCGATAAACTTCCCAATATGATAATTACCCCTGGAAAAGGGAACTTGACAACTGGAATGTTTTGAATAATCACCAAAACTTGCTTTTGTAACCAAATGCTTCTCCATCTAGGCAGAGGTCGATCGGTAGGCTCTACCTTTTCCATGGGGAAGGGGCACTCCATATCGGGATTATCCTTAAAAATTTGAAATAGTATATTATGAGTTTTGTTGGACGTAAAAAATCTTCAGCGAGTGAAGGCTAAGGCCATTAAGAAGTTCGTGTTTGGTAATACATTGAGGCTAATGATGGGAGTCTTTCCTCCCCAGTAAAGTTCTCTGCATAAGGTTTCAATTTTTTAGATAAACTTGCCCATGAGGAAAATCCTGCTAGATAATATGTTATTTTGGGCAATACTATAGCATTAAGTAGTGATACTTTCCCAACAAGGACAGGTAGACTTTAGATAGTGATGTTACTGTAGAATTGACCTTAGTTAATAAGGAAGCTTTGAGTTTCCTTCTCATAATGGATGGGGGGCTAGGGAGAAGCTGAGAAATTTCTGAGAAGGGGCTTCAAACCCACCTGGTATTTGCTTGCCTGATAGTATTGACCATATGGCCAATTTTGCTCTGCTTACTATGAGACCAAATTTGTGAGAAAATTGGTCCAGGAGTTCCTCAAGCCTAGTGAACTCATCCTGAGATGAGAGGAAGACCACCACATCATCCATATAGAAAATATGGCGAATGTTCTCCCTCAGCATAGGGATGGCTATTCCAGGAAAGACAGCCTCTATGCTTAGCAGTAATTGGTTCACATAAGCTGTGAAGAGGAGAATACTTAGTGGTGATCCTTGAGAAATGGAAATACAGGGCTGAAATCCTGGAGCCACTCTACCATCGAGAGAGAGAGAAATACCTCCTGATTTTGAAGTAGGTTCTCTATCATTGGGAGATATGCTGAAAGCACTTGGAGTTCCTCCAGAACACCAAGTAATACTTTGACCCTGATGCAATCAAAGGTCCCAGCAAAGTTGAGTTGAACTGCAATTGGTCAGGACATTCTTCTCCTGCGAAAATGATCTATGAGAAGGTGAAAGCAGCTGACAGCATCAGCAGTCAAGCTCCCCTTCTTGGAAAATTGGTATGAGGACAATTGATCTATGATGTTGTCTTGGATATCCTTTTTAATTAGGCCCTCGATTGTCTTCACTAGTAAGGGCAACATTGAGATGGGCCGGAAGTTATCCAATTGATGTGGGGCTTCCCATTTCTTAATGAGGGAAACCTTGGCAATCAGACACATTTCATCAATTTCCTGGGTGCCTTTGGCCAGAAGGTCAATCATTCCTTTGATAATCAAGATGGTAAAGGCATGAAGGTGTATGAGTACAAACTTGGGAATGCCATGTAGGCCAGGATGAGTTCTATCTGGGAATGATCTTAATTTTAATAGGATCCTAGTTTCAGTGATCTTATGTGGAGTTGATTCCCTATTGACGAGAGTCCTATGTGAATTAATTACTCCCAGAGGCTGGAATTTTCTGTAGTAAAATTCATGAACTTTGGCCAACATGGAAGAACCAGAGTATTTGTTGCCCCATACCTCAATTGACCTAGGGGCCCTAGACCTTTTTCCAGAGCCCAGGGCCCATCTTAGATAGCCTCTGGTCCAGAAACATTGGTGATGAAGGTATTGGTGGGCCCTCTTAATTGAGAGATACTCAGTACCTTTTTCAAATTGAACAATTCTAATGATGCATAATTTTTTTTACATATAAATGTTTATATAATAAAATAGAACTTATTACATGCAAACACAAGTATCTCATGGCAATCAAATCTTCCTGTCTAAAACTATAAAATCTAACACACTAATTAATTAGAAAGTGGATGATCAAGATATTCACAATTATTTACAAACCAAATAATAATTGTTATCATTGTCTGCACTTCTATGTACATATTTTATCCAAAGGCTAAACTCTCCATACAGAAGTACCACTGAGTGGTGCTATTGTATGGAGAGTTTAGCCCCTGTGTAAACAGCTTGTGTAAATATAAAAAATGATGATCATATGATGTTTAGTGGTGTAATATTTATTAGTTAACTTAACAAATCTAACTTTATATAACTATTTTTAAGCTTTACTATTGTGACTATCATTTTAACATTTTTCCTTCTTTGTATTAAAACTTGGACTTCTATAGAAAATTCCATAGACCAATGTGTTGATGTTATTATATGTAATGTGGAATGATTCCATATATATTAATCTCAGGTCTTGACCAATGAATGTATATATATATATATATATATATATATATATATATATATATATATATATATATATATATATATATATATATATATATATATATATATATATATATATATATATATATATATATATATATATATATATAATTTGAATGGATTTGAATACAGACTTTCAAGTTCCCTTCAGCTCTCCACTCCATCCTATATAATTGATACACATGACTACATACATGTGAAAAAGATAAATGACTCCAATATACTATATATGAAATACATATATTGGAGATCATTTATATTTTTTACATATATGTAGTCATGTGTATCAATTATATAGGAAAGAGTGGATAGCTGAAGGGAGCTTGGACGTTCTGTATTTAAATGCATTCTAATTACATCTAAAAGTTCAGTATGTACATTATACTTCCATATATATATATATATATATATATATATATATATGTTAAAACGAAGATTTGCACGGGTTAAATATATAAAATACATATTTTGCGGGTTCATCCGTGTTAAAAACTTTTAATACCAATACACTGACGTTTCGACTTGGTCACACAAGCCATCCACAGAGAGTGGATGGCTTGTGTGACCAAGTCGAAACGTCAGTGTATTGGTATTAAAAGTTTTTAACACGGATGAACCCGCAAAATATGTATTTTATATATATATATATATTGCAAAGATCATATTTAATACCAAAGTTTTATTACAATTAAGTAAATTTAAAATGTCTTATATAATTTCTTATTGCTACAAACAAGTTTAGTTTTCCCACACTAATTACAAAACATTGACTATTGTTATTTGTTGTAACAGAAACATTATTTTCAAATGGAGAACAATATCTAATATTAAAATTTGTATTATATTATCACAAAACTAAAATTAGAAGTCAATGTATTATATATTAAACAAACTAATAATTATATAAACATTTTTTAAATATAAGAGACCATCAGCAACATCCATGAATAAGGTCATTCCAATCACTAAGAAAAAACTGTAGAAAGACAAATAACAAAACACTTGATGTGACTTTTGCAATAACTATGCAAACCAATTTATGAACCAAAAAATACCTCCACATATTAATCATGTAGGTTCATTATTCTGCTTACTTGATATTTTGAAATATTGTCTTTTAATTTTATCTGCAGCAAACTTTTCTTTCTAAAATTGAGAGTCCCATGTGATGTCATTATTCCATCTGATTGGCTGTCATGTAAGCATGTTTAAAGCGTATCTGTTTGAAGGTGTTTAGCTTTCACGTTATTATAAAAGTGTTATACAAACTGCAGCTGTATTTTCTCAATAAAGAAAATAAAAATAATGCAAATGGGCTCTGCCTCTTCTTTAAAATCCATGCTCAAATTCATTGTAACTACTTTTTTAGTAAATTTTTTATCTTCTTAGAAGTATATTCTTATTGGTAGAGGAATTTAAGATCACTTTGATGAAGAATCCAGGACAGTCGAAACTTTCAGGAAAATAATCATTAAAAAAAGTTTTTGGCATTAAAGTGTATAGGAAAGGGTTATTGTAGAAAATAAGTAGAGGAATTTAAGATCACTCTGATGAAGACTGCAGGACAGTCAAAATTGTCAGGAAAATAAAGGAATCATTAAAAAAAGTTTTTGCATTAAAGTGTATAGGAAAAGGTTATTGTAAGCAAATATGTATAAATCTTTTATCATTTATTTTTTCACACAACTAATCCAATAAAGTTATGTCTTTACAATAACAAACTCCATATTATCGCATCTAGTAAATTAAAAAACATATTGATTGATCACATGATGTTTTTATAATATAATGGAGCATTCTTAAGTGAAATTTTTAATGCTTTTATGTTACATCCAAGTCTCATTTTAATACTGTAAATTAGATAAAGTAATAGTTTTGCATACAACTAATTTAGTTATAGTAGTTGTATTTCTGTAATAAAATACTTTATTTCTTAATTTTTTAAAAGCAGTAGCATATTTATGTTAGTGCTATATTGTTTTTAAGTTCACCTTTTTATTTAAAAAACTAAAGATAACATTCTCAAGTTAGTTTTATGACAATTTTTTGCCAATATTTTGCCATCTTGAATGATGTTATCATAGGAGCAAATTTGATTTGTCTGAATATTATATAACTAGTTATATAGTGGCCTATCAATACTTAAGTGAACTGCATATATATAAAAGACATATTTTGCGGGTTCATCCGTGTTAAAAAATTTTAAATATTGATATTCTGATTTTTCGACTTGGTCACACAAGTCATCCACTGTCACTCAGTGGCTAACTTGTGTGACAAAGTTGAAATGTTGGAATATCAATATTTAAAAATTTCTAACACGGATGAACCCACAAAATATGTCTTTTATTTATGCAACCTGTGAAAATCTTCATTTCAACATATATATATAAATATATATATATATATGTGTGTGTGTGTGTGTGAAATAAAATATACACATGGCATGCAATATAGCATATGTATTTAAAGCTTGAAAGAAAAAGTAGAAGTAAATACAGAGAATATTTGTTGTATATATTTATTTAAAATAAATAATCTGGAATAACTGAAGTATTGATTAAATAATGTTTGATATTTTTAAAATCAAATATAAAGATTATTTGCTACAAGTACATTTATTAAATTTATTTTTGATTTTGAAGAAAATCTAAATTCTTGATTGTAATTAATTCTATAATCTGTTTTTACTTAAAGGATTAATATATAGGGTATACGAGCACAGACTTTCACACCACCTACCACTCACCACTCTCTCATATCGCTGATACACTTGAACACAGATATGTCAAAAAGATAATAATCACTAATATACATTTTTCATGCTAAACCAGCAATCATTATTTGGTCCAGATTATCATCTCTCCACTTTATCTTTTTGACATATATGTGTTCAAGTGTATCAGTGATATGAGATAGAATGGTGAGTGGTGGGTAGTGTGAAAGTCTGTGCTCATATACCCTATATATTACATATATTGATGCAGGTATATAATAAGCCTGTATTTCAGTTATTAAAGGATTAATGTAATTTTTTAAAAAATAGAATGATTGTAATTAAATTATCTTGTTTTTATTAATCAAAATGAAAATAATTTACTATAATTGCTTTGTCTTTAAATTTCTCAGTCAACTACAAATAATGGATTCTGATTGAAGGGAATTCAGAATTATCTAGAATGTAATTGTAGAATATGTAGAAATCCAGCTTTGAAGGACAGTTTTAGTCACCATGTTGATTGTTTGAACTCCCAGAAAAGTAAGGAATACTTTTAAGCAATTTTATAGCCCAATATTTAAGATGTATACTACTATTCTACCTGAAGTTTATAAAATTATAAAAGCTATATAAGGTTGAGAACCACCACTGTTTATTGTATATATTTATGCTATCTGGACATGACAATAACAAGTCAGATTACTGATTTTGAGCCTTCAGTGCTATACTTTATTCATATGCACTATTACATAAATGTGAGGCAGCATAATTTAAAAAAATTGCTGCCAATCATATACACACTGTTCATGCATATGCTCTATTTCACAAATAAATATATGAAGTACAGATGGAAGAAATTGAGTGGTGAATAAAACATATATATATATATATATATATATATATATATATATATTGATAATAATATATTATTTCAAACATCAACTTTGCAGCTAGTGAAAATCTATTTCCATTTATTGTCTAAAATAAAAATACTAAATCTTAGCTGTAATGATTTAAGCATAAGATATAATCTAATATTAAAGCAAATAACTGATGTATAAAAATTTGGAGAAATTTTCTTAAAGTTAAAAGAGAAAAAGTTAAAATCAAAAAAACTTTCAAAGAGGATAGAGTAATATTTATTTCTCCTAGATGATTTTTCTTACAATTGTCTAAAAAAAACTATCAAGAGATTTTCAAAGAAGCAAAGAAATGTTTATTTTATAATGTATCTCTTTTAAATCCAGCAACAAAGGATGACTATTAACTTTTGATGATTATTGCTAGTGATGCTATGTTTATCACTTCTTATTAATTATATTAAATTCTGATACTGATTTCTTTGCCCATTTTCTATGCTTATTATTAGTGATACTTTTGGTGTTGTTTTGTGACATCATCCTGATATCTCCTTCATCTATATCATTACATTATATATATATATGTAATAATAAATAATATTTTAATACTGAATAAATATAATGTCATGTGAAATTTACAAAGTCTATTTTAAATAATAATCGAACTGCCCCCTAGCTGACATGTGCAATAACTTTTTTACTGTAAGAAAATGAACCACTTTTTAAATACTTATATAACATGATAGTCTGGCTTCTAGATAGAAGATTTGATGTTTAAATTTTTGATATGCTTGGTGATAGTGGAAAGTGAACTTAAAATACAAATATAATAAAAGATGTAAAGTTTAATATTTTTTTATTTAAAAAAATTTAGGTTTATTAATAATAGGTATATACAAATGTTTTCAGTGATAGTTATATATTTTTGACTATGTGTTATCTTATAACATTATAGATTCTATTTTTATGAAAATATAAATTATAATTTCTAATCTTATAATATATGCATAGTTATTGTTTAATATATGTATATATTAACAAACCCAGATAATCATACAATAGTGACTAATAGAAGTAGCTACTCTTAACTAAGTAAAGAGAAAAATCACTCAAAATCTAGATGATAGAGAGGTCATTGTTCTGGAAAAAGCTATTTAAAGCTTATTTAATTTTACTCTACTTTTAGTAATTTTACATATATCTGTAAGGATGATTTACATAATGTTATTCATGTTCTTAATATTTATTAAAGTTTCAATTTTGTGAAAAGATTAAAGCAATATTTACTAGATATTTAAAAATGTACATATAATTAATTATTAGTAACGATTGTATTTTTTCTCCTTTTTTTTAATTAATATTCACCATTCTAGATGTTCTACGTCATGCATAATTTGTTGCTGTATTTAATTAGAATAATAAATATATATATATATAATTAACTACACAGTATGTATATTATAAACATATTTAAAAAAATATTCATATTTCATTCGATTTTTTTTAAAAGGTTGTAGTAAAACAATATTAAGAAAAAAAAAAAATCAATGTTGCAGAAGTAACGAAAAGAGAAGCAAAAACAAACGATGAAAATAATACACATCAAACTATTTTGAAGACAATAATAAATATGTGATTTATCAACACTTAATTATGGATCTAAAACATGGGCATTTAATACAAAAGTACTAATACTTCATGCTATGAAACAAATTATGAAAAAATGTATGTTCGGAGTAATAAGAAGGAATCTAACAACATATGCACAGTGAAAAAAACTAATGGATATCACTAACTTTATTGAAAAAATTAAAAATATAAAATGAAGGAGTGCTGGTCAACTAAATTTTTAAAGTAGGAAAAGATTATTAAAAAATCTAGAAAACGTTCAAGAGGAATATCAAGAAGAGAAAGATAGAAATTAGAGAAACTTTATTAATCTGCACTGGACTGATAATAGTTGTAAACTATAATTAATTTTGAAAATAGCAATAGGCTTAATAGAATGTACATATTTTTTAAACTATAACAAATCATCATCATTATTATTTTTATCCATTATCAATCCACTGAAGTATGAAGGTCTTTCCAAGTTTAATCCATCTCCAATTTCTAACCTCTCTTCTTCACATCATCCCTGCACACTTTCTTATTTCATCACTATAATATAATATAAATTATGATAAATAATAGATAACAAAAACATTAATGCATGTGGCAGTCTAAACATCAGTAAACCTTGCTGAAAATATAGCTAATTATATAAAAGTATTGATTAATTGAGTTTCTAATACAAACAAAAAAAAGAATACAAAATTTAAAAAATATAGATTAGGAATAAAAAATAAAAGAGGCAAGCATCCAATAAATTTCTATGAGCAAATGGCATTTAATAATCAACACATTATTTAAAACTTATAAAAGCATTTGCAGATGAAGTAATCATATATCAATTGGATCTGTTACTAATTAAAAATAAATTTATAAAAGATATAAATTATATAATGATCAATGGATTTTACTAGGACAGTGTCAGATTGTAATTCTATGAAGAAAGTCATAACCCCTCCTTGTATAAATCAGTGATGTTAAATGTGAAGGTACTTTCATTCCAGTCACGAGATAAAGACTTTAAGAAAATAAGAATGACGATTTTATTTTCAAACCTAAATGCAGTTATATAGATGAATGATTTTATATATATGCTCTCATCCCAAGACACTTAAGATCGTCCTATATAAGTGCATTTAGATTTGAAAATAAGATGGCCTTAAAGTCTTTATTTTGTGACTAGAAGGAGAGTTTCCTTGATTTTATATTAACACTGTGATGTAAATATAAACAAAAGGCAAGTCATTCAAAAACAAATTGCATCATGATTATTTTTTTATTTCTTACCAGAATAAAAAAAAAAACTAATGCTTCAGAATACAATAATATACTAATATTGAGCATAAAATGGTAATAGATAAAACTAAATAAGAGAATTTGAAAAGAAGGTATAAAACATGCAAGCACTATAAAGAATAAATATGTTTGAATTAACAAGAAAATACTATGAAAGCAAAAGATGTTCTATATAAAGAATAAAATGTCTTTTGAACAAGCTAGTTCTACAACAGAATGTATGGAAAGCATAACTATCATTTGATAAAAATGATTATAAAGTATCATAAAAAGTTGCCCTATTGTTCTAATGGTTATTTATAGACTTTTGATTGTGCTGACTATCTCAAATTAGCTAAACTCTTTATACAGTAGCTCTTTCAGTGCAAGCCAGAGTAAAAAGCAAATAGGTTTGATTATTCTGGCTTGCACTGATGGCACTACTGTATGGAGAGTTTAGACTCTGTGTAAACAGCTTTTGTATGCATAAGAAATGACGATCATGTGATGTCTAGTAGTTTAAAACCTATTCAGCCTAATAGGATTATGGTGATTGTGGTTATTAAAGAACCAAAGATATTAAAAAGTATAGTTGCTGAACTGAGTTCAGATATATACAACTATACAAGCTAATGAGCTTGAATTAAAAACATTATTGTGTTTTCATTTTGTACTCAAAGCTTTATACTTATCTAATAAGGTAAAAGGTAGCTGCTGGAGGGTTGCATTAGATCCTAAGATCTAGGTGCAGTGCTCTCAAATCCAAGGCTCCTCAATGATGAAAGTCACAAGTTAGAAACTAGTCTGGGGATATTGGATGAGTAGGCACTAGATAGGTATTTTATGCACAAACCTTCTTGCATCCATTGATTATTCTGGCTTGCACTGGGGTACTACTGTATAGAGAGTTTAGCCTCTGGGTAAACAGCTTGTGTAAACATAAGAAATGGTGGTCATGTAATGGTAGGGAAATATTTTAGAACAATTGGGAATATAGAAGTTTTACTCTTTTTATTAAGTACTATTATAGTACTATATATTAAGGCTATAACGTTAAGACTATGTGCCTAAATGTGACAGTAGGAACCTCTACAATCTTAACACAAGATTAACGACTTTAAAAGTCAAAGTGGCCATTCTTATCTTCAACCTTTATTAAAATCCACAATAAAAATAGCTCTAATATAAAATAATTATAAGAAAAAAAAAGAATTCATGTGGTTTCTATTAATTCACAAAATCCATTTCATCTGTACGATGACACATTAAATATATCTATCCCTTAGTATAATAGGTGATGTCATAAGTCAAAAGTGAAAATATCAAGATTCTTGATAATATACAGATATCTCTATAATAGTAAATTTAAGTGGGAAATATTGAAAAATCCTATCCTGATCATTAAAATGGCAAAGATTATGTCTTCTCACAATACAAAGTATTCTGATGTCTAAAATTTACACCAACTATAACGGTAACAAAAAAATCGACTTGAAAATTATAACTTTGATAAATCTTACATTTGCCACTTAACGGTATATCACAAAGACAGTGTTATTAAGATAAAAGTCATAATTAACCTTTTAATAATCTTGTCTTTATAAATATAAATTATAAAGATTGAAATTTATTTGAAAAAGAAAAACATGTGACTTTTAAACTTTGAATCTGAGAAAGGGTGTTTAAAATTCTTTGTTTGACAAAATGGTCCAATAAATCAATTATCAAAAAAGAGATTAGTTAAATTTTAAGAACTTACTTGTTTCAAAAATGTTTAGGTATGTATTGTATTATTTTGGTCATATATTGAAATTTGAAGGTTTATTAAGAAAAAAAGTCAATGTATTTTTAATATTGGAAAAAAACAATATCAATGGCATTCACTATAATGTCAAAGGTTAATGTTTGATCATATTATGAAGAACACTAAATATTAAAATTGACTCGATGGAATGTAACAATAAAATGTATCACTTTAAAAAAGTGCATATTTATGCTGCCCCAAAATCAATTTTTATTTGAACTAAAATATTTTAATTTATGATTTGAAGCTCTTTTCTAAATGAATTGTTAGTTTAAACTACTTGTTTATTTGTTTTATTCCTCTGATATTTAACAATAGATGTATTTATATAAAAATCACTTCCATATATACATATTTGTTTCCCTCCAGTATAACATTAAAAAACAAATATTTTCATTTTTATATAATTACTATGATATTTTCATTAGCCAATTAAGCAATGTTTAAACTAATCTACCAATTTTAGTAATATAAATTTATTGCCTTTGGCATCATACTAGAATAACCAGCCAAGCAGATTTTTATAGAATAAGTGTTTCATAACTTATAATATTGCTCTTTAACTGGTTTGTGTTGCCCACAGCTGGTGCCTGAACATAATATACACATCCATTTGCAACAAATACCATATTCAAAATGATCAAATTTTGAAGCTTTAAGTAATCAAAATCTGGTCTTAACTATTCAAAATTTAAATATTATCATGAAATTGTCTAAAGAAGAGTTGGAAATAATAACAAATTATATAGTTTTAAATATTTATTAATTAATATTAATTAAACTAGTTTATTATAATTCAAATGGGCACTTTGATAAACTAAAAACAATGCATGAATTATTTACATAAATAAAATTTAAACAAACCAGCCAATCATATTGCCAGCTAGCAAATGGTGTTGCAAACTGCAAAACCGAATAGTAAAAGAGCTGAATGGCTAATTATTTAATATGATATTAAAGGTAGTAAGATATTTTACCAGTGAATTAATTGGCAGGTTTGTTTAAATTTTGAATTGTTAATTTATGCATTATTTTCAGTTTAGCAATATGTATATATTAAATTAACACTTTATGTATATTCAGATCAGAAAAGAATTAAAAACTTTGCGTTTTTTTGTCATGCAGTAAGTGATTATTAGAGATTAAGACTTGATTAAAAATATTCAATTTTTTTTCTAAAGAATAAAAAATTTTAAAAATTCCATAATCGACATTGTGTATTTAGTTTTTATATTCAGATTTTTCTGGTATTTATTATGATAATCAAAATCTTTTTGTTAGCATAGGAGAATGAAATATATGTAATTTATAATATTCATAATCATTTATTTAATAGGTAAACAATAGTTTTTTTTAGCTATTGTATATTCTAGTAATTAATTAATACTCAAGTGGTACTGCTTTTAGACATTCACTATCTTGTCCACATCATAGTTCCTAACTTATGACCTTTGATATTGAGAAGTTTAGACCTAGAATATTTAGACCATCTGAATATAATAATCTTTCATCCAGATGATACTTTGTACTCTTATATGTGTGATATACAATCAGTAGTTGTATATTTTGGTATCAGTGAGTTTATAATAACTAAAGTCACCTTTTAACGTTTTAGCTAGAATGATAATACAACATTGAATATCATATCATCAATATTCATTAAGTAATTCTTTACTTATGAAAGCTTACGAATATTAGTAAACATTGAAAGACAGACATGAAAGCTCTTTTTTTTGTTTGAGAGAATGTCTTAATGGTTATTAAAAATAAATACAACTTAATGGGCAATTGTGTTTGATACTAGAAACAAAATTAATAGATGCTTCAATTTTGATGATAAAAATGAAGGCACTTTAATAGAAATTTTAATAGTGTAAATAAAAACAAGTTAATAAAACATTGTTTTTGCAGCAAATATAAAAATAGATAGTATATTGTGTTATTTGTTTGCGGATGGGAACTTTTTGAATCATTTGACAGTCGTATGTGTTGTATGGGCACATAAAGAGATTAGCTTTTACTACATCTTTGATCATTTAATATTAGCTTTAATATTTTCATTTTTTAATTCAATTTTTTTTAACTTCTAATGTTATTCTTTTTTCATTTAAAATTTTAAAGTACTTACTTTTGGATTAATCGACATCAAATATGTACTTTTAGGAGCAATTATAATTTTATTTACTCAACTTTAAAACTGCCTATTGAATTATTGAACAATCAATAGAGACCAAATGGCAGGAATATCATATCCATGTTTTTAGAATGATTTTGGTTTATGGTCTTCATTAGTGAGAAGTTTGTGAATTGATGTGTTTGTACATCTAGCTGTTGCATTTAATCCTTTTATATTGGCAGCTAATAGTCTGAAATTTAAAAATATTTTAAGCTATTAATCCCAAGTCAAGATGCTTCTATATAAAAATGAATTAATTACTAAAACAGTTACAATATATTTTAGTAGCCTCCATTTTATATAAGGCATGAGCACTTTTTGATTTGGATGATATATACCAACAAAACAAAACATAATTTTCTTTACTAACACTTAACATATTCTTCTAAAATCAATATAATTTGTTATATTTACTCTACTTTGCTATATATTTGAATGAGGCATTTATTTATATAGCGCTCTGTTTTTATAAATTGTAATAAACTAAAGATTAGCCTTTCAAACTAACGAACACACGTTTACAAATGTTAATAATAATAAATGAATACTTTCATCTCCGCACAAAACACCAAACATTAGCACTATTATATCTTTATTCTCAGGATAGTTTCTTATTTGTGGCCTTCATCAGTAAACAGAGTTAGATCAAATGCTTCTGTACATTATTTGTGTGCAGCAAATATCTTGCAATTATTAATATTTCAAAACTATTCAACACTAAGATTTTTTTTATAAAATAGAGATTTTGAGTTTTAAATAGCTAAGTCATGGGAGATTGATAAATGAAAATTAATCAAAAACAAACCTTAGAAAAATATTAGATTACATTTTTCCATAAATCCTATGGTTGTTTTTATTTTCAATGTAGTGTTGATAGAAACAGACTGAAAAGATTTTATCATTTTTTGATTAAGAACTGTGGAAAGCTGGTCAAAAAAATTATATGGTATTGTTAATTTAATTGCTAGTAGTTATTATCACATAATAAAAATATTTAGCTTTGTAGTTCAGTGATAGATTAAATAACTGAAGACAATTAAATCAATGTCAGTAGAATAAAGTAAAAAAAAAAAAAAATAGTACAATAAATGAACTAGAAACTGTTATTTAGTTGATGGAAAAAATATGACGTCCTAAGTGACAGGTTATACAATATTTTTTGTTTCTTATTTCAATTTGCTAAAAAATCATTTTTAATTTTGACTTACAAAAATGTTTAGATCAAATTTTCTGACTGTTTAAAAAAATATAAAATGCACTTTTCCTTATCTTTTGCAGCCTATTTATTTAATTGTTTCCTTGATAAACAGATAGATCAATGGACAAATCAATATAGTATTTAATATGCACATGAATAATAATAAACTGTAATAATTTTGACTTTTATAAATTGCACTTATTTTAAATTTTGTGTTTAAAAATTAGAACTATTCTTGAGCTATGCAAAGCACTTTTTCCACAAATAGAATCAGTTTAGCCCTATCTGCTCTAGTTTTGGAGATATGGCATAATTTCCTTACATTTGAGCTTTCAGTTGATATTTGACTGTTGTGACATTTTTATGAAATTTGTCTATTGTTGAGAAGATTAGATTTCTATAATTTCATGTAAGATTTCCATTCTAATCATAATAATTAAATCATTTTTTCAGAGAGCTTTGAATACTTTGTTTGTTGATTTTGCTCAAATAAAGCTTTGCACTGTCTAACCCTAAAAGAAAATAGGAAACCATTTCTGAATTTTCCAAAAGAACATATCTTGATTATTTGTATAAAATTAGAGACCAAAATAAATTAATGAGCTTTTGTATAATATTGGTGGAGAATGTGCAACAATGGAGAAATAGAAAGATGCTTGCAGTTTGGAGTACTATAGGCTTGGAAAGAACCACAAAAACTATTTTGATGACTTATTTTTCGGAAAGAACCACAAAAACTATTTTGATGACTTATTTTTCTGACTTATCAAAATCATAGGCATCAATCATCATAATCAAAATAAATGGATATATTTTGATCTATCTTCAGTGAGATGATTTCTTTCACATTCAGATGAAATAAATAGTCTTTCATTTACGACAGTTCCCAGAGGATGAATCTTATGATAACATACAAAACTGGGACCCATTTATGTAGGAATTTCATCAAGTTCTCAAAGTCTTGATTGAGTGATCTCACCAGGGACTTTAATCTTTAAAAAAAATTTTCTGAATTGCTCATCTTTAAATTGACTTTTCTTACCTGGAACAAAAGTTTCAGGTGTTGTAGCCATGAAAAAAATTATCTGTCCTCCTTTTTGGCAATAAGAACATAAGATATTGAAATGAGTCACATCCCTCCTTTAAAAAATGAATCTATTAGAATACATTTCAAATTGACAGCATCTATTTATTAATAATTTCAAGATGCAATGAAACAAATATAGCTCAATACCAACTTGCCATTAAACTAATATAAAAGAGGAATACAAAACATATTATCTAATATTGGAAAAAAAATAAAGTATCAAGAGTATCAATGGATGTTTTTTATATGTATAAAAATCATGGTCAGCAAAATAACAACATAAATATATTTGCCTCTTTATACTGATAAGACAACAAATAAAATATATGATTAGAAACTAAACTAATAATCAATTTGTCTTGGTTTGCCAAGTTAAAATCCTTCTACAATCATTATATTTTAAGTTAGGTATGTCTTTTTGTAAAGTCAGTTGTGTTTTGACTGCACATTATGTAAATTGTGTAGACTATTCCCAGAAAAACTGGTGTTATAGATTTTTGGTGGTTTTCAAATAAGACGTTCATAAAAAATTCACATTTCTTAGATTCTGTGGATGATACCACTTGGTATCTGATTTCCAGTTGTTTTAGGTGTCAAAAGCTTTCTTAGCGAGCATGAGGTGGATAATTATTTAAAATTAATAGATGTCATACTCTCTAATTTTAATAATCTTGGATGTAATAAGAGCATTCAGATGCATTATCTACATAGACATCTGAATTGATTTCCCAAAAATCATGGTGATTTAAACAAAAAAAGTAAGAAAAACGATTTTGTCACAATAAGAAAACCTTGAAAAAAAGATAGCACAGAAAGTGAGAGACAGAATTCTCACATTTTGGGAAATTACTGTGGACCTTCAATAGTACTTTTCCTGTGGATCTTACTCTAGAAAATCATATTTAAAAAGACTTGCATTGAAATAAATTTAGCTCTGAGATCCTAGCATGATATCATTATTTATAAGAAACACTACTAATTATTACATAGTTTTTCTTCTTAATGTAAATATGTAAAATATATGATTATATGTAATTCCATTTACCATTAAATGTAAAATTCCCACGGGTCCTATTGCTATCTTAATTATATGGAAAAAAAACTTATGTAACATTTGATCAATAAAATCTTTTGAAACATAAATTGATTCAGTAATAAATATTTGTTTTAAATATTATGTGCTTGTTAATAGTTGAAACATATTATGTTAGTAATAAATATTATTAGCATACTTCAAATCATATCATTAAGAATCTCAAATTTTGACGGGTGATAACTTGAAGCATAAGATAGCTATGATGTACACCCAAAACTATAGCCAATAGATCAAAACTGATGCCATTTTTGGAAACAGCTTCCAAATATATTTTAGATTAAAAAAATAATATGAAACAGATGTATGCAGTAGTTAGCGAATTAATCTGTCTTTTCATATTTTACTTTTTTTTACAGTTAAATTATTTGTATTTAACATAAAACCCGGCTAACATTTCTAAATTTTATTTGTAAATTCATGGATGTTTTTACTGCATTTCAAGTTTCCTAGCTATTGATTATGCAAGGCTATTTTATTTTCCGGAAAATAACAGCAAACAAATCATTAGGCTTTAACACAGAAATAAAAGATATTGAAATCAATGTCTTATTAAAAAATAATCTTGTTTAAAAATGAAAGACATTTGAATATAAATATAATATAATGTGAAAAATTTACCTCAAGGGATATCTAGATTTTTGTCGATTTAAAAATAAACTGAAGAAAATGAAATAGAAGGAAAAAATCTAGGCAGAAAACTCGAATCTTTTATCAAACTGAAAAGTTAAATCACTAGTATTTTCATATTATCGAACATAGAAGATTAATTTATCGATTCTCCGAATTAATCTTTCTAACTATTTTGTTCTTTTTCACTTTTTAAAAAAAAATTACACAAGCTTAAACAAGTAGTAGACAATGCTATTAAACCACTAAATTATTTACAACTTCAGGATATATATATATAAAGAATTTGAAGGTTCGTGGTTAGCTGCTATGCCTAAATATAAAGTTTGAATCTGGCGGAACTACGCTTGAAAATTTTTCCAATATCAGCTATCCTTTCTATGCAGATGTCAGTTGAAGTTTAGGCAAAAATGTCGTAATTGCAGTGGCAATTCTGAACAGTTATAGACAGAATAAATCAAAAATTGTATTTATACGTGTAAACTCCAATTAAATAAATTCATTTTTGTATAACTATAACAATGCTTATTTTATTTTTACCCGATTAATGGAGTAGTTTCGACTGTAGATTTATTTGTTTTATAATTTTATCAATAGATAAAGAAGATGTAAATTAGAGAGTATATTTCAAAAATAATCTCCAGCTGCCTCAGGAATGCCACTATGAGTAATCCCACAGATATATAGCAACCATTTGTAATAACAGTTAAACGGACTAACTTGATATTAAAGCATAAATATTCAACACTGAGGTCTTTATATAAACCAGTCTATTTAGCTGGCAGTTTTAACATCTTTTAGTTTTAATATCATTGTTTAACTGGTGGCGCTAGTGAAAAAGGATGATTACCTTCTGTACAATACAATCTAAACACTGTGCTAGTAAAATTTATTGATTGTTACAAAATATGAGATTATTGTTTTCTATATTTAAATAAATTATGATATTGACATCCCAAAACATCTTCAAATCGATATTCTGCAGAATGATTCGCCAGTTTTTTGTGTGATATAATAACAAGAAACTAAGGTGTCACCATTGTGGTTGATGCTAATAATTCTTCTAGTTTATTTACATTATTTCTAGGAGTGGTATTCTATTATTTATATGGTTGAGAAAGGAGTTTGCTGTTAACTGAAAAGATGCCTTTTGATATCTTTTGAAGCCTTAGATGAACTGACTAGGGCAAATTTCCCAATAGTCACTCATTTTTGTTGTAGCTATTATTACTAAATGATTACTTATATAATAAATGAATATGGATAGACTGCTTACAAACACAAATCAGCCAGCACAATGGGTTTATTTGCTTTTTATCTTTGAGTTAAAGATCTCAATTGCCTGGTAATTCTTATTTTGAAGGCAACATGAATGTATATGTGATTTCTTTGTAATAATAATAAACAAAACTATATTTGAGCACTTATTACCAGAAATCTACATAAGGTTTCTAGCTGAAGCAATGATTGATGTCCAAAGATGAAGAATATTAAGAATTCCTCTTGTGGACCTAGGCTGTTATCTGGTGACTACTTTTTATTTAGGTACTTATAATTGCAAATCACTTTTAAATGAAAAAATATTGGAGAAAAAATACTAATACTAATGGGGCATTGTTGAATTGTGTGAAGTTAGAAAAAAAGATTAAGACAATTGACTTAATAGTTGGTAAAAAGTAGAAAAATAATATTGAGGAGACTGGTTGATTGATGTATTAGACAGAATGTCAGATTATTTATTTGTATTAATGGAATACAACAAATGCAGATAATTCGGGTTAATTTTCTCAAAAGTTCTCATTGTGATGAAGAAGCAAATGATTTTATATAGATGTATAAAATGCTTTTGATCAGATGAAACATTTTAAAATTGTTGTGGAAAACTTTAATGTTAGACTTTGTAAACAACTGAAAAATGTAAATGCTGAAGATAATTATAATTATGGAGATAGAAATTAGAGAGCACGCAGACTGGGAGAGTTTGCAAACAAATAAAAATTTTATATTATGATTTTTTTTAAAAGCATACTAAATGGAAAATAATATTGAAGCAATCACATGAAAATACAGCAGAATTGGATTTACCAAATCTACTGAATGTTTTGAAACCTATATATAAAGACTTTGATCTATTAATTAATGTTCAAAAATTCCAAGTTTTTTATCACCGAAGTTGTAAGGAAAATCCATAGCCACTTTTAACTTGGAAGATTATCAATTTCAAATGTATACTAATTTAAACATCTTGCAAGTTTTGCAGTTCTTAACAAGTTAAAAGGTAGAGCATAGAGATATAACTATTGCAACTAAATTAGGTGCATCATACCATTTACAATTTTTGTAAACACTTCAACAATATTATTTTTATATCAAAACTTTATTCTGACAGTTTTGACTGCCCTGCAGTCATCATCAGAACTCTTTACAAAGATTAAAAAGAGCTTTGATATTGTCAGATAATTAAAACTGTCAGAATAAAGTATATAAAAAATAGTATTGTTGAAATGTTTAAGAAAGTTGTAAATGGTATGATATGTAAAAATAGAAATCAATACATAAGAAAAGGAAGAAGAAAATTATATTACTTCCACAAGTTAGCTGTATATAGAACTGTTGTTACTTTACTTAATTTATTATATAATAGTGAAACTTGGATCATCTTATCAACATTCTGTACAAGCATTAAAAAATTTTCATTTAATGATGCTCCATAAATTTTAAAAGTATAATAGTAATATTGTAAAATGATTCAATATGTTCTTCAAATTAATTCCACTATTGCATAATCACTCCATTGATGGATTGGATATGTTAAATAAATGAACAATGCAAAACTTCCTAAAAGATGTTTCATGATGAAGGAATGTCAACTGTTTCTATTGGGAATACTTGGCAAAGAATAGAATGTTTGAAAGCTATACTTAGATATGATATTGAAGTATTTCAGAAAGAAAAGTTTTCTGCTGAAGAAATTAAACATCAGCATAGTAAAATGAGCTGAATGATTTATATATATATATATATATATATGAATGTATTTGTGGTAAACCTCATTTATAAATGATTTATATATATATATATATATATATGAATGTATTTGTGGTAAACCTCATTTATAAAGTAGATTATCTCTCTCTTTGTAGTTAGAAAAGGCATATTTGTTTATGAGTGGCTGCTTACTACTACTATTGCTGCTGCTACTACTGGTACCACCACTACTACTACTACTGCTACTGCTATTATTACTGCTTCTGCTACTGCTACTACTACCACTACTGCTACTACTACTCCTACTACTACTACTACTGCTACTACTATTACTTTTTTTAAAAAAGCCATTTAACATGTCATTTTGTTCAGTGCTTATCATTAACCCCTTGTTTGAGCTTTCATCCATAGTTTCCATAATATTTCTGAAGCTCTGAAGCATTATAAATATAAATAATGTTATTATCGTGATGACAAGAAATGTCCATTTATTTTTAACTATCTTTGTTTCTCATTTTAATTCATAACATATATCTTTGAAAGATAAAGTAAAATATTTTTGAAGAATAAAACTATCCTGCCATCAACCCTGACTAATATTAACCTTTTAATATTATCCTATAATCTAATGATTTATTGCTATTATATTCTTATAAATATTCTTTAGAGTTTTACAACATCTTAAAATTATGCTATAAAATGACAAAGCTTTAAAATCACAGCAGAAAATTTCATAGACTCATGCATTTCATGATTTAAAAATCCAATGCAAATGATATATCTATTGTTTTTTTTTATAATCAATTGCTATTAATACTTTGATATATTATATTGTGCTATAGCTGCTTTAAAACTAGCTTGTTCTTTTGTTGGGACTGAACTTACTAATGTGAAATTATCTTGTAAGTATCATATGTAGTAAAAATAAGAGCTCCTCTTCAATCTAATGTCATTTGTAATCAAGTTTAATAATCGATGATTCCCTGATAAATGGTGTAATCTTTATTCCTGTATAGGTTTTTGAAGTATGCCTTTATAAATGATGTTTAAGATTCAAAACTGGAAGAAAATCAATTATACATTTAACAATGACCTTTATTCCATTTTTCTAATTGTTCTTGCATTGTTTCCAGATTTGAATTCAAAGACTTACTTACGAAGGCACAATCAAGAAATCAGACTGAGTATGGTGATTTAAATGTATTATCATATGATAATCACTAATTACTCATCCTTTTATAGTTGGCTTTAGAGAGAAGAGTTGCTTTCATTTTATTATATATTATATAAAATAAAGAATTAAATTATTTGTTAAATATTATATGTAAAATTGATAGATGAAGTAATGTTTTCATTTTTCTATTTTTTTAAATAATATTACCATTACTCATTTTATTGTCCTCTGGCATATCCTTATTATTCAGACATTTATTTTATATATAGCTTTGTGAATTTTCAATATCTATATTTTTTATTATTACTATTAAAACATTACTGTTATTATTCTAAGGTTTTACATTTTACTCAGTGGTTACAAATGTTTACAATGTAAGATCTGATATCTATATTTTTAGTTATTATATCTATATCTTCATCCAATCCAAGATAAGCTTCCAAAAAGGTAAAGTGGTATCTGGTAAATCAAATAACTCCCATATGGCCTTAAATATTTCCATTGCACTATTGATTTGTCCCTTTTTTTATTTCCTTAATAAAGTTTATTAGTAGTTGTTTAGTTTATTTTAGGATTGTCCAAAAATTAGTTTACATCTAGTTTTTCAAATCAGAAAGCCAGGAAGGTTGAGATTCTTATAAGTGGGTATATTCCCTTTTTAATGCAGTCCTTAGGGAATGAAATGATGTGCTTATTTGTTTTCATCTAGGCATTTATTACATTTCTATGGATACTCAGTCCTTGGCATGCATAAAGTATGTGTCCTATGGTCTCTTCTTCCCTTTTGCAAATTTGGCATATGGGGTCGACCTTACTGAACATTCTTTTGTATTTTAGAAAAGCATTTATAGAGAGCACCTCTAAGCTCATTTTGACTATGAAGTCCAAGTATTTGGCTTCTAGGTTCCAATACCTAAACCTTGAGATTACCCCTTTATTGGTTATCTCCAGCATGCCAAGGGTGAGCCCTATCCCCCCATTGGTCAAGTTGTACTTCTTCCAATATGAGATTTTATTAGCAAATGTTAGAGCTGAGAGCTGTATTTTTCTATGTGCTCCCACACTGCTGTTAACCATGTACTCTGGTTTGGTGAGGGGTGATCAATGGGGATTACTGGTGTTATGTGCTCTTTGTTGGTATTTTTTTTTTTTAATTTATGTATTGAGTTAAATGCTTTTTGAAAATAGTATGTTGAAATTGAGTGTAACGACATTCCATTTAGATTTCTTGGCTTGTGCATCTTCTTTATGCTGATAGCCACTACTCCCCTCTCCCCATAGTAGCTTCAAGCAAAGGGAATTAATTTTTTTCTCAAATCCTCTGGCAAGGCTAATCCCTGGTAGGTAATAGTTTATCCTGGGAATTACTAGCATATTTAGCAGTATTATCTGAAGTTTTTTTTATTTTTGGTAGATATACTTTCTATTTTGATTAAAATATGATTAACTTCAAATGATAATGACTAAAATATTTTTAATAACAAAATATCATTCTATATTTTAGAGAATTTTTATTTTTTCTATAGTTTTTCCATATTTTCTGATGTCATTTTAATTTTTTTATACACTTTAAATATTTGATATTTAGCTTTATTAAATTTATTTTAGATTATTTTTATATTCTTTTCTGCACAATTTGTCTCAGAAAAAGATTAGTATTATTTTGGCTCTACTATCTGTGTAGATGTTCTCAGGAATTATCTATTATCTTTTTTCTACTCTTTTTTAAGTTTCAGCTGCCCTCAAAGTCTATTAATATTTTAAGACTATTTGTAAATTCAAGCTTAAACTCATTTGAGCAGTTATAAATGTTTATGATATCAACTTTGGATGCTGTCTTTTTTCTTTAGCATTGTGTTAGGACTTAGGTTACATCTTAATAATGTTATTATCAATTCTTACATTGCTCTATATAGTTTGCTTATTGAATCCATATTTTTTTATAATTTTGTTTGAATGCCACTGGTCATTTCGATTTGGATTTTTCTCAAAAAATAATTCACACATAGTTTTTTCTTTACAAATATATCTCCATGAACAATAATTTATCCACAATAATTGTATCTTTCAAACATTTTTTAATTTGGTAGTACAATCTTTCATTATAATTTTTAACATTCACAACTTTGAAACCACTCACTTCTGATTTTAGCAATTGTTATTAATCATTTATTAAGCTAGAGATTATCATATTCTTAGCCCAAGTACAAACTTTACCCACCTACCCCTAGTTAAAAATTATTTAATATATATGATTTTTAATTAAACATAAATACATGGAATAAGTATATCCAAGGATGCCAATTTTTAAACATTATTTAGTTAATCAAAAACATTCTATGCATTTTTTTTTTTTTAAAAAATCCCTACTTTTCATTACAATGAAAACTTGGAATGGTTTTCTTTAATCTTTTATTTGTAATTAATCTCAGACCGTTTGTTCTTTCAATATGTGCATCCATTTTTCTAACCCACTACCTATTTATCTTTTATTCTAACTTTATAATGTCTGACAATATACATAGACAAATAAAAGTTCATTAAATGATAGTTAATCTTGCTATTTAAGTATTGAGTCCTTGTATTTTATTGTTTATTTTTCAGAAAATGACAAACTATGTAAAGTTGAAAAGAACTTTAAGCTAAATAGGAAGTGCCTTGATGTTTCACAATGTGTGTTCTTAATGATAATACATTAACATGCTTTGAAAATACATAAACAAATGACCTTCAATCACCTATTTCTGACTTGACTTATGATTTTATAGGTTCAGGATATAACAGTCATAATTTTCTATAAGTACAAATATAAAAATAACTATTTTCATGTAGACATAAACACACATGTTTGAGCAAATACTGTTCTCAAGACAATCCCATCAATATGATTGAAATTAACAGACATCTAAAAAAAAAGTTCAAGGTTTTTATCATTATTATTATTAACTCTGACATAAAGAAATACTAATCTCACCACTTCTCATATTTACTGGTAAGCATATTATCTATGCTTGTTTAGTCACTTAATATTTACAGTTGAAATGAAAAAAGTTAAATGAGTATTAGCAATTTTGCTTTGCTTAGTTCTTTTACAACTGAGAAAAAAATCAAACAGTTTTTTTTAGTTAATAGCAAAGTTCTCTTTTCCCATAACATACATAAATTTGGAAACATATAAATTCATGGTGCAAGAACAGCCTGGGTAAATACTTTGCCTACAATCTGAGTTGAAATCTATATCAAGCCAGCCCATCCAGTTAATCCTTCAATATTATTGGTAAATAGGAATTCATTTAATCTTTGATAAAAAGAAGATAAATATGAAAACTGTTTAAATCCTAATTACATCAGCAACTGACAAGCATAGTGAAAAATATTTCCATCCTTCACTGTTTCCTTCATGAAGAGGTCTTTCTATGTAATGGTTGTTTTAAAGGCTGTATTTATATACTTATTAACTATATATATGAATACAAATATACTTTATATACTTGGAGGTTATATGTAATATTGGGAACTTGAAAACAGACTTTCAAGCTTCTTTCAACTATCCATTTTATCTCATATAACTGATACCCATAAACACACACATATGAAAAAGGTAAATGGTCTTCAATATATGTATTTCATACTGAACCAGCACTCATCAGTTGGTCCAGCTCATCATCTCCCATACATATATATATATATATATATATATATATATATATATATATATATCATCAGTGCACAGTTTGTATTAAGATAGCAAATCTTCAAATTTTAATGGACAGGCTTCAATCTACCTTCCAACTCTTCAGTCAGCCATACCATTGAAACTCTGATGAAGGAACACCCAAATCCCTTGTTGATATCAATATTCTGACCCTTCATGTCTAGGACCTTATCCATTTAATAACAAAGAAAAGGGATGAGCAGGATACAGGCTGAATCTGTAATATTTGAAACATCCTTCTTCTGTGTACTTAAATGGATAGGGTACTATGCATGAGGAATCAGAATGACTTACGGTCAACATGGACATGACAATAATATTGATATCAACAAGGGATTTGGGCATTCCATCATCAGATTTTCAATGGTATGGATGGCTGAAGAATTGGAGGGTTGAGTAGATTGAATCCTGTCCATTAAAGTTTAAAGAATTGCTATCTTAATATAAACTGTGGTTGATTATATATATATATGTATGTATGTGTAAGATGATCTAAATCAACTGATGAATGCCGTTTCAGCACGAAATTGGAATATTGAGATCATTTATCTTTTTCATTAACTATATGTATTTTTTTAATATATATATATAAAGAGAGGGAGTTTTAAATTATTTGGTTTTTTTAAATAAGTCCTAGATGTTACTTATTTTAATTCATGTAATTTTATTTTATTTTGAAAATTCTAAGAAAGGGAAAAGACTTAGAAAGTATAAGATGAATCAATAAGTTAATATTTTAACTTCTATACCAAAAAAAAAAAACAAGGATTTAACTTTCTAACTGGAGAATAACTTGGTGATTCTTGCCTGGATTTTTATTTTATTTTATTAAGTATTTTTACCGGATTGATTACGAAGTATCTAATCCTGGGATAAATTTTTTGTTTCTTTTATCCTGCAGTGGATTGACAGTAGTTTTAAGTAACATAAAAATCAGCATCTGTTGTTTTTTCAGCTGCTTGCTATAAAGAAGTCAAAACCTTAAATCCCACGTAGTATAGTGCAATGGTAGAGCATCGAGCTCTAGAATGTGAGATTCTCAAATCGAGACCGGTGCTGGCGGTTCCGGCGCTCGAACTTTTTATGAACTCTCGACCAATAAAATCAATCGATTATTTTTAATATAAAAAAAAGCCTAAAAACAGGTTGTCAGAAAATTAAAGAATTATATATATAGAGAGAGAGAGGGGAGAAAGTATTTGTTATGTCATAACTCATAAAGAAAAATAGCATATATATATATATATTAGAACGTATGCATGAATAAAAAAGTTAAATAAATTTAAGTAGCAGCACAAGATTAAACAATGTATTTAGAAATATAATGTACTGTTATATATAGGGTATATGAGCAGAGACTCTCACACGACCCATCACCCTCCACACCACCTCATAACACTGACACACTTGAACACATATATGCCGAAAAGATAAATACTGTAATCGTTATAAATATTAAAACTAAAAATGTCCACATAAAAAATTAAAACCATTACTAATTTAAAAAAGATATCAAATCAGTTTTGATTGTATTGTTATTCCGTAATTTTTTAAAATAATTCTTTGATTTAATTTTTTTTTTTTTTTTTAGTGTTAATTTTGGATAATTAAAATGCTTGCACGAACATTTTTTAATAATTAGCAGGGCCGGCGGAAGCGGGCATGCAACGCATGCTAGGCATGCGGGCGCTGGCAGAAGGAGGCGCCATCACTGAGATATTAGCATCTGAAAAAGAAGGCGCCATCCCTGAGAAATTAAAACTCTACTAACAAAAATACTCACATTTGAAGAATATTATTCTCAAATGTTTATTTACAAAAATTATTGAGAGTAGATTATTGAAAATCATATGAAGTCATATTATATCTTATTAAATGACACACACAAGCAGGCCTGCACACAAGCTCTGCTTAATATTAAAAATATAAAACAATCAAATCTATTATTTATCATGAACAATAAACTAAATATAAAGTTTATTATATTACAAATTTCATATTGTAATGTTTATATATATATATAGTACTGCTTATAGTAAACTATAAGTAACTTTCTGCTAGCAAATATATAAATAAACACACACTAAAAGTATTATAAATTAGAACTTATGTATGTATATGCGTATATATATATATATTAGATCATGTACATAATTTTGAAACGTAAGAAACGATTATAATATTGCAAAATAAAACATTTTCTAATTTTTATTTAAATAATAATTTGATATAAATATTCGAACGTGTATGTAATATATATTATAGGTATAATTCCAGTAAACTTAATATAATTTTCAGTTTACTTTTTATTTTATATATTTTAATCGTTGTCAAAAGTCTATTTTTCTGCATACTAATTAGGTTTGCAAATTAATTACATACGTTTGCTTATGATGTTTATCCAAATTTTAAAATCTTAGTAAGAACTTGTAAACAATAATTATAATCCCAGGAAATTTTCTATTGAAATCGCAAATCAGGCCTGGCAGGCCACCTGTGTTAATTAGAAAAATATATGATAACAAAAGAAAATCTTGCCAATGGTAAAACTAAAATGTTCAATCAAGCGTAAAAAACTGGACACTTGAGTTATTTTAAAACCTGACCATTTTTAATGTCAATGGCTGAATATTTCCAATTTATTAGCTGCCTTTTTTAGGTAAACAAGTTAAACAACTTCTTCCCCTCCGCGTATAGAGTTTTGTATTTTGAGAAGAAGTAATTTGGGTTGGACATCTAAATTAGCGATATATAATCTTAAGTATTAAGATACATGATGTAAATATATAAATTAGAATCCGATTTATTTATTTATTACATTTGAAAATATTTTAAGTGGCTCATGAGTAAAAGTAATATGGAACAAAACTAAGAAAACTATCCGGTGCACAAAATCGTAAACGCCAAGCTGAAAAAATAGCAAACATTAAAAAACAAAGTGGATCACTTAATAAATATCTTAAAATATCAACTGCTTCTGAAATAGCTTATACTCAACAAGAACCAGAACCGTGCACATCATCTAGATCACAGGGAACTGTTGAAAATATTGAACAAGATTTTAGTAAGAAACAGTTAAGTGACAACAAAGTCATTGTGCCA
Source organism: Epiperipatus broadwayi (assembly GCA_028023455.1). Taxonomy (NCBI): domain Eukaryota; kingdom Metazoa; phylum Onychophora; class Udeonychophora; order Euonychophora; family Peripatidae; genus Epiperipatus; species Epiperipatus broadwayi. The sequence goes on along the minus strand of JAQFVV010012620.1, from coordinate 821,254 downwards.
ATATCATATCAAATGTGTACAAATTTAGAAGATCCAGCTGAATGGAATAAAATCGATGACAAACTACGTGTTATTTTAGTAGAAATGGGGCCTGTTCAAAAGAAAGATATTTATATCCGAACGATGTACATGGCGAATTTTCTGATGTATATTATAATAGAAAATGAAAACGGAGTAGTTTTTCGAAAATGGCTTATTTATTCGAAATTTGAACGTGTTTGCTTTGTTGCAAAGTTTTGGATCTACTGAATCTAGCCTCATACAAGGATACAATAATTGGAGAAATTTAAGTACAACTTTACACAGACATGAAACTAGTATGGCTCACATGAAAAGTTTATTGAATTGGAATGAACTTGAGAAAAGATTAAAAAACAAAATTACTATTGATTGTCAATCTCAAAATTTATATGAAATGGAAAAGAAACATTGGAGGAGTGTTTTGGAACGGCTGATTGAAATTATCAAATTCCTTGGTAGTCAAAATTTAGCATTTGGATCATCTGATAAATTATCGAAAAAATAACGGAAATTTTTAAAATTAATTGAATATTTGCGAAGTTTGATCCGTTAGGAAATCATGTTGAGAGGGCCTAGATCAAAACATAGAGTACATTATTTGAGCAAAGATAGCCAAATGAATTTTGGAATTTAAGTACAGCAATTAGGAAACATTTTATTATCGATAAGAAATCCAAATATTATTCTATTATTTTAGATTGTACACCAGATGCAAGTAAAACTGAACAAATGACCATAATTATTCGCTTCGTTTTTTGTAATAATGGAACGGTTAAAATTAGAGAAAACTTTTTAGGTTTCATAGATATAACAGATTCCACTGGACGAGGTTTATGTACACATAATTGAACAACTGGAAAAATGGAAGATTCCATTGAAGACATACGTGGTCAAGGGTATGATAATGGGGCCCTGAAAGCAAAAAGGCTGGACTTCAAAATTTGATTTTAACCAAAAACCCTAGTGCATTTCATACCATGTGCTGCTCATTCTTTAAACTTAATCATAAACGATGCTCCAAAGTCAATGTAGATACAATTGGTTTTTTGCAATTGTTCAAAAATATACAATTTTTTTCATCATCTTATAAGCGGTGGTCAATCCTTTTAAAATTTATTAAAACTTTAACTCTAAAACAACCATCAGAAACACGATGGGAAAGCAGAATTGATGCAATCCAGCCTCTACGGTATCAGTTGGGTGAAATTTATGATGCACTCTATGAAATAATGAACAACGAATCTTTTAATAGAGAAATTCAACATGAAGCTCAATCACTCTGCACTAACCTTAAGGATTACAAATTTATTTGTTCTTTAATAATTTGGCATGATATATTAAATAGAATAAATCCTGTCAGTAAAATGCTCCAAAATGTAAATATGAATGCTTCACTTGCTTTAGAATCGATCGCAAATCTAAATAAATTTTTACGAGAATATCGATCAGATTCAAATTTCAAAAACATTCTCAAAATTGCAGATGAACTTAGCGAAGAGGTTGATGGAGAGAAAGAATTTAAAACTGCCAAAGAAGTTCGACAACGGAAAAAACTCAGTCATTTGATTACAGCATCAGGACGAAACACCTCAAATACCTGAAGAAAAATTTAAAATAAACATGTTTTTTACACTTTTAGATGTAGCGATTAATTCTTTAACAGAACGCTTTGAACTCCTCAAGCATGTTATAATAATTTCAATTTTCTATATAAAATATCAGAAATTAATAAGAGCAGTTACAAGCAAATGAAGATTTAGAAAATATTTTGAAATTTGATAACAGTAAAGATATTAATGCTACAGATTTATTGATCTAATTATGTGCTTTTCGAGATATTTTTCAAAAGGATTTTTAATTCTCAAAACCCTTTCAAACACTTAATTTTATAGTTTCTAATAATTTATCTATGCAAACTTATCAATAGCTTTAAAATATTATTAACATTACTTTAGTGTTGATACGTACGTCTTTTTCTAAGTTAAAATTAATTAAAACTTACTTGAGAAACTATGTCAAAACGACTTTTAATTTGGCATAATTGCTATTGAAATGATATTTGTGCAGAACTGGAAATAAATACATCATATCAAGGTTTATTAATATGAAGTCAGGAGTATAAAATTATTATAATTATAAATGTTTTGTAATCATTTACTTTTTTAATTATTTTTTTTTTAATATTAAAAATTATTTATTTACATTCCTTGTTTGTTTCCTTAGAAAGATTTTGTCCTAAGATTTATAACATTAAGTGGTATCATTAAAGTACAATTTTACATTGGTAACGGGACAATTGAGAGGGGGGCTGATTAAAAATTTGGTTTATATGGAGCGTTTATATAGATATAGCGTATTAATAATAATAAATTAAAATGTATGTTTGTAATATTATCTTTTTTAAAATTATTTATTTATAAATTGTAAATTATTATTAAATTTGCTAATATTTTAAATTTAGAAGTTAGAAAATAGAAAATTTTAAAATAATGGGTTTGTTAAAACAGACAGTGACGAAATAATAAATATGAAATTTTAAAAAAAAATATTTGAGATTAAAATATGTAAATGTTTTTCGAAAATATTTTAAAATTTAAATATTTTAATCTCAAACATTATTTTTTTTAATTTATTATATATATATATTTGAATCTCTGTCTATTTTTAAAAATTATTTTTAAAATTTCTGAAATTTTTCTAACATCTAAATTTGTTAAATTAATATTATTTCATACAAACCGTTTGTATGAAATAATATATAATTTAACAATCAATTTTATGCTATTTTTGATATCAAAAATAGAATTACATCGTGCATTCTTTCTAAAAATCATGACTTTTTTAAAACGCCACGGGACACGGTCGGGTCACCTTAGTAAACATACATATTGACAGGGGCGCCAAAATCAAATTTGCATGCGGGCGTCTAGTACCCAGCGCCGGCCCTGATAATTAGTATTAATTAAAATTAAAATACTTGGAAAACAGCAGTTAAATAGGAAGAAAAAAAAGAGGAGTTTGAATCAAGATAACTAATTTTGTGGGTGACTGTCATGATGGGATGTTTATCAACTTATCCATTGCCAAACTAGAAAAAGAAAGAATAATCTGAAAGTATTTATTTGTGCTATATGATAATACAGTATGTGCTATGATTAAATGCAAAGTCTTTAAACTATATGGGATTCCAATAAATAAATATAGTAATTGAAAGGCCATAAATTATGATCGTGTTTATGATGATAGTGTTTAATTCTAAAACTGACTATTAAAGTCTTTTGCTAATTAATCATTGCTTTGAAATCTATCATGTAAAATTAGAACTGTCTATAGCATATAGGAATATGTATTATTTTTAATTATATAATTATGAATTAGCATTGTTTAAAATGTTAATACATAGCTGGGATTTAGAAATATGATTGTAATCAAGATCAGGAATAGTAATATCTATATTTTTCAAATTGAAAAGATAAATTATTTTTTAAAGAAATTAGAATTAATGTAAAATATACCTATGCTATTAATTGTTTTAGAAAGAGAAAATAAGAATTTATAATTAAGAATTAGAATTAATGCATTTTAAAATATAATGGATAAAATTAACCATAGAATTAAATGTGGATGGAATGCTTTCTAGAAATATATTAAAAAAAAAATATATGCCTATGTGTTCGAAAAAGGTTTTTAATATATGTGTTTTAGCAGTTTTTATTATGTTGATCAGAGACTTCAGATTACTTTATACATTTGGGAAAACGTGTTAAGAGTAATAAAGTGAGATTAAAAATTAAATACATAGAGGTATCGCTGACATAATTGAAAGAATTAAGGGACGGAAATGAAGCCGATATGAACGTATTGCGGGAAGAAATAGTAATCAATATAAAAGAAGTTTTAAAATGAATCTTAAAATATTATAAAAGACCCAGAAAGAGACTCATATGTGAGGTGGATGAATAAAATAAGGATGTTTGCTGGAGTTACTGAAAAGAGAGGCTATGGATTAGGGAAACTGAATTAACATTGAAAAGACCGTCATTCTGCAACCAATCGATAATGTTTAAATATGATGATAATAAGCTATGCATATTTTATTAATATTGTAACTTTTTGTTATATTTATATTTTAAGCAATTGCCAGTAATATCTTATTCTAATTATTGTTCTGTTTTTAATATTAATAAATTAAATTTGATAGTAAATATGTTGTTTGTTTTTTTACCTCATTTAGTTATTTAAAAAACGACTTTCTAATTATTATTTTTATTATTATTATTATTATTATTATTATTATTAAGGAATGGATTAATTTCATTATACATATTCTCATGATATAAATAAAGGATTTATATAAAAATATTAAATATTCAGTAAAAATTAAATTAGAGTAAATGTTTAATTTAATTAGTGATTTATTTCGCTAATCAATCGATATATAAAATCAATTAAAATTAAATGTATATAAATTTGTCTTTTTGCTTAGTGAACTCAGACTTTTAACAAATGTAATATACAAAAAAAAAATCAGAGTGGGTATACACATACAATATATAAATCATCTACACACGCAAAAACCTATAGAACGCATACATGCGCAATGTAGTAAAATGTTCTTTATTTATTTATTTTATCACTACGTTTACATCACGGATAATGCCAATTTTTTTTATGATTGCGTGTGTGTGTTATACAATACATTTATAAAATATTGCACAACACTAAACGAAAGTAAAGTATAATAAATGAATATTAACCAATGCTAGAAAGTTTTAACAGTGCTATCCAGGGCCGGCGGAAGCGGGCATGCAACGCATGCTAGGCATGCGGGGCCCTGGTGCTATCTGTATTTAGAAACATAAATTCATAATCATATATATAATTTAGATTGGGTTGCGTGAGTCAGAATTTGTATTTCTTTTGAAACTTTCTAACATTGGTTTGCATTCATTTAATATATATATATATATATATATATATATATATATATATATATATATATATATATATATATATATATATATATATATATATATATATATATATATATATATATAATGTAACGGAATAAAAAGTTGCCCTACAGGTTTTAGACAGCATTTTATTGCTGTCATTAAAAAAAAATAATGATAAAATAACTTACTATTATTTTTAAAGCTAGATCGCCAATTGTAATCGGATAAAATGACAATATACTCTTCTTTTAAAACACCATAGATTTGGAATCCATTTGTAACAAATCAGATATGATAAAACCATAATAGAGTGATTCTGTTTAATTATGTCCTGCCAATTACTATGTCATTTATAATAGAATAAATGTGTATATGCTAATCTCTGTTATAGCTCCAATCATTTAGTAACATTTGTACAAATCGAAAATATGCAACGAAATAATAACTCTAATTAGAACCTGAATAAAATATAGCTCAGTCGTTGGTCACCCCCTGCAACAGAGTGAAAATGATTCCTGAAGTTGGACATCATTAATAACTGAATAAAATGTAAATCGCATAAAGATAAAACTAATTTTATAATACCTGTAAATAATAATATTATTCATAATAGAATAAATATAATACGCTAAACTAAATAAATACCAACCAATAAATAATTATTCAGTATTTAGTATTATCCTTTATCTAATCACAAATCCGACTGTCAATTATATTAAAACAAAATAGTGATAATTGTTATTATAGGATTATGGATTCAAACAGCATTAAAAATAAATAGAAAACAAACAAGATCATTGCTTCAAGATACCCTAAATATAATCCTTACTTAAAATAGATTAAAATAAAGCAATTACATCAAATATCACTGCTTCAAAACAGTGATATATTTTTAAGATAGATTTCACTTATAATAGAATGAAACTAATAATAAATCGTCAAACAACCAAGTTCTAGTATACTCAACTAATCAAACATTGCTTACAAAAAAATACAAAATTATACTAAAATTTAAAGATATTCACATTCAAATAAAATAATTCATTAAAGTACATTTTGTCAATTCTCATATTTTATGTAGATATTCAAATTATCCTTTTAATCAATAATTACTTGGTTCTTATGACATTACACATATAAGTATTATTTTATATTTACAATGTTATGTAATTATATCATTTTATAAGCAAGTTTTATTTACAAATAATATGAATAAAGAGATGCTAGCTTTTAACACAGAGCGATTGGATGTGAATTAAATTGATTCATATCTTTTAAAAATTTGATCAATCAATCTAATAAAATCACACAATCAAGTAAATATGACTCTTGTATATTGTCTAATGTTTCTATTCTGTCTTTAAAACTATATGTAACATCCATTGGTAGTTGTTGTTTAGACATCGCCACTGTGTGGTGGTGTTGTTTTTCTTGAAAAAATATAACTTATAAATATTCCTAGGCCTTTTTTTTAATTCCTTGATTTTTACTTTTTTTTTATTTAAAAATAAATTAAACACAAATTTTATTTTATTTTTTTGTAAACATTTATTTTTAATAACATCAACAGAATAAATAAATATAAAATAAAATCAACATATTGTAAAATTTCTAAGATATATTGTAACATTTTTGCTTTGGCTTGCGGACTAACTTCAACAAAATGATGAAATTACAGTGTTTTATACACAATTAAAGAACATAAGCAAACTCAAAACTGAGTAGGCATTTTTTGGTCTTGCTGCTTTTTTTAAAAAATAACATCAACAAAATGATGAAGTAACACTGTTTTAATCACAAATAATTAACACAAACAAAATCAAAACTTAGTAGGCTTTTTTTTTTTTAAGTTAAACTTAAGACTTTTTTAAAAAAGTTATGACACTTTTTTATTTTTAAAAATAACATTTTTTTTTACCATTTTAAAACAATCTTCAAAGTTATTAAGCTTTTTTTTTCTTGGTTACATAAATAAATGACACCAACAAACTTTAAACTTAGTAGGTTTTTTTTGGAATGCTGCTTTTTTAAAAAACAACCATCAACAAGTTCAAAATTATTAAGCATTTTTTTTCCATATGTCATAGCATCGGCAGGGACACGAACCCCTAACCGTCTGCAACCAACTACTTGCTTGCAAGGTGGCTGCAATGACTTCTCGGCTAACAACATTTGACAAGCTTTTTTTTTTTGGTTACACAAATAAATAACACAAACAAACTTTTTTTGGATTGCTGCTTTTTAAAAAAACAACTAACAACAAGTTCAAAATTATTAAGTTTTTTTTTTTTGGGGGGGGGGGGAGGTACACAAATAAATAACACAAACAAACTTTAAACTTATGGGGGGTTTTTTGGATTACCACTTTTTTTATAAATTAACATTAACAAAAATAAAACTTATTACGCTTTCTTTTTTTTTTTTGCTATAAAGATAAACAACTTTAAAAATGATTAAAAATAACATAGTTTAAAACTCATTTTTAAAAAAAGAACATCAAATATTAAAATTATGATAAATAAATTTTCCAACTTTTAGTTTCATTAAAAATTTAAAAAAATTGTAAAAATAACTTTCTTTTATTTACAAAAACGACACAAAAGATTTTTAAATAAACTTTTTTTAAGTAATATGAACAAATTAAATAATTAAAGATGCCTACTGTGTGTTGACATGCTATGACAAAGACATCTCTGAAAGTATGGCCAGAAAAACATTTTCATCTTTGTGGAGATGACACCAAATAAATTTGGCCAAGTAGTTTGACAGATATTTCCTGTGAGTTTTCCATTGTTTCTGATTGTGAGACTTTAGCAGACCCTAAAGATATTCAATGTTTTGGGTGTGAGTTCCTGTGGAAGGGTCCACAAAGTTGTAAGTATGGTTTACAGTTAGATGATAGAACCAGCCACCTCAAAATCAACAGTCTTGTAACCCTTCCAACAGTCCAAGAAGATAGTCAATCTGTATTTGATATTATTTTTCACAGCCTGCAAAAGAGTGGATTGCAGATCTGCAAGAAATGCATGACAGAAAATATTCGCATATCTCTCAGCACACACCCCAAGAATCCATTGTTAAAATAGTACTCTTCCCTGGTGGTTCTTTCTCCAGATAAAGAGAGTTTCATCAATCTTAACTATCAAACTTGGCCCACCGATTTGACAGCATGATCAAAATGACAACTCTCAGAGCACAGCTCACACAGACCATTGGTCCAATGCAAAACAGCATGTTTGCATAGGCCCAATTCTGTCTGGACAGCTTTGACAGTTAGGTGTTCATGGCTCCAGTATATATTAGACATATAGCTTTAACCAATGGTATTCTGGAACCATCAAACCAAGTTACGATTTCTAATAGAAACCATTCTACTGCATGAACGAGATGAACATCTAAACTGACATACTTTTTTTGATCATAAATTTCATTGAGGCTCCAGATTTGCATTTCTTTGAATGTGGAAGTACATTCTCGCTATGCAAAAAGGCCACAGCATCATATTCTGTTGTTGGTAAATCACACCAATCGAACAACTTCTGGCTTTTACTGCACCATTATTATTTTCTAATGGAGGTTATGAAGTAAACACTACTTGACATGTTAATTATTTACGAGTATGTTCAGACATACCCTTTGACAATGTTTTGCACATTAAAATTTCACTACAGAAGTGTGTAAATACTCCATTAATTATGAAATACTTAAATCATGTGATTTCAATAAATATTAAAAAAAAATTAAAATAAAAATAACATCTGATTACTTGAATTAAACACACTTTCACACTACTCCATAAAAAAGAATGAAGTGTGCAATTTGGCATAAATAATTTATTGTGATGTGACAAAGCAATCTGCTATGTGTATTACAACAGAATTATTAATCTACACATCAACACAGCTGCAAAATATACTGTTGGCCACATAAACAGCATTTTTATGTGTTATAGTACATAAATCATGCCATCACATGCATAGATGTCTAAACAACAAATACACATCCATTTTTACTGAATAAAATATTCTGATGGTTTATGTAATAAAGCAATTTTGATGAATTTTTTTTTACAATAAATTTGTTTTCCTAAAATTCCATCAATAAACTGCCTGGTCTATGGGACAGATAAAATAGTTTCTTACCCCTTTATTTTATTTTGTGAATATATATATATATATATATATATATATATATATATATATATATATATATATATATATATATATATATATATATATATATTCAGCTTTGCAATGTTTTATTGCATTGTATTATATGAAGTTAAAAAATAAGATTCGAGGATTTCTTTTAACAGAGACAAGGGAACACATCCTCACTATTAAAGGCTAGTATCAGAATTATTGAATGCCTTCAAATTTAAAATAAAATTAAAAAAACCAAATAGTGAATACACATTACATGTTTAACTAACAACAGGAAAAAGAGCATGCTCTAGCATTATATTCGATTCCTTGACAATGACACATTACATTATTGGTGAAACCCAGGTGTATTCTTTTATCTTTGTTATGGACAAAATGACCAAGAAATATGATAAAATAAAAAGGCATAAAAAGATAAAACATGGAATAATCGATTATCTAAACAACTCTACATAACTATACTAAGTTCCCACAATTCAAATGAAATAATTTCACTGTTGGTTATAAGGATGGAAATTTGTATTGCGATTTCTGTTTTTCAAAGACTTGCCATAAGTTTCTGTTTGTTGACTTGCTCCATATCCACTCCCATATCCATAGTTACCTCCATAGATTTGATCACCCCCAACCTGAATAATCATATCCTGACCATAGCCATAACCACTGTAATTCCCATAGCTACCATAATACTGACCATAACTTCCATATTCTTGATTATAGTCATAGCCCTGACTTCCTCAAGTGCTCCACTGATTTTGATTAACATTTCCATAACCTCTTCCACAGGTAGAAAATGCACTCTTTTTAGGATCCTGGACTGGTGTTGCTTTTTGACATCACATTCTTTAGTACCAATCTTCTGTTTCAGTAGTTTGCAAATAGTATCAACTATTTCTTCAGATTCAAAAATAATAAAGCAAAAACCTGGCTGCTGGCTTTTTATTCTATCAAAGGGCAATTCTATTTTTTCAATTTTTCCAAACTTGCTGAATATTCACGAATGTCATCTTCAGGAAAACTGGGATCTAAACAACCAACAAATATTTTTAATAGGCTCATGACTATCCTTTGCTTTAGCTCACTTTGGATCTATACTCCTACCATTTAAAGTGTGAGTTTTTGTAATGTAACTTTATTTAAAGATGAAAGATCTACAAACAAAATAAAACCAAAGCCATGTGAATGTCTTGTTACTACATCAGTCTTGATAGACATATCAATAACATCACCAAACTGTGCAAAATAATCTTTCAAATTTTGTGTGGTCATATCATGACTCAATCCACCAACAAACATCTTTTGTTCATCATTGTCTTTAGCATCAATGTTGTCATTATCTGCAGACTTTGCTCATTCAGCCATTTCTTCCTCTGTTAAAGATGGAGTTTCATTATTCTCATCAGTTTCCTCTTGAACTACTTTTTGATTTTCATTATTATTATCTTGTGGTGTTGATTCCATGTTAGCTGTTGCACTTTCTCAAGACTCTCAAGAAAAACATTAAGAGGTAGTAAATGTTAAAAAAAAGTCATATAAAGAAATTTATACATGGTCCTGTTCAAAGCAAAAATTTTTGTTCAAATTTTTCAGTCCTATTTATACCATTTCCTTATTGACATCAGAGTAGCCACAGTAATCATCTATATTCACTCATTAAGTTATTTCCGGTAGCATTTCATAAATAAAAAAATCTTACTACATAATAATTTATCTTTCAAAATACAAATATTATTTTTCATTTCAACAAAATATAAACAAGTTATATTATACTGGAAATATATTTTTAGACATATCTTCCAGTATATTATTATGTGAATAAAAAGAACGAATATATTTAAAATATTAAATATTCATTTGTATTATTTATAATTTACTATGTAAATGCAGAAACAAAAATGAAACATATAACAAAAAAAAATAATTTCATTCAAACTATATACTTTATTATTCACATATTTACTTTTCTCTTTAAAAATGAATAAAGTTAATTTATAATCTTATAAAACAATTAATAATAAATAAAATATTAATATTATTGTTGTCACAGCAACACAGTTAATATATTATAAGTTAGCATATTCATTATCCAAAAGTCAAATAAGAAAGAAAAAAAATTATAACTGGTATCTTGCCACATACTGAAATATATCTCCAATTTCAGTAGGCGCAATATATATGGGCGTGTGTGAGAGAGTGTGTGTGTGTGTTATTAATAATAAAAATTTAATATAATTAACTTTATATATATATATAAACGATTATTCTTTATCATTTTAACACCTCGAAGTGTTTGGAGCAATAATAGAAATGGCAAATTTCTCATGATTGTCTATATGTAATGTGTGTGTCTGGTGTTATACCACTTTATTTCTTTATTCATTTTAACACTGTGTGAGGTTTAGTACAATAGTGTGAATGGAGGATTGAAGACGTAAAGATTTATGGTTATTCAGCTTGTCACTTTTAAGCGATTGAACCACGCATACAATTTACAATATATTCACTTTAGCCTATTCTATTAATAGTTTTTACAAGCGTGTATAAAACACTCTTTTATAGTAGACTTTGCTTTATAATACTTCATTTTTATCTTCGAATCACTTTGATTGTAATTCTAATGATGTCTTTACAATTGTAAAAATTTAAATTAGCAGTTTTCTTCAATCATATCCCACTCTGTACGGTTTTTATAAACAGATTTCTTCTTTTAGCTTTTAAGTAATTTTTACTCCTTTTAAAGAAAGTGCAAAAACTGTTCTGGAAGAAATCTAGTTTTTCTATAAGATTTCTTACACTCTAATACAACCTGTATTTATGTTGATTATATGCTTGTTCTATTAGAAGTCCCATTTCTAAAAGTTAAGTATTTAAGGTTTTAATGAATATTTTTATTTAATCATAAAGTAACTTCTAGAAAATCAGATATATATATATATATATATATGTTACACCCTTGCTATAAAGTTGCCATCGCAACAATTACGATATGTGCATTTTAAATTTAATAAGAGAATAAACCAGAAAGTATTTACTTAAAAATCTAAATATTAACATTTACTTGCACTATCATTATTAAGAAATTAGCTTCTATTTAAATACTGGGGAACCACTCCGTCTTAATAAGTATATAAATAAAATCAAGAAATGTTGCGCACTGGAGCTAGCCATACCTTCAAATCTTACGAAAGTCGCCAAGCAACTGGTTTTTACTTCTTTCATATTACTCACGGCTAGTATTAAAATGATATAATAAACACCTCCATACTTCCCCATTCTTTTTAAATTCATATAAATAAAGATATAATAAAAGACAAATGACCCCCAAGATTCATTTCGTGCTGAACCAGCACTCATCAGTTGGCCCAGATCACTATTTCTCATATATATCTTTAGTATATGCAAAGTATTTATCTAGAGTAAATTGTTACATTTTCATTTACCATTATCAACCCCCCACCCACCCACTCACAGCCCTGACGCCATCCATCTCAGATAAATACACTAATGATTACCACTAACCATTCTCGAAAACAGAGACTATCTCTAGCACAGATATAAACTTTAAACCTCAGTTAAAGATTAATATATCTGGGTTTTTTAATTTACACACACGGAGTTATTCACCTTTCTTTGTCCCGTATGTAATATCTTTATAGATATAATAAACACCTCCATACTTTCCCATTCTTTTTAAATTCATATAAATATGTAAATTATTAAAATGATATTCAATAAAAGAAACGCATTATTAATAAAGATTACAATTTTGACTGAAATAAGTGCTGTTGGACCCCTCAACCAGCGCTCTGATAATATTCAACTCAGGCAAAATTGTAATCTTAATTAAAGATGTGATTTTTTTAATTTAATATTATTTCAATCCTACCCATAAGTACATTACGAAAATAGTGAATGACATTTGCTTGGGAAGTTTGAAAAGTTTTAAAGTATGCTTACTCCAGGTCAAATGTTTTTTTCTAGTTTATATATAAATTTGCTACTGTGAGTGAATGTCTGTATATCTGTTTGTGTGTAAACAAATAAGCTGGAGATATTTATAAAACTAATTTTCAATTTTGATCCTTTAAAGAAATGGACACTGAAATCATCTTATATGTTATTATCATCAACTTTTCAGTGCCCTCCATAGTTTCTTGCATAGTTTGTTACACTCTCGAACATAAAATCCTGGAAGTAAAATCCTGGATCTACTCCAGAGCTGTCATTTTCGGGGCTCGAATTTCTTATGAACTCTGAGAGCAATAAAGACATTCGATAACTTTAAAAAAAATGAAATTTTAATCTACCACAAATTTATAATTCACTCAATGCCTTTCACATTATTAAAAAAACTTATGGTGCAAAGATTAACCCATTTGTCTGCTATGGCATGACCTAAGATTCAAGTTTATGAAATTCGAAACTTTTTTTGAATTACAAGAAAATCAAAAGCAGGTATACGACTTTATTTAAAATAGTGACAAATAGACATTTAGTTATTAGTTGGTAAATGATATTTAAATAAATATAATTTGTCCATCTTATAAAATATTACAGCAAAATAAAGGAAATTGTAGATTTAGAAACTAGATGTTATGACATAAAATTCCCAGGATCCTATTGTGTTGGGCTATTTCCTTCATGCAGATAAAAAAAATAATCCAACATTTAATCACAAGTAAAATGTCAAGAATTGGTGGCCGAGTGGTTAGCACAGCTGCCTTACAAGCAGTTGTCCCGGACGAAAGTGCGGCATTAAAAAAAATATCATTCTCACAAATTTTTATTTAAATTTTATTGTCCAGTAGCTTTGAATATTTTTTTGTAGAGAATATAGATGTAATCAGTATAGATAGAAATATTGCTTTGCACACCATCTAAAATCCAAAACAAAATAACTAACTTATAAATTCACTCATGGTAAAACTTATCATTAATTTTTATATAGTTTTTACAAATCATTTTGATTTGTTCATCTTTGCCTAAAGAGAATAGTTAGTTTATATACATGCAGTTTGCTTAATTTCATTAAACTAAAATGCATTTATTCAACTGTCTTTTAGTTTATATATAAATATTGTAGTCTGTTTATTTTCTTTAGGTTGCCCTTAATTTCTGTAATTCTTCTGGTATATATATATATATAATAATCCCAGTGCATAACGCTATACTGAAATAAATATACAAATATTAAGCATTAAATCACCCCATATGGTTAAGAAATACGAACTCTAATGTATTTATATATTAGTTTACATAGGGCAGTACTGGATTTCTTAACCATGTGGGATGATTTAATGCTTAATATATATATAATTACAATAAAAATAATAATAATAACGGTAACAAACTATTATAAACAATTCTTAAATTCGCAGAAGTATTTTCGGTTAATTTTTTTAACCTGCCTCAACTGCCATTAAAATTAAAAAAGAAAACAAAGCGAAGCAAACGTCATCAATTCAAATTCCAGGAATCTCGTATTTTAATGTTAGCAGATTGCCTATTTATTAAATGCATTTTATTCCTATTTACAAAAATTGCCTTTTTAACTATTTTTTTATTATGGTTTCTCTCCTCATGAAGAATTTTCACATTTTCAAAATCAAATTCAAATTTATATTTACATGTTTTTTCATGATCAAAGAAAACTGAAGGAGAAATTACATCACCATTATTTTTACTTTTTGCACATTATATATACAAACGTGCAAAAAGTAAAAATAATGGTGATTTAATTTCTCCTTCAGTTTTCTTTGATCATGAAAAAACATGTAAATATAAATTTGAATTTGATTTTGAAAATGTGAAAATTCTTCATGAGGAGAGAAACCATAATAAAAAAAAAATTAAAGAGGCAATTTTTATAAGTAGAAATAAAATGCATTTAATGAATAGGCAATCTGCTAACATTAAAATAAGAGATTCCTGGAATTTGAATTGATGATGTTTGCTTCCGCTTTGTTTTCTTTTTGAATTTTAATGGCAGTTGAGGCAGGTTCAAGAAATTAACAAAGTACTTCTGCGAATTTAAGGATTGTTTATAATAGTTTGTTACCGTTATTATTATTATTTTTACTGTAATTACAATTTTGTTTTAATTAACGGACATTTTATTGTTATATTATATATATATATGTAATTATATAACTGAATATTTGTAAATACAGTAACTAAATAATTATATATATATATGATGGAATTAAAATCCATTATGTTGTCTTCATAAAATACTTTAATATAAAAATATAAACAAATATTATAGACAACTACATTTGAATTAATAAATAATAAATTTATTTACATCAAATCGACTTTCGTTCAAAATGAACCTTCTCAAGATGTTAGAATAAATCAGAAAGTCGCGCGATTTATATTAACTTAGTATACACCTATTGTTCAAATTAAAACCTAAAAATTATTAAAATTTTCAATATTTAATTGACGACTTACAACTCAACTCAACTTCACGGATTCTTGTAGCAAAAGCTAGAAACTTAGCATTCTTTAACCTTAGTAATTAAGGCTTCATAAAATTATGACAAAACAAGGACACAGTTTATAAAATTTACCAGCAACAATCAGAAGACACCGATCACATCAAATGTCTGTAGAGTTGAAAGAAATCAGATGGCTTATCTTCAATGTAGCAGTTTTCTTAATCTTGTTTATAAAAATCTTTAAATAGATTAAAAGATATTATATCTATGGAATTATATAAAAACTTGCATTTTTCTTTAGTAGATCAAATTCTAAAGTCATTTCGTTCGTTAATATTAATATTTCAATGACGTTCTAATTTAAAACCATTTCTAAATTTTAATTCCATCATATGAAATATTATTGAAGAAAATTTAGAAATGGTTTTAAATTAGAACGTCATTGAAATATTAATATTAACGAACGAAATGACTTTAGAATTTGATCTACTAAAAAAAAATGCAAGTTTTTATATAATTCAGTAGGTATAATATCTTTTAATTTATTTAAAGATTTTTATAAACAAGATTAAGAAAACTGCTACATTGAAGATATGTCATCTGATTTCCTTCAACTCTACAGACATTTGATGTGATCGGTGTCTTCTGATTGTTGCTGGTAAATTTTATAAACTGTGTCCTTGTTTTGTCATAATTTTATGAAGCCTTTATTATTAATGTTAAAGGATGCTAAGTTTCTAGATTTTGCTACAAGAATCTGTGAAGTTGAGTTGAGTTGTAAGTGGTCAATTAAACATTGAAAATTTTAATAATTTTTAGGTTTTAATTTGAACAATAGGTGTATACTAAGTTAATATAAATCGCGCGACTTTCTGATTTATTCTAACATCTTGAGAAGGTTCATTTTGAACGAAAATCGATTTGATGTAAATAAATTTATTATTTATTAATTCAAATGTAGTTGTCTATAATATATATATATATATATTGTAGATTTCTTGCTCTGTTCCAAACATGGCTTGATATTATATACAAGTTACTATCAGTGAGAAATTTTATCTAATATTTTTAACTTTTCCATGAACCTCACAGCCATGACTTTTACTAAAAACATAATTTTAAGATTTATACTGTTTACTTATGTAAAAAGATTACATATATGCATATCTTTTATTCCTTTATTACTTATGTATTCATTAACATTCATATCTCAATTTTAAATAATAAAAAATCTTAATAAATTTAAAATTACTTGGGTTTTTTTTTTGTTTTATGCATAAAATAAATGATAGAAATACTTTTTAAAAAATAAAAGACACCACTTTTTTTTTAAATTACTAATTGCACAATCAAAATTCTCCAAAAAAAATTAATATTATAATAATTATTTACAAAATTCAGAAATATTTTAACTATTAAAATATGACAAAGAATCTACAATCTATTTTCTGATATTACTGACTATAGCAGTATTAACAGTTCTGAACTACTTGTTACCCAGAAACAAATGAGATTTAGCCAAAACATGAGTTAATAAATAATCACCTATTTAAAAAAGTTTATAGATACAAATTATAAATTAGTAATTTTCACAAATATAGTTGTTGAAAATATTTTAGTATGTGAATATTTTCCTTTATAATATATTGTAACATTGTGGGCATTAGCCATGCCAATATTACAAGCTCCTAAAGTTTAAATTTGGATTTAATTAATAGATAATTTTCTATATATTTTGTATTATAATAATGGGTATTTCATTAAATTTAATATTTTTTTCTTTCCAAATTGTAATATAAAAATTCTAGACATTTTTTTAAGTAGCGATGTGATTATTTTACTAATTTAGAAATAGTTATAAAAGAAAGAGATAAAATATAAAATCAAATAAATAATTTTTTTTGTTCTCTCTTTTCAATAATTGTTAACTATTTACCAGTTTTGATTTTGAAAATTTTATTGAAACTTTTCAGTTTAACTTTTGAATGAAAATAAGTGATAAACTTTTATAGTTATTTTAAAAAAGAAAAAAAAATGATTATAACATTTCATTAAAATTTTACTTTAATTAGAGTGTTCTTTTTTTTTCTTTATCTCTCTCCAAATGAAAAGATAGTTTTTATCAAATCAGTCTAATTAATCTGATTATCTTGTAGTTTTTTGCAAGAACATTTTAATTAGAAAGAAATGTCAGAAATTTTATGATTCTAATTAAAATTTTTGTTTGTTTTTCAATGTCAATGTTGAAGAAAGAAAATAACTGAACCATTGTATTTGTAAAAATTGTTCTAATTAATTATTATTAATTGTGCCATGTTGGAGACAGATTGTTATTGGTTTGAGGCAGGATTGTTCCAAAATTAAAAGGAGTATGAATAAGTGAGACCTAGATTTCTAGTAAGAAAAAGTCAGTCTTAAACCAGCTGTTGAGGAGCACAGTAGGAGAAAATTCTTGAACCAGCTGCTGAAAAAGACAGTAGGAGAAAATAAGTTTCTGATACAGTTGCTACAGTAGCAAAAAACATATGTCTTATGTAAATTGTTGATGTTTTAACCAAACTGTTAGCATACTTTGAGTTTTATTATAAAAATGATTTCTATAATAAAAACCATGTGCTAAATTCAGCTAAAACCAACATCATCTTCCCCCAACCCACCTTCACAGGAATAAAATGTAAATAAGAAAAATGCTTCTAAAGTAAGCTGCCATCTTGTCTTCAACCAAAAGCATGAGTTCCTATGAGTTAGCCTCACTTTGGAAATTTTATCGGAAGAAAAATGGATATTTTTTGCTTTTGTTAACCTGGAAATGCTGCATACAAAAATAAGACATATTAATCATGCACATTGTGTAGAAGTCTTTAAGAAGAAAACTTACTTGGAAAACTGAAAGTTACAACTGGAAAAAACTCCAAATATGAATAAAACCATGGCTAAAAGTATTTTCTTTATATCCATAATATTTTCCATTTATAGTTTTAAAAAAAAATTTTAAAGAAATAATTTTATAAAGGCAAGAATTGATAATTTTGAATAATTTCAGTAACATAATATTTTCATGTGAAACTTTTTTTTAATTGATTCAAATTTTCTCTTCAAAATTATGAAAGTGTCTTTTTGAAAAATTTAATATTGTTAAATTCAAAATTTTATTTTGAGACATGCTTTTTTTTATTTATTTACTTTTCCCTCCAAAATTCAACAAAGGATTAGTTAAGTTAATTTAAAGATTGTTATCTCTGATTTTAAAAATGTTGTTTTTCCAACTTTTGGTTATTTTAAAAAATAACTTAATGAATTAAAAGTTAATTAATTTAATAATAATAAATCAACTGGTTAAATATTTTATGAAAACTATATTTTTTTATAAAATGAATGCTTAAATTTAAATGCCATTTATTTTAAATTTTGTTAATTGTTAATCAATTAGTTATTAAATAATTGTTTAAAAAATATTCTAGAGTTATTGCCATTATTCATCCAGCAATCTGTTACACAAATTGGCAGTGTGT
Source organism: Epiperipatus broadwayi (assembly GCA_028023455.1). Classification (NCBI taxonomy): domain Eukaryota; kingdom Metazoa; phylum Onychophora; class Udeonychophora; order Euonychophora; family Peripatidae; genus Epiperipatus; species Epiperipatus broadwayi. The sequence continues at coordinate 802,163 of JAQFVV010012620.1, read as the reverse complement.
GTGACTGGATTTCAATTCAGCTTAATGTTGTATGATTTTTAAATTATCCCAGTAAAGCTATTTAACTATAGTAGGATAAACCTATGAATTATTTAAAGTGATTTAGAATAAGTTGTTTTATTTATTTATTCCTTTCTCATGGTAACAGTTCATAGTTCCTGAGCTATATTAGAGCATAACAGTTAATTACATAGATGTTGGGGTTGTGTTGGTGTTTTGGACATCTATATGATAATAAATGATATTACTTTTAAAATCCAAACACTACATTTTATATTTTTTGATTAGAAATTATGTTTATAAATGGCCAGTACATTAATGGTACTATATTACCAGGGCATTAATGATGATCAGCATCTTTTAGTATCTCAGTATTATTTTTATCATGAGTAATGAATTATCACTTAAGTATGTGCATCCAGAACTTATGCTATATTTCTGTTCTAAGTTTGGCAGGGTCAGATAATTAGCTTTGTTTATAATGGATCTCTTTCAAATTCAGTCACAAGATTGTCTGTTAATTTTTGTGGTTCATTGTCTATAATGATGAATGATTTTATTATTTTTATTATTTAATCCTAGAGAACTTATTATTTGCTGGCATCTCATGCTCTTCCTTTTATATTTATTCTTTCTGATTAGTTATTAAATGGGGATGATGGTGGTTTCTTATTCCTCCATATTTATTATCTCCCTGTATTGACCTCTTTTTGTTTGGTACTATTACAAATGGTTATCCAATTGTGGATCCAATGATTATCAAGTTCTGGAGGAAAGTAATCACATAATTTGAACATCACAAATATAGCTAAAAAAAAATAAAATTGTATTTTGATGTAGAATTAATTTTAAAATTAATTATTGTAAAATGTTACAAGAGTATAGAGGATGATTAAGTTATAATTTAATTATAAATGATAAAATAGTGATATTAATGTATATTTAGGGAATTCATATTTAAAGTAGAATAAAAAATCACAAGTATAACATTTGGAGATTGGATTGAGTTTTTGACTGTTGGAGTTTGTTTAGTGTACTTTAAGTACTGATGATGAATGGTGAGTTTTGTCATTGGCTTGAGGAACAATGTTTTTTATGCAATTCCAAGAAATATTCTATCTCAGACATTGCTCCAACCCACTTTCAGATTTTCAGATTACCTATTGTTTATCATGGGACAGTTAACATAGTCCTGCCATGATCTAAGCTTGGAAAGGAGTAATGTGTATTTACCAGCTTCTAAGATTCAAAGAAGCAGGGATTTGTAAAGATTTTTGCATTATTATTTTTTATTTTGGGTTGTAGGTAGCTTATATAGTCTAAATTGAGATAGACCTTCAGGTGTTCAAACTGCATTGTGTACTTATAGTCCAATGATTGGATTCCGTATCTATCCCAGGATTTCAGGTCACTATGCATTCTTTTGCTATTAGATTCTCATCAAATCTCTGAGAAAGGTATTGATAAATGGTTTTGTGATATGAACTTGTTTTGTACTTGCATGTGTATTTAAAAATAAAGATAAAAATATTAGTGAATTGAAAATCGGTCACATGCACAGGATATGAATGAAGAATAAAGCAGGGGAAATAAATAAAGTAGACAAATAAAATCAGGAACTGGGACAATAAGGTTTAAAGAAAGGCATATTAAGGGTAATAATAATAATAATAGTGGTGTTAGGTATGATGAAAAATTATATGGAAGAAGTTATGTTTATTTTATTTTATGAGATATTACTTTTAATTTGGATTTCTATGTGTAAAAATAATTTAACAAGATTTCTAGAAAATTAAATGTGATTTACATAAACATATATGCTGACAAGATCAAAATTGAAGAAGTTGGAGAAAGAAGATGATCAGAAAGCAAAAGATTAGCAATCAATAAAGGGACCCAGCGAGTGGAGGATACTTCAAGATTAGCCCAATTATTAGAAATGTTTAAAGAAATGAAAGTATATATGCTAAAAAAATAAAAGAAAACAATCAATAAAGAGAAGAGGATAATATAAACAGTCAACAAAGAGAAGAGGAAATTAGGAAAAGGATGAAAGAAATATTTCAACAAATGGATCAACAAAGAGAAAAAAATAAAATGGGATAATAAAAAAGAGAAGAGAAGTGTATAGTAAAAAAGAGAAGAGGATAGTAAAACAAGAAAAAGAAAGAGAACATGATAGTAAAAAGAGAGCAAAAAAACTCAAATGCTGCTACTGAAAATAGAAGAAAGCCATCAGCAAAGAGAAGATGATAATAAAAAAGAGCTGAAAAAATTCAGATGCTTTTAAAAAAGTAGAAGTTAGTCAGCATAGTTGGATGCTGTTTTAAAAAATGAAAGTGAAATCAGAAGCAAAATTGCAAAACAGCACAGAGAAAAACAATTTAAAAAATCAGCCAATGAATTTATGAAGATAACCAAAATATAATCCAAATAACTAAGTAAAATAGAAAAAATCTTGAGGGAAATGCTACAAATAAATATAACATGGATTCTGGAGCTACAAGTAATTATATTGATGTTTGTGGTATGCATAATCATTTAGATGAAAATAAAAAAGAACAGGATAAGAAATCAGAAGATGTTATACATTATGTGCATGATGTAATACAAGATAAAACTGAAATAATAATACTTCAGATGATCCAGAGGAGTTAGATCAAAAAATAAATGCACCAAAAGAATTACAGAAAAATATTGAAAATATTCAAATAGATATGAAAATAATAAAGCAAAAGTTTGAAGAATGTAAAAAAGAAACTGAAATGAGTCCAAAAAATACAAGTAATAGAAATAGTGGAGATTGAAGTATTGCCAGAGATATACAGAATGGATACAAGAAAGTTATATACTCAGTTGTTTCAATACCAGATGATACAATCAAAAGCATTGATAACCAGTTCTCTGATAAATGATCCACTAATAAAACTGATTAGGTATAACCTATCACATAAGTTAGGTCAGATGAGTGAAAAAAAATGTTGATCTGATAGTGAAATTTCTAATCTCACGAAAAATTAGGAAGAGGTTTTGGTTCTTCCAACATTTAATATAGGGTATTCTCAAAAATAAGAGATTAAACTAATATTAAAAATAGAGCTCTTGGAAAAGAGTAATAAAAATAATCCAAGGGAGGAGACCTGGATGAGAAGATTAATAGTAGTTGAGAAAGTATGAATAATCTGAACATATCTTTACCACCCTACCACAGACTGCCTCAAATAATGATTAATGATTATGCATGGATTAAAATACCTAAATATCCCTATAATTGTAGACAGCCTTAATAATAATTTAACCATTAAAAATATATAGTTAAAATGATGAGAAATGAAATGTGAAACTCCATTTCAGTATCTCATTATTTTAAGGATGGGGTATTGTATTAGTGTGTGCATTAGACATGTCAATATTACAGGCTCCTAAAGTTTAAATTTACATTTAATTAATATATAATTTTCTATATGTTTTTTATTATAATAATGGGTATTTTATTTAATTTACTGTTTTTTTCCAAATGGTAATATGAAAATTCTAAACATAGTTTAAAGAGTAGTGATTATTCTAAATAGTTGTAAAAGAGAAATATAATCAAATAAATAATTTTTTTTGTTCTCTTTTCAATAATTGTTAACTATAGTTTTGATTTTGAAAAGTTTATTGAAACTTTTGAGCTTAACTTTTGAAAAAAAATAAGACAGATAAAGTTTTATAGTATTTTTAAAAAGAAAAAAAAATATGATTATAACATTTCATTAAAATTTTACTTTAATTAGTTTTTTTTTTCTTTTCTCTTTATCTCTATTCAAAAAAAAAGATAATGTTTATTAAGCAACAAAATTTTTCTTAGAAAAGAATATCAAAAATTTTATGATTCTAATTTAAATTTTTGATTTGTTTTTCAATGTAAATGTTGAAGGAGAAAAATAACTGAACCATTGTATTTGTAAAAATTGTCTTCATTGAGTATTTGTTGGAGACAGATTGTTATTGTTTCAAGGCAGGGCTGATACAAAAGTAAGAGAGGTGTAAATAAGTGAGAAGATCTAACTATTTGGTAAGAAGATGACAATCTTAAACCAATTATTGAAGAGCACAGCAGGAGAAAATGTTCGATCCAACTGCTGAAGAAGACAATAGGGAAAAAGAAGTTTCTGATCCAACTGCTATAGAAGAATGAAGCAAAAGACTTACTTAAACTGTTGGAGTAACCATGTGCTAAATTCTGCTAAAAGCTAATATTCTCTTCCTCCAGGTAACTTGCCTTCACTGCAATAAAATGTAAATAAGAAAAATATCCCTAAGGTAATCTACAATCTTGTCTTTACCCAAGAGAATAAGTCTCTGTATGTTAACCTCCTCTGGGAAATTTTCAGAAGAAAAATTGATAGTTTTTTGCTGTTTTTTAACCTGGAAATACTGCAATGAAAAATATAATAAATTGTTTACATTGTGTAGAAACCTTCAAGAAGAAAACTTATCAAGAAAAACTGAAAGTTATACCTGAAAAGAACTCCAAATAATAAAAACCATGGTTAAAGATATTTTTTATGTGCACATGTATTCTCATTTATAATTAAAAACAATTTTTAAAAATAATAATTTTATAGATTTGATAATTTTGAATAATTTCAGAAACTTAATATTTTTTTTGTGAAACATTTTTTTAATCCATTCAATTTTTCTCTTTAAAATTATGAAAATTGTCTAGAAAAATTATTTTTTTTAAATTTAAAATTTTATTTTGAGACATGTTTTTTTTCTTCCATTCATTTATTTTCCCCTCCAAAATTTAACAAACGATTAGTCACGCTAATTTAAAGATTTCCAACTTTTGGTTATTTAAAGAAATAAATTAATGAATTAAAAGTTAATTAATCTAATAAATAGAAATCAACTAATTTATATATTGTTTATGAAACTATTTTTTTGATAAAATGAATGTTTAAAAGTTCATATTGTCATGTCATTTTTTATTTATTAATAATCAGTTATAATTAAATGTTTAAAAATATTTTGTCTTAATGGATTTATTCCTTAAGTTATCTATTACATGAATTGGCAGTGTGGGTGATTTGATTTCAGTAAAGCTTACAGTTTAGGAATTTTTTAAATTATGTCAGTAAAGCTATTTAATTATTTAGAATAAACTGTTATATTTATTTATCTCTTGTTCACAGTAATAGTTTTTACTGCTCTCTGAGCTACATTATGGCAGAGTGGTTACTTATAGAGATTAAGAGTTTATGTTAATGTTTTGGACATCTAGATAATAACCTTGGATGGTGCAAAGGTATATCCCTTAAAGTCCATGCTCTACATTTTATATTTTTTTTATTAGAAATTACATTTATAGTTCTACAGTCCATTAATAATATGGCCAGAGCATTGATGGTGATCAATATGTTTCTGCATCCCATCATTATTTTTTATTTTTACATTCTGAAGAATTAGCACTTAAGTCTGTGCAACCAAATTATTGTTTATGTAGTATGTCCCACATTGGAAACTGTTACATAAGTAGCTTGTGTATAATGAATCTATTTATTTCTAGCGGCCCCATTGCAAATCCTGTCACAAGGCTGTCTATTGATTTTATAATGGTGATTTTATAGTTTTTGACTGTTCCTTGCTCTTTGTTGGTTGTACAGTGCTGATGATTAATGATTATTATTTTTGTTTAATGCTGGTTGAACTTGCAGTTAGTCTTATTCTTTGCAGATTTTTCATGCTCATTTCATTCATATATATTTAATTTCATTACTTATTTTATGGAAATGATGATGTAACTTTCCTATCTCCCTAAATTCTCAACATGTTATCTCCTCATGTTTACCATATTTTTTTTCTTACCATTACAATAGATAGATAGATAGATAGATAGATAGATAGATAGATAGATAGATAGATAGATAGATAGATAGATAGATAGATAGATAGATAGATAGATAGATAGATAGATAGATAGATAGATAGATAGATAGATAGATAGATAGATAGATAGATAGATAGATAGATAGATAGATAGATAGATAGATAGATAGATAGATAGATAGATAGATAGATAGGTAGATAGATAGATAGATAGATAGATAGATAGATAGATAGATAGATAGATAGATAGATAGATAGATAGATAGATAGATAGATAGATAGATAGATAGATAGATAGATAGATAGATAGATAGATAGATAGATAGATAGATAGATAGATAGATAGATAGATAGATAGATAGATAGATAGATAGATAGATAGATAGATAGATAGATAGATAGATAGATAGATAGATAGATAGATAGATAGATAGATAGATAGATAGATAGATAGATAGATAGATAGATAGATAGATAGATAGATAGATAGATAGATAGATAGATAGATAGATAGATAGATAGATAGATAGATAGATAGATAGATAGATAGATAGATAGATAGATAGATAGATAGATAGATAGATAGATAGATAGATAGATAGATAGATAGATAGATAGATAGATAGATAGATAGATAGATAGATAGATAGATAGATAGATAGATAGATAGATAGATAGATAGATAGATAGATAGATAGATAGATAGATAGATAGATAGATAGATAGATAGATAGATAGATAGATAGATAGATAGATAGATAGATAGATAGATAGATAGATAGATAGATAGATAGATAGATAGATAGATAGATAGATAGATAGATAGATAGATAGATAGATAGATAGATAGATAGATAGATAGATAGATAGATAGATAGATAGATAGATAGATAGATAGATAGATAGATAGATAGATAGATAGATAGATAGATAGATAGATAGATAGATAGATAGATAGATAGATAGATAGATAGATAGATAGATAGATAGATAGATAGATAGATAGATAGATAGATAGATAGATAGATAGATAGATAGATAGATAGATAGATAGATAGATAGATAGATAGATAGATAGATAGATAGATAGATAGATAGATAGATAGATAGATAGATGGGTAGGTGAATGGGTGGGTGGGTGGGTAGGTAGGTAGGTGGGTAGGTGGTTAGGTGGGTAGATGGGTAGGTGAATGGGTGGGTGGGTGGGTAGGTAGGTAGGTAGGTAGGTGGGTAGGTGGTTAGGTGGGTAGGTAAGTAGGTGGGTGGGTGGGTGGGTAGGTAGGTAGGTAGGTAGGTTGGTTGGTAGGTAGGTAGATAGATAGACCGATAGACAGATAGACAGACAGACAGACAGAATAAAAACATCTTTTAAAAAAAATTCACATAAGCACAACACTTTCAATAGTTCCTTATGGAAAACCAGTGAAGAATTTAATATTTCACATATTTGTTAATTTCCAGATAATGAGGATTTGAGCAGTTAATTTGTCTTCTTATTAAATATAAGCTATATATCCACTCAGCAACCATTGTTGAATAATTCACTGGTTTTACTATGAACCATCTAAAATGCAATAGCACTGTCAGTTATTTGAAAAATATTTTCAATTGGAAACCATCAAATTTAAAAAGTTTCCAATTGAAAAGGATTATGCAAATAACTAAAAGTACTTCTGCATTTTATAATAATTATTAGTAATATTTATTATCACCATTAGTAAATTTATTGTTTTCTATTATTGATGTTATTATTATTACTATTATTATTACTAATCTATAATGAATATTTTATTTGATTTATATGTATGAATTGATGTAATACAACTTTAAAATAACATTAAATGGAGTTTAGTCTAATCTTTATACTATTGCATAGATATATTTTTATGCTGCATAACATATTCCCTTTGTAAATTGTGAGCTTATTACTAAGAGAGTCAATGACAGAGAAATTGTGCCTATAGATTTAAAAATGCCACCATGCATTTATCTGAAGATTGTTGGGACATTGATTAATATTTTTGAGTGCATAATGTTCTACCAGTCTTTGTTCTTTTTTCCAATTGTAATGCTCTTAACATCCAAAAAGCTTAAAGCATGGTCATCATTTTCTCAGTAATCAAGAAATATTGAATTAAAATTTGTACTGACTTCTGCTTATCTATATCTACTGAGACATATATTGATTATTTTGCCAAAATGTTTGTCCAGCTTTCACCAAAATGCATGGATTGTCAGAGAAAACATTAGCATCTAATAGCATAAACAAACTGGAGTTTTATTCCTTTTACTGAAGCTAACAATGAACTTTATCTGCTTATTTGTTTTTATATATAATTCTAGAACATACATCTTTACCCTAGTTAAGGATAAACCTTAATGTGATGATTTATTATAACAATTATTATCAATTTGTTTCTATTATTTTGATTTAAAATTGATCATTCACAACAAAGATCTTTTTAAAAAATTCTAATTTTTTTTAAAAAACAGCCACCATTTTTTTAAATGGTGGTCATTTTGGAAGATTGATAATGTTATAGAATAGTAACTTCCTTAAAACTAGGTCATCCAAAAGTAAAATGGTGATTTTGGCACTAAAAATGCACAATACAGAATAGAGCTTATTCATTATAAAATATCCAATATTAAGTTTCTGTTATGAAAATTAAATATTATTAATGTATTTTGTCAGATGTTAATCCAGTATTCTTGCAAGTGTTTTTCTGATAACAAATAAAGATTTGTGCAAATAAAAACCTTTAAAAAAAAAAAGTGGATGAATTGGGGGAAAAAATAATTGTCTTTAAGTTTAAAATATACATTGTAGTTAGTTTTTTTTTCTTTATACTTTATTTTAATTTAAGGAATGGTGGATTAAGAAATATTCTCAGAAACAAAATGGCATAGCAGCGTGAAAAAAATTATATATTTTTTTTTTTTAATTATAGCTTTTGAAATAATTTTATACAGTATATTTATCCACAGGTTCTTAATTTTTTTTTAATAATATATTTAGTAAAAGTGTTTAAGTTATTTATTAATTAACATTTTTTTCAATTTAAGCTTTTTTTTCTTTTAATCAAGTTTTTATATATTTTGAATGTAACCTAAGGAATTAATTTCTCCCTCCCCCATAATTCATTATAATTGCTTTTTTTTTTTTATGTGTTTGATTTGCTAATACATTTTAGGGCACCAATTGCTCTCATTACTGGTAAAAGTGTATATCATAAAAACCAAACATTTTTTAATTTTGGATTGACATTATTATTATTAAATATATATAATATTTTACCATTTGAAATATTAATTAAAAATATTTGGAATAATGTCTTCTCTTTGTTTATATATGAAGATCTCTTCACTTCCAATATATATATATACACACAAATAGAGAGAGAGAACAAAAACAGCGAATGATATATGTTAGCACATTTACCTGTCATCGTGTCTAAGAACGCATTCTAATAAAGATGAAATTTTGAACATATTTTCAGATATTCAATTCCTAGTTGGTAAATGAGTTTCAAATCATTCTTAACTAGTGAATAAAATAGAAATTAAAACCTTACAATGCTCACCAACCAAAAGATGCCTGACAGATAGTAGTATCTTCTTCAATGTTCTTCTCTACAGAGATTCTGGAAAAGTCTTTGCTCTGATGCAAGCTATGTGAGACTGTTTACTTTTTAAAAATAATTTATATCCAGGGTGTTAAACAAGATCTGTTTGCAAAATAAAATGAAGTCAAAATAACATTCTATTGGTATGATTATATTGTACATTTAATGTGTTGTTGTTCACTATGTCATTTAAGAATAATTTTCAGGAATATGTATGTATGATAACAGGAAAGATCAAGAGCAAAAATATACTAAAAATAAAAGTTTGAATTGTTTTATATATAAAATTGATTTTTGGACATGTGTTAAGAAATGAAGCAGATGTATTAGATAGCTGTTAAGTCATTAGACAATATTCGAATGGTTTATTGTTTAGGAATTCATAAGTTCAAACAGTGACGCGATCCATGGACTTTGAACTTCAGAGTCTGTCCTCTATCGCTGTTTTAAACCATTTAGGGCGAAATAAATAATTCAATGATTTATTGCTTAGAAGTTCATAAACAATTAAAATGCGAGCTGACAGAGCTGGAGTTGCAATAGATAAATGTTGAATTCCAGAATCCCCACTCCACTATTTCACTAAATTACCCAAGTGCTGAGACATTATTAAAAAGCACTTGAGGAAATTAATAAAGTATTTAACTATTTTATTTGACTTTTTAAATATATACGTTTTTCAAATATATATGTTTTTCAAATTTTAACACATATTTAAGCTTGTATATATGCAATTATGCATAGAAGTAGGATATTATAAGCGTAGTACTTCGTATTATGTAGTTCGTACAATCTTGTGGAATATAATATTGTATATATGTTTGTATTTTGTTTACCTAAACATATATATAAACAATTCATTAGACTGTTTATTCACTTCTTTATTTTTGCCCTTTCCGTTTATTAAATTCTGTTTTATATATCAATTTATATATATACCCTGCGTGTTTTGGCGCAGTTGGTATCGGGAGATCCATGGATCGAATCTGGCGCTCGAACTACTTTTGAACTCCCCAGCAATAAAGTCATTCGCATTTATATATATATGTCACACTGCTTTTTTAATTGCTTTTACAAATTTTAAAATTTTATTATCCTTATATATCTTAAAGACAAATTTACTATATTTGCAACTGTCAATAACGCAAATTTTTAATTCTTCAGAATTAAAACGATTTATATTACTGGAGAGTTTGTTAGACGATAATTATTTGAGCCTAATCCCAAAACGTAATAATTGTCTTTGTCTTTAATTATATTTTAAAGTAAAACATTATTAACATTTTGATAGCCAAAGATTTTGCTATAAAAATCTGTATAAATAAAATAATAAAACATGAAAAAAAATTACTGCTTACATTAATTGAAGCGTCCTAAGAGTGTTCAAACATTTGTTACATTATAAATGTGTGTGTATATATATATACATATATGAAGTAATCTTCAGACAAAAAAAGTTATAAGTGATCAATAAACAGTGGTAATTTGTGCGCTCTTCACAAAAGAATTAGAATTTTTAATGATCTATAAAAATAAGGATATAATGAAAAGGGGTTTTTCAGCAGGTTAGAACCTTCTAAGATAGAGAGTGTGTACTCTAAATGTTCCTTTTTATCTATAAATTGTTATGTTTAATTTGATATTATAACAATGTTAAAAAAATTATTCACACTTACAATAATATATATTATAGGAGTCTAGAAAAATAATAACTGTATTTCAAGTAACTCCTTCACGAAAGTAACTCCTTCACGAAAACCGGATTTTTAGATTTAATCATACAAGAACTAATGATCAAATTTGCAACTCTAGGTTAGCTGATAATTATTAAATCAAATAATGATATTGATGTCTATACCTCCCCCCCAGAAGCACTACTTTACTCGTGGAATTGACGAGATAAAATATTTTCATTTCCTTCTCTTATCAAATAGACCAACTGAAAAAAAAAGATAATATTTTTGAAAGTGTATTCTGTCAGCCAAATAAGATATATTTCCTCTAAGCTTTACTAACACAACATACTTTACCATCTACTTCTATCAGATTTCAATTGAAATAGTTCAAAGCTATTTTATAAGAAACTGTCTAAATATATTTACAGCAAACTTTTTTTAAATTAATCATTATACTCCAAATTAAAGACAATCAATCAATAATCCTTTTGTGGTTCCTAGCCATTAAAACAATGCTGGCCAGACAAAAATAGTCAAACCTTTTCCAATTAGTGCACAATCTTATACAATCACTGCACTTTATTTGAAGAACCTTATGTTTGACATGGGCCTTGTCTGTATCAATCTACTCTACACCATTCTAGAGCCATTTATGTAAATGTCAACAATCACTGAGCCACCATTTGATAATTTTAATAAGATCCCCAGGTTAGTGTCTGGCTATTGGTTCTGATCTTTGAAAAGTATTCCAATGCTTTTGTTATGTTTTGTTTTTAATTATTAATACTTTTCAATAACTTTGTAAGTAATATAGCTTTTTTTTTACATTTAAAAATCAAATAAAAATGGCTACCAATGTATTAAAACACATTTTATCAGCTATATATATTTCTAATTTGTTTTTATTGTGGAGAGACTTAGAGGAAAATGATAGCTTTTATTCCTTATTGAAATCTTATTAAGATGTTTCTTTTTACAAAATCACATATGAGATGAGATGCACTGTGACTTTTCCTATTTCAGAGTCAGGAATCTCTCAGCTACTATGCCCAGACAAACCTGTTAGCCACTTTATCTCTCCTTTCCATTTCCCACCCTAAGTTTTTCCCATATTCTTCTGTATCCTGCTCCATCCCATTTCCATAACACAATCTTTTTCAACTCAATGGCCTTTATATCTAAATCCCCCTTATCTTTTTCTAAATGCAGCATAAAATCCAAGAACCCACTTTCTGTATAATCACTTTGTTTATATTTATTCTCCCAGAACTTTATTATTTGTACCCTTTCTGCTTGCAGGCATTTACATTCAATTAACAAAAGCCTAATATTTTTTATACCTTTTTTACACAACTTTCAGACTAAATCACCCACATTTTTCATTTATATGTACATTCCCTTATTGTTAAAGATCCTGTTCAAGCCTTAATCAGTAAACTATTTTCCTTGCTATTATCATAAATTAATTTGCATCCAATATTCCGTTTACTTCTATATATATTTAAACTCTTTTTACTCTCCATGTTAGTTCTCCATTTCTCCAACTCCCTATTCTTTATTAATGCACCTATTCTTCTATTCCATTCCTTGCCATCATAAAACTCAACAATTCCCCTAACACAGACATACTGACATAAATTCTTTATCCAAATTTTCTACACACTATTACCTTTCTCATCCATCTTGTTGCCTGCCCTTTACTTATAACCTAATTAAATACAGTTTTGACTAATCTCTTATTATTCATAAACTGCAATCTACTGAATATTTTCATTTTTCTTTTTGTATCTTTCATATAAAAATGTGACCATCCCATTTTTCCTTGAATTGCCTTTTTTGTTGTCCACACATCTGTCTCTAATGCATGTCTTTCTACTTCTCTTTGTACTTTTTCTAAGTAATCTAACACCCCTTTATTAACACTAATGCTTCATTACCATATGTTAATCCTGCTACTTCCTCTCCCTTCCACACAATTCTAGCTACATCATAACTAACTATTTTACAGCAACTCCACCCAATGCACATTATTTACATTGCATTACAATAAATAGAATTAGTAAACATTCACTATAATGAATGAATAGGTTAATTAAAATATATACATGTGGTTAAAAATTATTAAACTAATTAAAATACTTTTTTAATATATATATTCACAAAACAATTTTGTAAAAAGAAACATCTTGATAAGATTCCAATAAAGAAAGAAAGTTGGGTTGATCTATTAAATAATTTTATTATTTATAGTGAGTTGTCGGTTTCAATTTTGTTTTAAATGGATTATTTAAATTTTATATATAAAAGGCAACCTTATGAACAAATTTTAACATTGAAATTTGATTATTTAAAGCATTTAGACAATTAAATACAGTGCTACCTACAAACATTTTGTTTTTGAGGCTTATTGTCCATGTTTTATTTCTATCATTCAGAAAGTCTTTTTATTTTTTAATTAAAGAGTAATGTTAAAAATTAATATGAAGTCTGCATATAAATGTAACAACATAATAAATTTTAGAATTTCAAAAAATATCAGAGCATTAAAGTAGTCTCTGATAGATTATTGTAAAATAAAATATTACAGTAGCGCACCTCAGCACAAGCCAGAATAATCAATGGATGCCACTCTGGCTTGTGCTGAGTGATGACACTGTATGGAGAGTTTTGGCTGTTTTAATAACAGTTATGAGCAAGCATAAGAAATGGTGATCATGTGCTGTTTCATGGTAAAATAAAATATTCATTGTTATTTAATAGCCAGATCATTTCATATAGAGTTTAAGATATTATATCATCATCATTTTCAAGTATTATTATTCCATTTCAGGATAAAGGACTCTTGAAATTCAATACATATTTTCTGATTTTTAGCGTCTCTTCTCTACATCACCCAACACACTTTTTTATCTCAGCCATCCATCTCATATGTAGACTATTTCTAAGTCTTTAACAATCTCTTGAAATCCAGTTTAATATTTTAACTGTTCATCTATTATCATCTCATTAAGCAATATGTCCAGCCCAACTCCAGCCTTTCTATTTTTCAATAATCTCACAAACAGCTGTTTGTTCTCTTTTTGTACTCCTAATGTGCATCTCTCCATACTTCTTTGAGTAGTCTGAAGTCTCTGTATTACTCTTCTGGTAAATGTTCAAGTCTCAGATCCATAAATAAAAACTTATAAAACATGTCTATTAAAAAACCTTCCTTTTCAAGCACATAAGCATATTACCTTTTAATATTAAGTTATTTCTACCAAAATCACTCCACCCAAGCTTAATTCTAGGATTAATTTCATCCATCATATTTCCATCTATAGTAATAATCTAACCAAAGTGTTTGTAGTTATTAACTTCTAATTCATTATTATCAATTTTTATTTTCTTCTTTTGAGAAAACCCCTTGAACATAACTTTAGTCTTTTCAATATTTACCTTTAATCCTACTTTCTTACTTTCATCTGATAATCCTTGCAATAATTTCTGAAGCTCAAACAATTATTTCTAAAAACAACTATATCATCTGCAAAATTTAGATGATTTAAATAATTTACTTTTACTCCCTTAGCTGCCCATTTTCACCCACAAAATATTTCTTGCACAACTACTGTAAAAAGTTTTGGATATACAGAATCACCCTATCATATATCCTTCTCAATGTTAATTTGTTTAGTATTATTATGTAATCTAATTGTTGTTGTTACATATTTATAAATATTCTTCAGAATATGATAATATTCTGGGTCAGTACCTTGGTGAACCAATGCTTTAATCACTGAAGAAATGCTTATAGAATCAAATGCCTTTTTATAACCTACAAATTCAAACATAATAGGGAGTCATATTCATTTGTCCTTTGCATAACCAACCCCTTTTAAACCAGCTTGTTCTTGTGGTTGTTAAAGTCCAAAGTTCATTGTAGATGAATTATAATTATTTTGGTAAAAGTTTTGCAGAGAAATGATAGAAGACTGATAGGTCTGTACTTTCTAATATCTTCTTTATCATCTTTTTTAAATATTAATACTGCATTCTTCCAATCATCTAGTGCACCTTTATCATGTAGATGTTTGGTATATAACTTTGTCAAAAAAATGTTATTTCTTAATCTCCTTTTAAGATATCAATTATAATTCCATCATTGCCTAGAGTTTTTTCTTTTTTCATAAATTTAATTGCATGTTCACTTTTTTCATTAAAAATTCTTAACAATTCAGAAGATATAGTAGTTGTAGGTGAAACTTCTCTTTGTTCTTTATTGCCATTTCAGATGTCATCTCTTTTTAGTAACAGTTCCATCTTTTTTATTGTAAAATTACATTTCTCTTGATACTTTTATTCTTTTTATAGCTTTCCTTCACAATTATACTTTTCTATATCATTATCAACTTATTTACATGCCATTTTACAAAATTTGAGATGGTCAATCCTTGTTAATGCATCATTTTTATATATTTTCATATTCCTTCTTTTCTTTATAAATTGTCTCGTCTCAGTAGAAATTGTATTGGTCAATTGTTGCTTTTTGTACCAGCTATCTTTGTTGCAGTTTTTAAAAGTGTGTTCATTATCTTCTTATTGATTTCATTCAAATCTGAATCATGTTCAAAATCTGTTAATATTTGAAAACCATTTGTAAATTCTAATTTAAATTTATTGGAACATTTCTGAAGATTATGAATATCAGCTATGAATATTATTTTTCTAGTAACTTTTGTCTCTCTAGTTTTGCATTAACATATGTCTTTACATGTCACTAATTGATGATCACTTCCTGGGTCAAATTTATTAAGAACATTACAATCTTGAAATACATATTTTCTGTGGGTCAAAATATAATCCAATTCTACTGTACCTTCATTTGGATGCTTTCATGTCTATTTTGTTTAACTTTTTTTTCAAAAAAGTAATTCATAATATTAAGTTTTTATTTTTCTGCAAACTCTATAAGTCTATTTTTTTTTTCATTTCCATCATCATAACCAAATTTACCTTCAGCACTTCTCTTTCAATTGTTTACCAGTTCTAGAATTAAAGTCTCCTATGACAATTTTAAAACGTTGTTTAGTCTCATAAAAAGAATTTTGTTTATCCATATAAAAATGATCTACTTCTTCATCACAATGAGAACTTGTTGGGGCATAAATCTGAATTATCTGCATTTTATATCTGCTACTAAGTCGAATAACTAATCTTACCACTCTGTCCATATACCATCAATTTTTGCAATTTTGTTTTTCCACTTTTTATTCATAATGAATACTACTACACTTGTAATTCCAATGTTTGTGATTTTGAAGTATAGTACATGTCCACTTTTTAAATCAATTATCTCTTCTTTTTTTTCTAACCTCACAAAGTTCAATAATGTCTCATTTAATATTATAGAGTTCTTTCAATTATTGTAATCTTTCATCACTTAAAAGTGATCTGCAGTTGTAAGTATCTAAATAAAAGATTGTCATCAAATGGCAGTCTGATTTTGTAATCAGGAGATCCTTAGCACCCTCTATCTTTGGCCACCAACTGCTCACTATCTTGGCTGAAAATTAAATGTATTGGAAAAAAACTCTAAAATATTAATTAATGCAGGTGGGATAACAGATGATTAGAAAATAGGGATTATTTGTTTTAAAAAAATAAAAGAATATAAATATTTGTCAAGCGTTGCTAGCCGAGAGGTCAGCGCAGCCGCCTTGCAAGCAAGCAGTTGTTTGCAGACGGTTGTTGCGGGTTCGCCTCCCGGCGGATGCTATGACATATGAAGAAAAAAAAAGAATATAAATATTTAGACACTTTGCTAAATGAGAATTGGCTATATATTAGCAATGGGGAATTAAACAAGACAAAACCAAAAAAATAGAATAAAATTACTTTAAAATCAGGCAAGTTTTTTGTCTAGAAAATATATAAAATAATTAAAAACTGGAGATGGAACCTTTTTTAAATTTTAAAAGTGATGCAGTTCTTATAATTTAGGGGATTCAGTAATATTTAGAATGTAGAATTGTAGATATATAGTAGATGCTGAGTTATAGAAAGCAAATAAACTAATTAAGAAGAAGGGTGTAGACTTTGAGGAAAATTAAAAACAAATTTAAAATGTTTACAAGATTGTGGGAAAGACTAGCAAGCAACAAATACATTTTAAAAAAGTAATAGAGAATTTATTTCGATGTATTTATATGTATTAAATTAGGTCATGTGACATCTGACTTGATTTTTTTCTAATGTATTTATATTTTTAAAAAAGGAAGTGGTATAGATATATCACGGATAGAGATTATGAGTAATAGGAAAAGAGGATAACTAAGTTGATTTAAACAAGAAATAGAGTCAGATAAATATAAATTTTAAAAAAAATAATTTTGAATTAAATAAAAATACTGTATATAAAAAATATAAAAAAATACATGCTACCATTAAAGAGGATGTATTGTTATTTGGTACAAAAAAAAAGAGTTTTAAATACCAGAAAAAAAATTAATAGATAAGATAACATTTTGGGTTTTAGATGTAACTTATTTAAAAATGGAAGAGCAAGTATTGAACATTTATTGAGAGGGGGTTGAATAATAATCGAAAAAATTATGTAGAAAATGGGACAAACATAAAGGTGAAGAACATAAAAAAATAAATATGCTTTATTTTTTGTATAGGTTTTTATAACAAAAATCATGATATAATGATGGGGTATTGTAACTAAAGCAGATTTTAATAAAATAGGATAAAAAAATGAAAGAGTGCTGGTAGATGTTATCATCATATATATACAAAAATTACTTAATGGAACAATCATGTCCAAATATGTTACTAGAACAAATTGCAAATAGATTTTAAATAACTATTTTTAAATAGGCTTGCAAATACGTTTCCCTGTTAACTGTTACCCTTTCATATATCAATGCCAGCCCATTTTGTCTGATAAAAAGAGATATCTCTTTCATCTTAATTTTAACCATACATATTTTGTTTGATTTACTTATAATATATACATCTGCCAGTGGAAATTCAAATGAAAGATATAGTACATATTTGCAAATTCATTTCAAAATGATTTTTTTAAATCTGCTTGCAATTTGTCCTAATAAGGGATTTAGACATGATTGTTCTGTGAAGTATTTATATTCCTAAACGTTACTACATATTTGAACAGCAATGAAAATCACGTATGTGCCATTAAAATTATTAATATGTATTAATTAGAAATTTTTACTGATTTCATAAATGCAAGTGTAAATTTCAGCCAAGTGATATACTTATGCAAACAACTAATTAAAACTTATAATTTTAAATTGAAATCAGCCAACTAATAATAGTATTTTTAAAAGTCTGTCTTACCTTTAAACTAAAGATACCTACTATTAGATAATTTGATTTCAAGTTGCAATTTTAACTGGTTGTCTACTTAATTACTTTATAGCTTAATTTTATCTAGGTATATACATACCAAACCTCTCCGCCCTTAAACTTAATATTTACATCTGCAAAGTTCATAAAAAAATTCTAATTAATACGATTAACTTTTACTTGTGAAAAATATTTAGATAATTGTTATTTTCCAGTTTTTATACATATGGGTATGTTTACATTATGACTCTTATAGTAATCTGTAGTACTAACTAAAAAAAAAGATTCCTCTATTTATATTTTTAATTTTAAATTAAGCCAGCTATAAATAGTATTTTTAATTGGTGTTTGCCTAATTATATCAAAGCTAAAGTTATAGGAAAATTTCCTTACAATTTTTATATTTATATATATATAAACACTATTATTTTTCTCTATACAGTCTCTTTAATATAATATTTCAATTAGATGACTAATTTTTATCTGACATTATAACAAAATGGCTCCCGCCAAAACTTAAATGTTAAATATCATTTGCATATCTGATAAGGTTAAAATTCTTTTTTAAAAAGCTTTTTATAATCAATCAACAGATGATCCATTGCGATAAATTATATTTTCCCTAGTTACTTAATGCTCTATTTTTTATTCAATTATTTTTGGATAATATGTTAATAATATTTTTTTGTTTGTTTGTTTTTGTTTATATATATTTGAAATTTAATTTGAATACGTAATCTTTTGTACCCATGATTTTTTACATTGTTATGCATTAAATAAATAGAAGCATGAAAATGATGACCATTCCCCTCTCCCAGGGCACAAAATTATGATGAGGCTCTACAAATAGAGTCAGCCAAAAACTGTAACGAAATAATTAACTAAAATAATGTAAATATAGTGTGAATCAAGATAATACATAATCTAATCTGTAAACATTTATAATTTGTTAATGATGAGTGTCATGCAAGCTAGATATTTTATGTACAACCAAATGATTGCCACTTTTTAAACTAGGTACAGGGACCTTATGGTATGTAATCAAGTTGCATGTACAAGATATGAATGCTTTAAACCTTTATATTAGAATATTAAAATAAGAATAACACAATGAATAGATGTATCAAACCCAAATGCAATACCTATTATTGGCAGATCTTAACATTAAAACCAAAATAAATCAGAGAACTAAATAAATCTAGAGATCAAGAACACCATGGTGAATAATAACAATAATAATTTTATTATACAAAATATGCATTATGATAATTGTAATTAATACACTAAATAAAATAAATTAATAAATATACAATCCTTACCTACTTTCAATAATAATTTTACAATTTTAACAAGAATATTTTACATATTTTAAACAATCAAATTGATGGAATATTATAAAATAGCATTTCAAAAGCTTTTATTAGTATTTATTTTTACATGATAATTGGAATAATTTGACATGGTTATTTACAATTTAGATTGTTTTTTTGAGTTGGTTATTATATTTGTAAAACAGAGCAGACATTTATCTCATTAACAGTTGACAATACCTAACTTAATTAAAAAAATATATTTCTACTCTGTTTCAAGTTATACTTCTTTAAATTATAACAAAAGTTAATATCTATATCCCTGTTTATTAATTAAATATTTTTATGTTTATTTAATAATAAGAATAAATCATTTAACTAAAATAATCATCCTTTGCATACGCTTATTATTCATTAATATATATGGGTGTGTGTGTGTGTGTGTGTGCCGTAAGTATTGCGTGTATATGTGTATAAATACGCATGAGTACAGCATTAAAATTTGATGAAACGACAATTTTAACTTTACATGATATCTTAATAATTATTATTAAAATTTCGTAAAATAAGTAAAAAATTTAAAAAGTTACATCTTAAAAATTTCATATATTTTTTTTTAATATATACTTTATTATGAATGTAGAGCGGAAGAATTTTCCGATATTTTTGACATTTCTCCTATAAAATAAATATTACAATTTAAATATATTTGATCATTTTTAAAAAAATGAATATATCAAATTGAATTTTAAAATTTCATTTTCAGAGTCTCTTTCTATAAATAAATATATACGTACGAAAATAGAAGAATATTATAACATGATGATATATATTAAAACGTGGTATTGTCTGCTATACCCTAATTTGTAATAGCTAATTGTTTCCAAAAAGCCAGCCCATAGTCATGTACATTTGAAAGTAAAATTTAAATATCATCTAATCTTTACGTAATGTTTTCCAACTGTCTCTAATTTCTATAAATTTAGGCAGTTTAACTATTTCTCATTAAATTATTCAAGATATTTATAAAATATCCTTTTTTATTCTTCTTGTTCTTAAATCACCTTCACTATAAAAATATAGATATTATTAAAATAAGTAATTTTATTGCAGTTAGCGTGTCGTATTATGCATCTTAAAAATGGGAATTCATTAAACTATCGTTGGTATTGGTAAATGTTATCTGCTGACATAACCTGTTGATTAGGTAATTCTAGCTGTTTTTGTGCAAAAGCACATATATCTTTCATATTATTAATGTCCTTTTATCTAGAACAATTCAATATTCATATATTATCTATTTATTGGATTAAAAATTCAAAATACTACTGCAATACTTAATCGCAAATTTTATGATGAAATGAGAATAAAAAAATAAGCCAAATAAAAGATAAAAAGTGTTTTGTTGATGCCTTGTAAAAAATTGTGTTGATTCATCAGAATTACTTCATATATTACCAATACTAGCATTCTTTTTTCTCTCACTGTATTTTTTTTTAATCTTCTCTTTACTTTTCTTTTTATCTTGAATTACTTAAGTTGATATAGAAACAAATTATAATGAATTTCTTCTGTCATCAATCACTTTCTGCACTAACTATAATAATATAATTGTGTTCATACAAGCACATATTCATCCCTCAATTACATTTTGGGTTGTATAATGACCCAAAATCCTTAGCATTGAGAAAATCGTGAAATTACAGATTTAGCAGCCTATGAGTCTTCCTTATAATTTTGTATGAAGTACAACAATCAGCAATGAGCCCATTTGAAATTAGATTTGGGAAAGAACCCTAAGAAATTATTGTATGCTTGGGCAGTCCTACTTAGCATTTTGTCTACTAAATATGGGAAGACCTAAAAAAATATTAAAATAGCTCTCACAAAATGTGTTTAAGTTACAGTACCTGAAGCAATAAAGTAATTGCAGTATCAAAAATGGGGATATAGAAATAACAACGAGTATTTCAAAATTTCTCTAAATGTAGGTTCATGAAAAGTACAAACTTTGTTAATGTCAGCCCTTATATCTTATAACTAAAATGTTGGGATTTAAAAGATTGATGCAGATTCTTTTTGTGAAAATAAACTTTCAGAAAAAGATGATTTAATTGAACAGATAGGTGATGATATTTTTTTAAGATGGCCAAAGAGGAGTGAGTGAGGACAAAATTGATATAATATTTTTTTTAAAATTCCTAGTTATATTATTGAAAAGTTAATTAGTTTAAAAATTGTTTTAGTCAGTAATATCTATGACGATTTTATTACTATTTATGCTACAATATTTGATTCAGAAAGTTTAGAGAAAGAATGCTTTTATTTCTTGTTTCATTAATAGCAATAAACAACAGAAGTTATTATAATTGAAATTTGTGACTTTGATACACGTGGTGGAAATAAACTATAGTCCAAAGTTATTAAAAATAGATGTAATAATTTTGTGAAGATGAGTTATGCTTTGTAGCTCTTTACCAAACCTGACTAACATTAGGCACTTTCTTTAAATAGTAAAAAAGATAATAAGCAAATTCACATACATCTACAAATTAAAAAAATAGCATGTCATAGTTAAAAATTGGAATTTTAAAAGGCAATAATCATGTGACCATATATAAATGAATATTGTTGGATAGATCATAAATTATGATACTCCAGGATAAAATAATAATTGTATTAAAAAATAATTCCTATTACATATATATTGGCAAAAAAATTTATTTCTGCAACTGCTATTAGAATTACTTTTAAGTAGATGTTAAATAATCAAATTATAAATGTCGATTTCTAAGTTTATTTTACTTATGAAAGGCTATTAAAATAATATATGGTGATTAAAGTTAAGTTTTATTTTGATACATTAAAAAAAAAAAGTTTCTGAACATTTTTTGACGATTATATTATTAATGACTTTATTAAAAGAAACATGTGACGACCAACCCTTTACTGGATGATATGAATGTGGAGTTTTTTAAGTAATACAGCAAATAATAAAAAAACAATAATAATTATTGATTGTTTAAATCTAGAAAAGACATGCATTTGCAATTATGACTATATAAGTTGTTCTGGTGTTGAAAGTACCTTATAGACCTATAAAAATAAGCCATAATTCTCTTATATTATTTTATATATAATAATATTATTTTGAATAAATAGAGTAAATACTTCAATTATATTTTGTATAATGATACAAAAATCATATTTCACACATTTAATGATGTATATATCTTAGTCATTCAATTAACAAAGATATTCCACAGCATTTGAGATCAACTGACATCAGAAGTTTTAATATATAATTGTGATAATTAGTTTCAAAAATGTCAAGTGTTTTTAGAAATATTGGATTCTTGAACTTATGTTATCATAATCTTGAGGATATTTTATATTGTATCAATTAAATAAAGAAAATAAAAGACTGCAGTAATTATTGTGGAATATCATTCTTTACCAAACTATAGCAACAGTGCTTTCAATGAATTTGTAAAATATATTGTTTTAAGCCATAGATGAGTCGATAACAATATTCAGTATGGTTTTAAAGTATCAATAACAATATGGCTTTGGATTTTGTTGTCAGGCAAGTAAAAAAAATGTAGTAAACAAATGTCTAATTTATATGTTGCTTTTATTGATTTGGTTAAATTATTTGACAAATTTAATGGAAAATCTATGATAATATCTGAAAATAACTACAATCAAAGTTTATTCATATTTTGTAGATGCTATTAAATGATATGAGAGAAAATCATTATTACTGTCAAGCATTGGTGGTCGAGAAGTCAGCACAGCTGCCTTACAAGGAGTTGTCTTGGGTTAATGGCTTTACTTACCGGGCGATGCTATGACACATGAAGAAAAAAGTCATTATTACTAGTGAAAGTCTAAGACATTTAAAATGAAATTTATAACTTGTGTTTCATCAATAATCTTTAGAACATTTTTAAGAATGGCCAGCATAAGTTTGAAGCAATTAAAAAAATATCATAACTTTATTTGCATAATCTTAGAATTACCTTGTATTGATGACTCTTTTTCTTACTATGAAAATGATTGAATTTTCTAATTATTTAAAGTTCAGATATTTTATAAGACAGTTAAAAAAATATTCAACAGTTTTTGTTTTGGGTGATTATCATATTGATTGAATATTTTAGTAATATATTAGATTGTTAGGTAGAAAAATGACTTAGACATTCAGATGCCAATGTACTCCTGCAGAGTTTATCCATTCATAAATTATTTTGTAATAGTAATATAAGTACTTTAACCAAAATAGTTTTATATACAGATGTTATTTCCCTAAATTTATTGCATTAAAGTGAGATATGGATTTCATTGATATAATATTAATATAATATCATAATATAATATGATAGCAAAATCATTCAACTGGTCTTCTATATTTTGAGTGAAATATAAAAGAATGCTTTAAAAATTAATTTAAAGAAAACTTGAGCACACTTTCTAAGAGGTGTGATGTTTTGTTGTTGTTGTTGTTGTTTTTCATTTGATTAATATGACTGAGAATAGACTAGCAAAAAGCAATATGCCAGGCATCAAAGTTTTTCAAAAATAAATATTTTGCTGTTGAGCAGGTTAAAAAATAACATAATTAAATACAAAATTAGCAACTTAAAAGACTAATGGATGCTACATGTGACATTTAATCAATTTTAACTTTTAATTGTTCGTTTTTCTCTCACATTGTCTTTTTATAGTTAAAATGGTCAGACTCGTTCAAGAGTTATTGCTAGTGATGATGATTCTCTTTTCATATGTCATCTTGGCTTCTCCTCATGATTGTCTATGCTCACATACTCTTTGATATATATACACATAATATTGTACTTTTTTTTTTAATATCTTTTTCCTTAGTAATTAGTCAACTGATATGTATTGGCACAATAAAAATTAATATCAAAGTATTCACGCGTTGGTGGCCTAGTCGTTAGCATAGCTGCCTTCCAAACAGCTGGCCCAGATTTGATTCCCGGTCAACGCATTTGACATATGAAAATATATATATATATAACAAAGTATGCAGAAATAATTGATGATATCATTTCACAAATTATATTATTGATACAAAGTAATGATAACTATTTTTTCTCATATTTAAAAGTACTTAATGTAAAACTGGATTTAAGAGATTGTAAAAGACTCAGAAAGAGACCACATGTGAGATGGATGGATGAAATAAGAAAGTGTGCAGGGATGATGTGAAGAAGAGAAGCTAAAGATCAGAGAAGATGTATTAAACTTGGAGAGACCTTCATCCTGCAGTGGATTGATAATGGTTGATGATGATGATGAAGATGATGAATGTAAAAAAGTACCTTTTCTTTTGAAATGAACATTTAATTAAATTCGTTTGTATATATTTCTAAGTTAGGTAACTGAACATTTTTTTGAAATAAGATTGCTTTGAATCCAGATATGATTAATCGCTGCTTGAAACAAATTCTAAACTTATTAAGATCCTGAAAAAATTTCCCCAAGTTTTTACATTGGACATGGGCATGATAAATGAATAGATTAACCATTACATTAGCTTATTAATGTATCCATAATTTAATAGATCTCAAAATTATCTCAAAACATTTATTAAACTAATTAATACCTGTGTTATACTCTTTATGAAATGGGTATAAATATGGGTGATACATTACAAATATGGATAATGAAAAATTACAATATTAGTTGAGTTATGGAACTAACATTATTGAGTTAAAACAGGGTTAGGTATTTAGTGGTTAAGTTCTTTGTTAACTTTATTGAAGAGTCTGATATAGCTTCCATGTCTCTTGAAAAATGAATGTTGTTGCAGGAGTTTTGTCTCTTTGTTTAATTTTCTCTATGCTCTGAATAAATAATGAGTTTTCATCTGGCTTGGGATGTTGGTATTGTGCCTTGCACCTTATAATCCAAATGGCATAGGTGATGAAAATTGCCAGCCTGATTGTAGGAATATCTCTCCCATGAATGCATTTTTTTATATTAAGTATTTTGTAGTAGTCTATCTTTGAATTGTTAAATATTATTGCTGTAATATTACTTAGACCCATGCATGTTTTAATTATGTAGTCAAATGTTTCTTCATCCCTGCCACAGCTGTGGCAAATTGATTGAACTTTGGTGATAGATCTTTTATATCTGAAGAACCAGTTGACTGGCATGGAATCCAGATTAATTTTAAGTAAGTAATCTAAGTATTTTGGTTCTAGAGCCCAATACTTGAATAGGGAAATCAGCTTGTGATTAGTTATTCCTAATCTTGTAGTAGAGATTTGATTATTTTGTTTTAGGATGCAATGGGCATCCCATAGCTTGATCTTGCTTTAATAGTTGTTATGGGAATTTGTATTTTGTTGCATTGTTGACAGGATTAGGTGGTCAAGCCAGCTTAAATTTTGGGGGGTGGGGTGTCAGTAGGAATTATGGATTCGGTGATCTGGTCATAGCCATACTTTTGGACTAGATTATATATCAGAGTGTGTGATTTCTGATAGTTAATTGAAGTGATGGAATGTAGTGACATTCCATTTAATCTTTTGTTTGCCTGCATGTTTCTCATACTGATGGAAACAGTTTGCCCTTTCCATAGTAATATTGAGCAATATCGTTCAATTTTCTTGATGAATGTTTTATTTGCATTCATTATTGGCAGGTAGTATGCAATTTTGCTGTAAATCTTTATATTTAGCAGTGAAACCTTACTATAGAGTGAAAGGTATACCTTTGAGAGGGTCTTAGTGATTTGGTCTGTGGACTGGAGGATTTTTTCCTGAAGTTCTTTAGACATTGCTGATTGCGATTTTGAAATATTAAATCCCAGAAATTTCTGTGGTTCAGCTTGGAAGTGCAATTTGATTTTTTTTCCAGATAGGATAGACCAAGCTGTGGATTTTCCTATATTTATTTTTAGGTCTGATAGATTGGTATATTTGTCCAATATTTCATATAGTGTATTTAGATATTTTTGAGTTGGCAGAATGATCAAGACATAATCCATGTAAGCGACTGCCTTGATTGCTCTTTTGAGTCTTGGTATATATACTCCAGGCAGGTTATCTTCAATGTCTTTAAGAAGTGGATTGGTGTAGCAGGCAAACAGGAGAGCACTGAGTGGAGACCCTTGTGGGATTGAAGTATTCGAAGTAAAACTGTTTGTATATACTCCATTGAGTGATATGTGAATTTCCCTATTGTGTAGTAAATTGTCCGGTGTCTGAATTATCTGGGAGGAAACTCCAAGGCCCTCCAAAATATTCAGCAGTGTGCAGATATTGACTGAGTCGAATGCCTCAGATATGTCAAGTCATATGGCAATGGGCTTGGATTTTCTGTTGGTTCTGATGTAATCCAAGAATATTTTGGTTTCACCGTGAGTGCTTATGAGCCTTTCTTGGCATACTGAGAGGGCATGATATGACTCAGGATTTTATGTTGTATCTTAAATGACACCCTCAGAGTGGTGACATGGATATGGGTCTTATGTTGTTTATATCACTAGGGTCTTTGCTCTTTTTCATAAAAGGTACCAATGCAACTGGATATAAATTTTTAATGAACCTTTGCTTTTGCACAAGATGGTCAATCATTAACATGATGATTGGGACAGTAAAATTGCTTAAGTGGGAGAGGAGGAATTTAGGTATCCCATGCCTTCCAGGATGGATGCTGTCTGGAAGGGAGCATAGTTTGTTTTTAATATCTTGAACTGTGATCAAATGATCATCACTGGATGAATGTCTTGTCCAATCGCGACCTACTGATGAGTTGTGTTTTTTTAATTTGTTTTCAAAGTGTAGTTTAATTTTTCCAAGCATGTAGTATCCAGTCATGCTGGTGCCCTGATGTTTAATTAGTATTGGAGTATTTTGTTTTTTTCTGTGGCCCCAATGCCCACCTGAGATATCCTCTAGTCCAACAATATTGAGGAGCCAGATATATCTTGGATCTTTTCAGAGACACATATTCAGCAAGGGTTTTTTGCTTTGCTTTATATTCATTCTTAAGTGAGATGATGTCATCTATCAAGTTGCTTTCGGTAGAAAACTCTTTAAGTTGAGCATTAATGTTCTCTAGGTTCTTTAATAATGAGGTTGGGCACTTTGACCTGTGGGAGTACTGAACTATTAGAGTTTGCAGAACTCCCACTAAGGCAAACCAAGCCACCTCAGGTGATCTTGAGAGTATATCTATTTTCCTAAATAGAATATATGCCTCTGATGGGATGGCTTCAGTTATGTTGGCATTTGTTAGCATTCTAATTGTTTTGTTGTGATTCAGTTGTGTGAGGTTATCAATTTGCATTGAGATGACCACTGCAAAGTGGTCAGAGAAATGCTACAGGCTGAAGCACTGCCTCCATAATGTAGTGAAATTCGGGTGTGTAAAAGATCAGATCTATCAAAGATCTGTGTCTTCTGGTATAGAATGAAAAAGCACTATCTGGAAAAAACCTTCCCCACTAAGAAAGCCTCTATTCAGAAGATGAAGGTATTTATTGACAAATTCTCCATAGGAAGTGTTAAAATCCCCAAAAATCACTGTTGGCCAGCTACTGGTGGAGATTATCAGGTTGATGCTATTAACTTTTTTAATATATGAACTGAAATTGTTAGGAGTGTATACGTATATAGCATTAAAGGTGGTAGTTCCATATGTGAGTTTGATAGATATTATATTTTTGTCTGTGTAAGTAATTTTAAAACTATCTGGAGCATTTTTACTATTTATAATTATGCCTACTCCTCCAGCTGCTACATTACTAGTGCTAAACTGAGTGTAACCCAGTTTGGATAGTTCTTCCATGATAATACTGCTGGAGTTTATGTGATATTTAGTTTCTCCCATGAATAGTATATGTAGTAGGTTGTTTTGAAACCAGTGTTTTATGGCATATACACAGGCAGTAGAGTTTATACCTCTTATATTCAACCCCACAATCTTACAATTAATAGTCTGCACTGTGTTGGTGATCACTATAGATAACCACAAGTGGGTTTATAGATGGTGAATTGGTCTTTGATCTTATATTTGGTCGGAGGTCTTGAGAATCTTCTGAAAAGGTTGGTGTTAAAAAATTGACAGATTCACATGTGTCTTCTCTATCTATTCCATTTGATGAGTTTGGGATTATAGGGTTACTTGTCTTTCTTATCTTCTTGATACTGCTTGTTATGCTAGATTTAATAATATTTGCTGGGGCTATGGAATTACAACCTTCATCTTCTGAGTCTGCCTTTTGGTTTGTGAAAGATTTTCTTTTATTGTTTATAATTATGGATTGTGTAAGCTCCATTTCAGTTTCATCATTAGGTTTATACTAAGATTCAATGTGTGTTTTGTTTTTAAAAGATGACTTTTTATTATTTTGTTTTGAGTCTTGCCTCTATTGAGATCTGGTATATGGTTTTGCGAAGGTAGCATTTTATCCTGATTGTTGGTGTGTATCAGATTGTATGGCTGTTTTTGATTGTGTGTAGCTGTGTTCAAATCTTTTGGTTTTATCTTTGTTCATATAGGTACATTGTTACTTGAGCACTTTTGTGGGTTTTGTTTGTTTGTGGTATGTGGTAGGTTTAATGAAGTTTTAAAACTTAGTAATTGGTTATCTTTTTGAAGTGAATTGGTTGTGTTAATATTTTGGTCTATTGTGAAACACTGCTTATCACTTTGATTTGTTTTGGGTAAGG
Organism: Epiperipatus broadwayi; assembly: GCA_028023455.1. Classification (NCBI taxonomy): domain Eukaryota; kingdom Metazoa; phylum Onychophora; class Udeonychophora; order Euonychophora; family Peripatidae; genus Epiperipatus; species Epiperipatus broadwayi. The sequence continues at coordinate 772,614 of JAQFVV010012620.1, read as the reverse complement.
GTTGCACATTTTGGTCTATTTCTGAACATTTATGGTTTTGGTTCTTTCTTTCTCCACACTGGGAGCAATTTCTTGTCATGCACTCACTAATCAAGTGTGTTCTTTGATCACAAGAAAAGCATTGGGGTCTTACTCCCAGAAATGTAAGAATCATAGGAGCTCCCTAGAAAGTGATGGTAGTGGGTATATCTGTAGGTTTAATTTCTTGTTTCAGATGCAATTCAAACACAGCAGTGTTAGATAATATTGCATCACCAGCCCTATCTTCTGGTAAATATACAAATTTGTATATCTTTCCAAATGGGCTGAGGGTGCTTTGAAGCTGATCTTCTTCAAAACCAGAAATGCAGTTTTTTATTCTGCCAGATAATACTGAGAATTTATTGAAGACAATATAGCAAATAAAATGGTTATTGATGGTCCTATTGTTGACTTTGAAATTATTCCTTTCGGCCCAAGTATATAGCGGTCATTGAGATGTGTTAGTATTCTATAAATGCCTGCACCCATAGACCTTTTTTTGATCATTGCACAGAATGAGTCTATGGGAAATTTAATAAGTGAGCAGTTAGGGTCTGTGATGGCCATGACAAGACTCTTGTCACTATTATAATTCAGCAGTGATTTAAGCAAAAGATTAGGGATGGTTCTATTAAATCGAAATGATAGATGATTATATTGGTCTTCTTCATAGTTGTCTGTTGTGAATATGTATTTATCTGTGGATATATTAGCGGGTTGTTGTTTGTTAAAATTATCTTCCATGAGATCAAGTAGTGTTGAGTTAGTTGGGTTTACCCGTAACGCATTTTCAGTTACTGTTGTGTTGCGATTTCCTGAGCTAGAATAGGACGAGTTTTTATCTGTTACTCTTATTTTTGCTATATTAGCATATGTGTTTTTATTTTGTGCACTAAAGCTTGTTTGTGATTGATTTATATGTGTTTTATTTTTATTTGCTTGAGTATTATCATTTAAATCTGTTGCAATATTAGATTTTCCTGAATACATGCAAGTATTGACGGGGTTTCCTAGATTTCCGTTTTGCGCCCCTATCAGTAGTGCTTGTTTTCCTGAAGGTTTAACAATACTATTTTTCCCGATTAATACATCATTATTTCCTGTGGATATGCTGTGAATTATTTCATTGTTTGATGATTTTATAATAAATGTGTTATTACTAATTTGATTTTTGTTGTTTAATTTCAGTTTTGAGTTGTGATTATTCTCTGATGGATGATCTTTCTTCATAAAATCTGCACTGCCATGACCAATGACTTCATCCTGGCCACTGCAAGTATTGGACCTAATTTGATGTTGGTTAACGTGATTTTGTGAATTATTGTTGACTAATGCCTGACAATAATTGGGAATTTTGTTTTATATTTTCTTGTTCTTTTATTGTTTGAGTTTTATTTTTCTGTTTGATATGATTTTGGAAATCACTGTGATTTTCCTTTACATGATCAGCTATATCTCCTGCATTAAGGTTTGGGCTTAGCATTAATGCTGCATCATGCTCCGAGCTTCGTATTTTTTTTGTTTGCTTTTTGCTCCATTTTTGAATTTTATTTGTGTCAGAGTTTAATTTTGGCTTTTTGGGCAGAATTGCTTGTGTTTTATTAGATATTGATTGTTTATTTGTATTTACTTTTATTTTTGGGACTGGAGAAGCTTTGCTATTGATGAGTGAGTCCATGCTATCTGTTTTAAATAAACTTTTATTATTTTGTCCAGAGATTATGTAAGTGTCCGATACCTGAGCGTTATGCTCTGGGCTCCAGACTTTTTTTGTTTCTGATTTTCTTTTTTTCATTCTAGGGATAGGGCATTGTGGTATTAAATTTTGTGTTTTAAGTACATTTATAGATATATCTTTAACATTACCATGTTCAGGGGGGTCTAAATTCACTTGTTCATTATTTGCAAGTTGGCCTTCAGTTAACTGAACGTTCTCAGTATATGTATGTGCATTACGCATAAGGTTTTGCATTTCGCTACGATTAGACTTTTCTTTAGATTGTAAATTTATTACAATTTCAGAATTATTTTGAAAAGAAAATTCATTATTTGAAATATTTTGGTTAGATGAACTAGATTCTGAAGTATCATTAATAAAAATGTGCGATTCATCGGGTTTTTTATTTAGATATTGTTTGTTATTATCGGAAAGGTTTAAGCTTACGTTATCACTCATATTAACTGACTCTGAGCTTTGATTAACATTATCAATAATATTTTTTCCATCGATCTTTTCTAATGACTTTTTAGGTATTTGCTGAGTTTTTGGATTTTTCTTGTTAGGTAATAGTGTTTTGATCTTTTGATCAGTAATTTAGCTTTTTGAAAGCTGGATGGCTTTAGAAAATCTTTTTTTTTTGATACTGATTCTTTTTCTGAATCGCTAAGCTCTGACATGGCGATCTCTGCATTAATTACATTTTGTTTCTAAGTCTTGTTATAGTGCGATTTTTTCGCAATTCCATTCAAAGATCTAGTAAATAAAGATCTCAAAATTAGCATACAATAATAGATATATATCTATTATTGTATGCTAATTTATACAGTACATATAAATTTATATGGTACATATAAATTAAAATATACTGTTCACAATTTATATTTATATATAAATGTAAATTTACTAAGACAATAAAGCCAATTACTCAAAGCTTTAATAGGTTTATAAATATAGATGATACAAATCAATACTTAATCTATCACAATTTTAACCTATAGTCAATCTCCTTAAACAATAAAGTTTATACGACCTTTATATATAGAGTCTGATATATTTATATTGACATTACATATTGCAACTTGACCAAGGAGTATGAGATTAAAAATGCAAAGAAGTTTAAACAAACCTCATTAATCAGGCAAATATAATCCTGTTCTGAAAGCAGACAAATAAATGGTCAATTATAACTTCCAGATTCTGAAAGCAGGTAATAAATAGTCATTTATAATTTCCAAATTTTATATAAAGTATATATTTACTAAGACAATAAAGCCAATTACTCAAAGCTTTAAGAAGTTTATAAATGTAGATGAGAATCAATCCTCAAGCTATCACAATCTCTATCTATAGTCATTGCAATCTCTTTGACTATAAATCTATTAAAGCTTTGAGTAATTGGCTTTATTGTCGTAGTAAATATATATTTTATATGAAATTTGGAAGTTATAAATGACTATTAATCTGCTTTCAGAATCTGAAAGTTATAATTGACTATTTATTAGTCTGCTTTCAGAATAGGTTATATCTGCCTGTTTAATGGGGTTTGTTTAAATTTCTTTCTATCATTAATCTCAAACTCCTTGGTCAAGTAGCAATCTTTAGTGGCTATATAAATATATCGAACCATAGATAAAGGTGATGCCATCTTTATTGTTTAAGAAGGTTGCTTTGACTATAGGTTGAGATTGTGATAGCTTAAGGGTTATCAGTGTGGAAGCTGTAAGTATTACTGATAATTTAAAAACTTATAGATATTCAAAAATTAATAATACTCTCCAAGAAACAGATATATAATAAAAAAGAATGGAAAGATAAATCTATAATAAAACAGATTGTGGATAAAATAGGAATGGAGAATTTAATGATAACAACTGAAGTAATTGATCAAGATTTATCATTTCAGATAAACACAAATATAAAGAAAAAATAATATTTAGAAAAACAGAGGTATATAAAATTAAATTAAAATCTTGGATGTGATTAAAGCAAAATATTATAATGGTAACTAGTCAATAGAAGCATCAAAATATACAAGTAAAATAATATGAGACTAGTAATTGATTAACTAACACTCATTCTTCATACAAATATTCATTTGCTTTAGCTACTGTACACTTCTAACAGTACACATTAGAGAACATGTTCTCAGAGCTATGGATGTATTATATTCTACAGGTCATGTGTGTGGCATTAATTACATATATTTTATCAGCAAGTGCTATGTATAAGATAAAAATATTATAGTGGTATACTAATTCAGTATAATTAATTAGTGTGTTTTACAAAATAGAAAAATGTTTTATTCTATATTTGCTTTAGTGAATGCATGAAATAATAAGTTTATAAATAAGAAAACAATTTATTAATGACAAAATAAAATAATAAATCAATAAATAGATAAAATAAATCACTAGAATCTTCTTTGGGAAATTTTCTTTTTTGAGTACTTTTCAAGTCAGAAATTATAATAAAAGTTCAAATGTTTTCTCTCTTTATAACTTTATTTGATAACTTTTCACATAAAAAAGAGAATTATTATTGTTTCTTGCTAGATAGCTTTTCTGGAAATAGTTTTATTTACTTTATTATTGAAAATTACAATACAGTTTATGCTATAAATAATTCAAATTTAAATATTATATTTTTATAGTTTCTTCATGAATAAAAACATAATAATGTTATTTTTAAAAAATTCCCAAATAGTTTTCATGCTTTAGTTTTTTTAAAGCTCAATATTCTTTTCATTTATTTGTCCTGAATATTCACAAAAAAAAAATAATTATACCAAAGAATTAAAGATTCTGGTTTTAGAACATCTTACCATTATCTTGAAAGTCTTTTTTCTTCCTTTAAATATTTTTCTTCCTTTCAGTATCATTAAATAAAACATTAAAATGTAATTACATAAGCATTAGTATCCTTATTTATTTTTTAGAAATCCATTTTCAGAGTTCCATTTATCTCTAAAAGTTTAACTATTTGATAAAGAATATAGATTTGACATTGCACAGTGTAAGAACCAATGAGTTATTTACTTTAAATTAGCACTTCATCTTCCATACAAGCCTGAATACAAAGAGTATTTCCATAATTTATTTTGCTTATTTTTTTACTTCAAAAACAAGAGTGGAGGAGAGAGAAAAAAATCTATCTCATTTTAAGATTTTTCAATTCCATTTATATATATATCAAAGTCTTTGTTGTATTTATAACTTTTTTGGGTCATATCCATAATGAATTTAAAGTATCTTATTTTTAACAAATGGAAAATTAACTAAAGGAATATATCATATTTTCCAAAAGTATACGATGTAACTTTGGCATGGCCAATATAACTATAAATTTATTAAATATGAATACAAACAAATTGATTAATGAAAATGAATATAGGTTTTTATGTCCTACTGCATTTGAACATCTATGAATATTTGGAAAAGTTTAAAGACATAAAGATAATATGCTTATAAGACTTGATATAGATTTTAATAATTATATTTTTAATGGTTTGTATAATATATTAAAAAAATAGTACAATAGTGTTTGGTAAATATGGCATCAAGAATTTGGAGATTGTAGATAAGTTTGGTAAAATTAAATCAAAATAGTATTATTGCTTTATTTGATATTGAGAAAATGTAACAGAGTGTACCAAGAAATGAAGGTACTAAATTTATGAGATAAAAAGAGAAAACAGTCTGGTCTTTTCTCAATAAATCAAAAAAATAGACTTATGCTTTGGCATGGGGGTATTTTATTTACTTAATAAACTAGTCATATGAGAAATAATCTCAAAGTTTACATATTATTAAAATCTAGGCATAATGTGTATATATAATCATGGTAAGTTAAATTTCCCTTGCCTCACTATTTATACTAATCCACTATCTTTTACTGTTAGATTTTACCTTCTTCAGATTTACTCTTCTTATAAGAACTAGAAAATCAAGTCTAAATGGATTCATTTATGTTTATAAGTGAACTGTGCCAATAGAAGGCAGTGGACTGATATAAATAGTACAAAGAGTTTATTGTTTCATGATTCTATTTTATTAGAAGACTGTGGTAATATATATATATATATATCAATAGATGGCATTTTACCAAAAACACCAAACAAGTGTAAATCTGTTTACATAAAGGTGGGCAAATGAAAGAGATAGTGAATGCTGACTCTTTTGTCGTTTATGTAAACAGATTTACACTTGTTCGGTATTTTTGGTAAAACGCCATCTATTGATCATAAATACAAGTGATAGCAAGTTACGTGGATTTAACTTGTTTTTGTTTTTCATATATACATACATTTTAAATCTGTTACCAATAAAAACATTCATTTTAATACATATGTAAAGAAAAAACATCTGGGCCCTAACGTTTATATAAATATATGTTCATATATAAGGATCAGAATTTTATTAATTACTTTCTTGTATTTTACATAATTACTTTTTTTTTTTCAGTTTTATAAATCAACTTCTATTCATTCATCCACCTGCTAATTTTTTTTATATTTTCAATATTTTATTCATTAATTATAAAAATATAATTTTTTTAAATTTTTAAATATATTGCAAATATTCTTTTTTTTTTCTGTTCAAATTATACCAAAATTGAAAATTTTTAAATAAACTAAGATGCTGGAAAATGTGCAAATAACTCTCCTCTCACTCTTTTTTTTTTTTTTTATTGATTTAAAAATAAAAAATAATTGCAATCATAAATTAAATGTAATGATACATGTTAAGTTCTATGCTAGGAGACGGATTGCTGATTTTTAAGTAATGGAGTTCTTAAAGTAGATAATATTTGATTGTCCTTGTTAACATATTTATAGCTATATTATAACATTCATTGGATTTTTTTTCATCATTAAGAATTATAAAATATGATATATTAATGTATTATATAAATTTATCTTAAATTTACATTTGTAAATATGTTCATGAAATTTACACCTCTTTATGTATATTTTTTAGGTTATTATATATGTTTTGGTAAGTCTTCATTTTTAGTGATTAGTAAGTTCATCTTCCATGCCCATGCGACTGGAAAATTTTGGAAATATTTTCAGATTTCAGTCAGACTTAAAATTGTTCATTCATGTAACTACATTAACCAACTCATCTAATGACTTAATGTCAAGCAAAACAATTATAAAAGACTGTCCAAAACCTCATTATATAAAAATTCGCTAATTTGTTGAATATAGTAGCCCTTTCACTGATTTTCTATTTTGAGAGTTTTCTATTCTATAATGGTCTAATTAATTACTGCTTTGCTTTTCACCTCTATATATATATAATACATATTTTGCGGGTTCATCCGTGTTAAAAACTTTTAATATCAATATATTGACGTTTTGACTTGGTCACACAAGCCATCCACAGAGTTATAACTCTGTGGATGGCTTGTGTGACCAAGTCGAAACGTCAGTATATTGATATTAAAAGTTTTTAACATGGATGAACCCGCAAAATATGTATTTTATATATTTAACCCGTGCAAATCTTCGTTTTAACATATATATATATATTAACAATTAATTCCAGTATGAGTAATCCTACAGATATTTTTTTCAATAAAATACTTTACATTTATTTTTAGTCTTGATTTTTCATTTGTGCTTGTTTTATATATATTGTAAATAAAAGGATATGTGTGTGTGCCCATTATCTTAAATATTTTATAACAAGTTTATGATATAAATATTAAAATAAATAACAATTTCAGTGTAATAATTAGAGAAAAATGTCCAGCAATAAATCCTACTGGGTAACTATCAATTTAAATTTGCTGCTGATATAGAACTACATGCTCTAACGACCACAATAGCTTTTGTCTGAATGGTTCCCTTTGATCTCTTCACTCATAATATAATATAGGTAGAAAATTCTTATAGATATTTTTGTATGTATGAGAACTTTGAAGATTCACAATTTTCTCAAATCCTAATTGCAACAAATTATCAATACATGAAGGTTAAATATTTTCACAGATAATTTAAGATATAAAAATTGAAATAAATAGTAACTTCCATGTAATAATTAAGAGAAAAATTTTCAGCTGTGATGTTATTAGGTAACCAACAATTGCTGAGATAAAGATAAACTGTCCTTTATTTCTAAGTAAATTTAGATAAAGGCTGTTTTTGATTACTAAAGCATATGACTCAAGCTGGGATATCAATTTTAATTGGTAGCTACCTACTGATATCAGTGTTTTTTATCTAATTATTACATGAAATGCCTATTTATTTTAATATTTACATTTTAAATTATCCATGAAAACATTTAATATATACATATATCTCACATGGAATGATGATTTGAAGCTATTAGGATTTCAGAGAAGTTGTCAATCTTTAAAGTCAAACAGTAGCAAACTATCCATACAGTAGTGTCACCTAGTGCAAGCCATAGTAATCATTGATTCATAAATAAAAAAAATTAAAAAAATTGCTAATGATTTTATTGCTTGGAAGTTCATAAGAAGTTCGAGTTCTGGGATCTCCCGGTCCCGTCGGGAGCTCTACTAACTGGACTAAACCGCGCAAGATCTTTATTGATTCATAATCTAAAAAAACAGATTGTGCAATTTTTTTTTTTTTGCTTCAGTTTTTTTTATATCATAAATAATTCTCATTAAAAAAGTTTTATGAATGTCCATCAGGATATATAAAGACCCACAAAAATATCATTCTCCAACTAATATTATTTTTTATAAATTATATGTTTATATAGTTAATCAATCTGCTTAAAATATGGGGAACATATGCAATATTAAATACTCTTCACATATATGTTTTTTAAGATTGTTATTATAAAAATTTAAATAGAAAAAGATCTAATTTAAAAGATTAAATTATTATTATGATCACGTCTAAAATTTTTAATAGTATTGCTAATAAGTTGATTTTATACTCCACAAATTCGGTATATATTTATATACATTCTTATTTCTAACATATGTACATTTAAATAATTTTTTATTGTGATACAGAAAACATTTTGAACTATGCTTTTTTATAAATAAAAGGAACCTTAGAATAAGGATGAATATATTCACGTTCACTTATTGGATTTTATAAATAACTTACAATTTTAAGCACTCAGTCAATCGAATAATAACCTAATGTAAATACTTGTGACTTTTTTCCCATCGTCTATTTTAAACTATTCTAAGAATTTAGCTTTTCAAACAAACAAATATATTTTTCTTTTGAGCAAATAAAGACATCGTCCATGTATTTAACGTAAACTATAATACAATTTTGTAAGTCGTGATCAATAATTTCTTTTTCATGTGTCGGCAAAATAAAATTACATATCTTAACAAACACGGACAAATTCATAAGCCATTTTTTATATATTTTATAAAACATAATATTATAACTTACATTTTAGCAATAAAACTCTATTAACTACATCATTACACTCAAGTCTATTAATTGAACTATACATTTCAGTATCATTTAAATAAGCAATCATGTATTCCAATGATATGTCAAGATCTTCCTTTTTTTTTTTCATATGTCATAGCATCGGCCGGTACGTGAACCCACAACCGTCTGCAACCAACTACTTGCTTGCATGGCAACTGCGATACATTTTGTCAAGAAACTCAAAAGAACACACAATAAAACATACAAATCCCAAAGACTCTTCAAATAATTAATTGATCAATATATTTTGCTATTTCATATATAATTATAGGGGATTTGAACACAGACTTTCAAGCTCCCTTCGATTATCCACTCTATATCATACAGCCGATTACTTGACCACATACATGTGAAAAAGATGAATGATCTGCAATATGCGTATTTTGTGCTAAATCAGTACTCATCATTTGATCCAGATCATCATCTCTCTCTCACACATATATAATTAGTACTCAGTTTATATTAAGATAGCACATTTTGAAACTTTAATGGATAAGCTTCAATCTATGTGAGAGATGATAATCTGGACCAACTGATGAGTGCTGGTTCAACACAAAATATGCTTATTCAAAGACCATTTATTTTTTTCACGTGCGTAGTTATGTGTATTAGTTGTATGAGATAGAGTGGATAGCTCAAGGGAGCTTGAAAGTCTGTGTTCAAATCCCCTATAATTACATTTAAACTCCAAGTATATGAATTAGGCTTGTATTTCAAATATCTCATATATAAATAAATCATATATAATAACACAGCAAAGGTACATCCACTTTTTTCTTTCAAAATATATATGTTCTACAATAATATCAACAAATAAAAAATTCTTCTTTTTTCTTTTCAAAAACTTTATTTTTTATCTCAATACTGAACATATATATATACATTTATATAAAAAAAATATAATCCTACTCTAAATAGAATTAATGGAGTAGATAAGGAATATAAATTACTGTATAATTAAAATAAATGCTTAATGGGTTTAAGTAAATTGTTAGAAGTTTTTTTGTATAAAAGAGAGAGAGAGGGGGGGGGTGTTTAAATTTATTTTATATTCATTTAAATATATAGTTTAGGGATGTAGTTTTAAGATGGGTTTTAGATAAAATTTAAAGAAAGGGGGAGGTTTTTGGAAATTAGAGTTGGTATTTAAATTTGTATAGAAAGTTTCTTGGATGATTTTAAGATATATTTGTAATTAAACAATGTAAATAAAAATAAAAAAGAGTAATAAAATATAGCAGTGGGAGAAAGATGTAAGTAAAATATATTTCTATATGTTTAATATGTTTGTTATTATGTTAATGTAAGAGAAAGTTTTTATGTAATTGAAGTTTATTTGTTGATATGTATTTAATATTGTTGCAGATCCTTGAAAATGACTATGAGATAAAACAGTTGAAACGTTGGAGTTTTGTATATAAATGTATATATATTGAAACAGATATTCTGTTCCTCATATAAATATTCAAAAGATTTCCCCCCATTCAAAAATGTCTAGCGTGATTCAGTCTAATTGGGAACGCAATAAAGCTGTGAGTTGTTAAAAAAAAATCATATTTTTAATTTTGTGATTGATGGATTTGAACAAAATGTTATATCGTCTTATTTCATTTTTTTTTTATCTGTCTTAATAAAAAAAAAAGAAATTAATTATCCAATCATTAAAAAGAAAGAAAAAAGATACTTGAGTTAAACTGAGGCAGTATTCAAATTAGGCACGTCGTTAAAAAAAAAAAAAAGGAAGAACTTTCGTCTTACACAGAGAAGCAGAACATATTGAATTTTTTTTTTTAAAAAAAGAAAGTGTATTACTTAATCCTTTTGACAAATTAAAATATAGCTTTAACTAAACGTGAAAATGGAAAAGGAAAACTTTGCTAGAGGAATTATAATAACAATGGGGTAATTTAGCGGCTTCACTCTCTCCACGCTGTGCCATGACTTTCCATTGATGAAATAACCCGCCTTCTTTTGAGTAAAATGGACTGCAAAACTGGAAGGTAATTATGTTATAAGAATGTTTAGACATCTTTACCATGAATTATAAATTTACATCATGAAATATCTACATAAAAATTATTTTTATAAAATATTAAAATATTTTTATCATATGTTATAAAGTGAAGTTATGAAACGGTTGCATACATTTTGTTTAATAAAGTATTAAGACATCTTTACCATACATTATAAAGTGAAGTTATGAAATAATTACATAGAGTTTATTTTTGTAAAACATTAAAACATGTTTATCATACGTTATAAAATGAAGTTATGAAATGGTTATACGCAAATTCATTTATAAAAATATTTGAACGTATTTACTATATGGATTTTAAAAAATGCTTTAATTGCATACTACTTCTATCTGAGTAATGTAACAGAACTTATATGTATGAATATACTGTTATATTTGATTAAATTAGAAATGCTTCAATTACTAAATGATAAATGCTCCACAAGCCAAACAGAGTTTATGTGTAAGAATATACTTCTATATTTGGCTAAATTATAAATGCCTCAATTATCAAATGATAAATGCTCTACAAACCAAAAATTGCTGAGTTCAAATGTCTACCAATCGGTAATAATTCATAAAATGATGAAATGCTCTATAAATCATAAATACTTGACTGCTTCTAAGCTTCTTATAATGTAACAGAGTTTATGTATAAGAATATACTTTTTATATTTGACTAAATTATAAATGCTTTAATTACCAAATGATGAATACTCCACAAGCCAAGAATCGAGTTTAAATGTTTACCAATCGGTAATAATTCATAAAATAACAAAATGTTATATAAATCATAAATGCTTAACTGCTACCAGGCTTCTTCTCATAAATGGATTCAAAATGAATTATTGTTAAATTAGAATATTTCCAAGCTTCTTTTCATAAATGGATTCAAATGAATTATTGTTGAATTAGAATATTTCCAAGCTTCTTCTCATAAATGGATTCAAAATGAATTATTGTTAAATTAGAATATTTCCAAGCTTCTTCTCATAAATGGATTCAAAATGAATTATTGTTAAATTAGAATATTTCCAAGCTTCTTTTCATAAATGGATTCAAAATGAATTATTGTTGAATTAGAATATTTCCAAGCTTCTTCTCATAAATGAATTCAAAATGAACTATTGTTGAATTAGAATATTTCCAAGCTTCTTCTCATAAATGGATTCAAAATGAATTATTGTTAAATTAGAATATTTCCAAGCTTCTTCTCATAAATGGATTCAAAATGAATTATTGTTGAATTAGAATATTTCCAAGCTTCTTCTAATAAATGAATTCAAAATGAACTATTATTGAATTGACTATTTCCAAGCTTTTTCTCATAATTGAATTTGTAAATGAATTATTGATAAAAAAAAGGGAACTGCTTCTAACTCTTTTATAAGTAAAATAAAAATGAGTTATCATGTGGATAGAAGTGAATTTCATTAGAAATTGCAAATTAATTGTTATTTAATAAATTTTTTTTGTTACCAAAAATTAAATTGGTTATCCAGTTGTCCAATTTTGTTTATTAATCGCATCACTCACCAATTATAGCACTGGTTCATGAGAATCTCATGCCTTCTGAGCTATGTCTGACATAACTAGACCTTGGCAAGTCAGGTTGTAGTGAGACGGAACTCTAATGGCGCTGTTTGGAAAACCAAACATATAAATGTTTAGATGTTCACAGTCTCTATGGTACTACATCCTCTGATGAGCAGGAAATATTGTTGTAGGAGGCATTAACATCTGCATTAGGAATGTCAATTGATAGTTCCTTCCTACAGCATGCTCATCAGAAAATTGTTACAACTGATGTAATAAAAGGTTTGTACACGGGTCCGGTTACATTTGGCGCCCAACGTGGGGCTTTATCCAGCTAGCCTAACCATAGGCACCTATTACATTGTCACCTTACTGTGAGGCCTTATCTGGCATAGGCCGGTTAATTTGCCACCCTATTGTGAGGTCCGATCTAGCTAGCCTACTCATAGGTATAAGCAGATCACAATTCTGTGATATGAACAGTGCATATGATGTAGTGATGTAATTTGTTCAGGAAGGTTAAAAAAATAAAAGTTTAAAAGAAAAACAAAACATAAATGAATGGCATAAAGAATGAAACAGGCATTCCAAAGAAGATGGAGTAAGGTCATGGTGTGGATGAAGAAAGAAGCTTATTAAAGTTGAAATTAAAAAAATACCATTAAACTAGAATAAAATATTGATGAAAACCAGATCAAAATCAAAAAAATGATGAATACAGAAAGCATAGAGGATCCTCCTGAGAAGCTTACTGATTCAGAAAACAAAGGAAAAATGGTAAACATGGAGGCTCAAAAAACAGAAAAGATAGCTATGATAGCTCAGATAATAGAAATTATAAAAGCAGACCAAAAGAAAAGAGACAAACAAAGAGAAGAAGATATCAAACAGAGAGAAGAAGATAACCAAAAAAGAGATAAACAAAGAGAAGAATATAACCAAAAATGGGATAAACAAAGAGAAGAAGATATCAAACAAAGAGAAGAATATAACAAGCAAGCAATAGAAGCAAACCAAAGAATAGAAAAATAAATTAAAGAAGCATTCAAAAATCAGAATGAAAAGTTAAACCAGTTGATAAAGGAAATAATTCAACCTAAAAAATTGGATGAGGAGGAAACTTTGGAATTTCCAACCAAAGATATTTTAAAGGAATCACAAATTGAATATCCTATTACTGATGAAGCAAAATTTGAGATTGTTAAAAAGGAAGAAACTGAAATTACAAAGAGTGATCTTGAAATTGTTGGTCTACCTTCAGAAAAAAGTCTGATTGTGGAATATGCCTTTAAAATTGAAAAGAAAGAAGTATATGCAGAAGCTGAAAATGAAATAGTATCGAACACAGCAAAAGAGTTTCAAATGGATGAAAATGAATCTAATAAAGCAAAATTAAAATCTTCTAATCTTCAAGAAGATGAAAAACATGAAAATGAACATAATCGAAAACTTAATTCTCATATAACTAAGGAACTGTCCAATATAGAAGAAAATGTTTCAGAAAAATTGTCTGATATATGCTATGAAATAGTAACAGAGATAGAGAAAGAAACCATAAATTGGAAAGAAAAGTGTGTTAGTCCTCAGCCATATATAAAAATTATAAACAAAAGCTTAATAAACTCAAATCAAAAATTGAATATAGAAAAAAATATATATAAAGACAGTTATTGAAAATATAGTTGCTTACGCAGGAAAAGACACCAAAAAGGAATCTGAAAACTCGGGATTTATCAGGGTGAAAGAAATTAAACAACAAGAAACCTTTGCAAATACCAAAAAAATAATTACTATGGCAGAAGAACCATTTAAAAAGAAACTTTTATATAAAAATGAAGTACCACCATGGAAGAGGAACAGGAGAAAATTCACGGATGGTGTTCATGGTCCATATCGGACACGTATAATTAGAAGATCAAACAGTAACAATGATCTCCAAAGAAAATACAGAAGTGAAGAAGCAAGACATCACAGTAATGTTAAACATGATAAATTTTCAACAAAGAGATGATCCAGAAGTATGTCACCTCATAATACAAAAGAGGACTATAGGAGAACTGATCATGATCCTCAGTCTCCCAAAACAGGTTGCAGTTATAATTCAGAATAAAATAGAGATAGCTGATGGAAAAAGTTTGTGAGTGTGGAGTAGTGATGCGTGAACTTGTGTTTTTCATGTTGAGATGGTGGATGATTGAGCAGAGCTGCTTGGATGCATTGTGTTATGATGCTCCGAAGTATATGCTTGGCACTATCCAGACCTGGATGTTGTGCTTCAAGAGTAGTCCAGCAGTGCGTATATATAGGTCTCATGTATAGGCCTTGGTCTCATGGATAGGCCAAATAATAGCCCCTAAGACTCACCGAAGCTGAGCAGGGTTGGTTGAGTGCCAAATTGATTTTTTTTTTCTCTGGCTCCTATTCTTGGTTGGATGATACTTCTAGGTACAAGAGAGGTAGTGCTTAAAAATGAGATATTTTCTCGTGACGTCATGAGGCGGTGTGTACTGGTAGTTTGTGCTTGGCCGTCTACTTATCTTGGCATTGGAGGCTATGGTTCATGTATTCACTTTTCCAGCTCATCTTACCTATTCATCAGCATATCTAAAACCAGGCAGTACTGAGAAATAATGTGTATAGTATATGGAATGAAATCGTATTTCCAGGTGATTTCATCCCAAAATTTGGTGAGGGGTAATGAAACAGATATTCTGTTCCTCATATAAATATTCAAAAGATTTCCCCCCATTCAAAAATGTCTAGCGTGATTCAGTCTAATTGGGAACGCAATAAAGCTGTGAGTTGTTAAAAAAAAAATCATATTTTTAATTTTGTGATTGATGGATTTGAACAAAATGTTATATCGTCTTATTTCATTTTTTTTTTATCTGTCTTAATAAAAAAAAAGAAATTAATTATCCAATCATTAAAAAGAAAGAAAAAAGATACTTGAGTTAAACTGAGGCAGTATTCAAATTAGGCACGTCGTTAAAAAAAAAAAAAAGAAGAACTTTCGTCTTACACAGAGAAGCAGAACATATTGAATTTTTTTTTTAAAAAAAGAAAGTGTATTACTTAATCCTTTTGACAAATTAAAATATAGCTTTAACTAAACGTGAAAATGGAAAAGGAAAACTTTGCTAGAGGAATTATAATAACAATGGGGTAATTTAGCGGCTTCACTCTCTCCACGCTGTGCCATGACTTTCCATTGATGAAATAACCCGCCTTCTTTTGAGTAAAATGAACTGCAAAACTGGAAGGTAATTATGTTATAAGAATGTTTAGACATCTTTACCATGAATTATAAATTGACAGCATGAAATATCTACATAAAAATTATTTTTATAAAATATTAAAATATTTTTATCATATGTTATAAAGTGAAGTTATGAAACGGTTGCATACATTTTGTTTAATAAAGTATTAAGACATCTTTACCATACGTTATAAAGTGAAGTTATGAAATAATTACATAGAGTTTATTTTTGTAAAATATTAAAACATGTTTATCATACGTTATAAAATGAAGTTATGAAATGGTTATACGCAAATTCATTTATAAAAATATTTGAACGTATTTACTATATGGATTTAAAAAAATGCTTTAATTGCATACTACTTCTATCTGAGTAATGTAACAGAACTTATATGTATGAATATACTGTTATATTTGATTAAATTAGAAATGCTTCAATTACTAAATGATAAATGCTCCACAAGCCAAACAGAGTTTATGTGTAAGAATATACTTCTATATTTGGCTAAATTATAAATGCCTCAATTATCAAATGATAAATGCTCTACAAACCAAGAATTGCTGAGTTCAAATGTCTACCAATCGGTAATAATTCATAAAATGATGAAATGCTCTATAAATCATAAATACTTGACTGCTTCTAAGCTTCTTATAATGTAACAGAGTTTATGTATAAGAATATACTTTTATATTTGACTAAATTATAAATGCTTTAATTACCAAATGATGAATACTCCACAAGCCAAGAATCGCTGAGTTTAAATGTTTACCAATCGGTAATAATTCATAAAATAACAAAATGTTATATAAATCATAAATGCTTAACTGCTACCAGGCTTCTTCTCATAAATGGATTCAAAATGAATTATTGTTAAATTAGAATATTTCCAAGCTTCTTTTCATAAATGGATTCAAATGAATTATTGTTGAATTAGAATATTTCCAAGCTTCTTCTCATAAATGGATTCAAAATGAATTATTGTTAAATTAGAATATTTCCAGGCTTCTTCTCATAAATGGATTCAAAATGAATTATTGTTAAATTAGAATATTTCCAAGCTTCTTTTCATAAATGGATTCAAAATGAATTATTGTTGAATTAGAATATTTCCAAGCTTCTTCTCATAAATGAATTCAAAATGAACTATTGTTGAATTAGAATATTTCCAAGCTTCTTCTCATAAATGGATTCAAAATGAATTATTGTTAAATTAGAATATTTCCAAGCTTCTTCTCATAAATGGATTCAAAATGAATTATTGTTGAATTAGAATATTCCAAGCTTCTTCTAATAAATGAATTCAAAATGAACTATTATTGAATTGACTATTTCCAAGCTTTTTCTCATAATTGAATTTGTAAATGAATTATTGATAAAAAAAAAAAAAAAAAGGGAACTGCTTCTAACTCTTTTATAAGTAAAATAAAAATGAGTTATCATGTGGATAGAAGTGAATTTCGTTAGAAATTGCAAATTAATTGTTATTTAATAAATTTTTTTTGTTACCAAAAATTAAATTGGTTATCCAGTTGTCCAATTTTGTTTATTAATCGCATCACTCACCAATTATATCACTGGTTCATGAGAATCTCATGCCTTCTGAGCTATGTCTGACATAACTAGACCTTGGCAAGTCAGGTTGTAGTGAGACGGAACTCTAATGGCGCTGTTTGGAAAACCAAACATATAAATGTTTAGATGTTCACAGTCTCTATGGTACTACATCCTCTGATGAGCAGGAAATATTGTTGTAGGAGGCATTAACATCTGCATTAGGAATGTCAATTGATAGTTCCTTCCTACAGCATGCTCATCAGAAAATTGTTACAACTGATGTAATAAAAGGGTTGTACACGGGTCCGGTTACAATATATATGTTCAGTATTGAGATAAAAAATAAAGTTTTTGAAAAGAAAAAAGAAGGATTTTTTATTTGTTGATATAAATAAATCATTGTAATTAATCAATTATTTTATAAAAATTATTTACTAATATAGCTTCACATTTGCTAAAATACTTTGATGACTACAATCTCAAGTGTATATTTCTAATAATTACACTTCCTTATACTTTTGTTAAAAATACTATTTATAAACATCAACTGTTGAGCTTTAATACTGCTTTTGTAAATTGTATAATGTATGTATGTGTGTATGTTATGATATATATTATGTAGGATTTTTATCTATTTAAATAATAGGTTAGAACCAAGTAACATGGATATGATGAGCTACTATATAGAAAAAAGCTGGTAAAAAATTAAAGCTTTATTTTTTACTAATTTCTTATTTTTTTATTTATTTAATTTTTGATCATAAGGTATTGAAGGCATAGGTATTGAAAATATGAACATGGAAAGTAACCATTTGATTCATATACTTGATACTTTTGGCTTACCTGATTAGCAAAGGTTGTTCGTGAAATACAAGCATAGTGAGTGGTGCATTAGATAATTACAATAAGATGGAGTTGAGATGAGATTGCACTCATAAAGACCCAATAACTTGAAAATATCTCTGCAGTGCAACAATTACTCAATTTTCTGTAAGATTTTAAAAGTGACTGAAACCAATCCCTACCTTAAATGAGAACAGTGTGATGGGAAAAGATCAAATTGTCAATACAAGAGTTGAGATTTGGGTGATTAATACTTCTAGTTCACTTCAAATGAAAGTTGTTCATGAAATGTATGCATAATGTGAGAAAATTGTTGAAATTTTTGTGCTGGTGGATGTTTGTGATGTAATGCAGTTGAGATTTACGAATGTACTGATAATAACCAAAAAAATTTGGAAACATTTTTTGTTTTGTTATATTTCTGCTTATTAATTTCACAATCAAATTTAGACTATGCTTCATTAACAGTTGATCAAATTGTAATTTCACCAACAAAGGTGACTTGGATAGCTGAATGCTATTTGAAAGTTAGACAATAGATCTAATATAGACATTCAAATTGTCAGTCACAAAACAATAGTGCAGCAGTTTTAAAATCTTAGTAACTGTCATTAAACTGAGGGAAAACAAAAAATATATTTCAAAGCACAAAAAAGTCAATCTGAGTTTATCATCTGTGGGAACCTTCAAGAAAAGAAACATAGTAGAGTACAAGAAATTGTATTACTATTATTTCTCTGAAGCTATCTTTAAATTTGTTTACTCCTCTAAAGCAAGACTACTGGAATAAATACCATAGATTCTAAGACTTATTTCTTAGATTATTATATTATTTTTATTATTCTGATATATTTGACTACTCTTATGAGAAATGTTTTTAAAAGGACTGTTTAAGGTACTGTTTTCTTTTGCATACTCTTTTAATTCTGTGCCCATATGTATATAACATCCCTCTCTTTAATAATGAATGGTGCATATTATTACAATTATATTTTTAGTTTTTATAATCAGTGCATTAGAACTCATCTTGTAACTCAAATTAATCTGTGACCTTTATCATCTAGATAATAATGACTACCAACTCATTTACAACTTATTATTGGATAGATATACAGAAAAAGGAATTAAACTTGTTTATAACCTAAAAAATACCCAAGCTTCACCTGATTCAAACTTGAACCCCAGGTCTGAATTATGGTGGTCGATAGCTAATTGCTATATCATAAGTCTCTCAAAGAACAATTGAAGTATATCAGAATAATAAAAAATAATTAACAATCTAAAGATGAAGTTTACAAGTAAAATAAATAATAATTTAATAGTTTATTGCTCGGGAGTTTATAAGAAGTTTAATCCCTGGAATTGAACAAGATGAGGTGTAACCATGAATCTTGAGCTCCAGAGTCCACCGCCCTGCTTCTGCACCACACAATATAATGAAGAAGTATGATATAATTATTTTCATTAACTGATTTTAAGAAAAAAACTTAGTATAATGAAGAAATAAGTGCAGGTATAACATCTGCAATAAGAGATTTATTACAATGCAGAGAGAAAACCAGAAGTAATAATTTTCCTTAGGTAAGTAGCTAGTTTGGGTTGCTCTAGTGATTTAATCATTTAAGAAGCACTCCAGATACAAATCATGTGATGGTGTATCTGAATTTAGTTCTGTACAATATGGCTATTTAAGTTAGATAGCTGGATTTGAAGACATATAGATATCTAAAGATTTGAGATTTTCTATTTAATAATTAAATATTTGATAAATGTTGGGCTTGAATTTGTATTTTTGATCTAGTGTCTGAATGTTCTAGCGCTTCAGTGAGGAGAGCCATTAGCTCAAAACTGGGATAGGGATAATTCTAGATAGAAATTTTAAATGCTTTCTCTTGTGGTATTGCTCCTCACTGACAAAGTCCACAAACCAGAAACTAGTCTGGAGATATTGGATGAGTAGGCACTAGATGGGGATTTTAGGCACAAGCCTTCTGGCATCCATTCATTACTCTGGCTTGCACTGAGTGGCAATACATATATAGATTTTTGCCTGTTTTAATAATTGTTTGTTTAGAGATATTAGCATGATCCTTATATTACAAAACAATTTTTGTATAACTTTACAAAAGCTATGGATAAATTGTGAAGAATCTTGAATAGTTATAAGGTTAAAGGAGAAGAGGATAATTTTTCTTAATAAAATGGAATTTCATTATTCAGTAAGTATTTGGAAAACTTAAAAGAGTATACAGAAATGTATTAAGTAGCTAATTTACTAGTAGATTAGCAAAATTCCTCATTCATACACTTATGACAATAAAAAAAAAGTTAGAAAAGATTGGTATATGGCAGAATTTAGAACCAATCGGTTCTTAAAAAAATTAAAGCAATTGTAATTATCATTTTTTTATATTTTGTCAGCCATGTCTATTTTTTTTATTAAGTTTACCATTTCAGTCTTACAATTTGTTTTTAATAGTGATTTTTTTGTTTAAGTTTCTAAGGCAGTAAGAAAAAAAAATTAAATCATCTAGAAAATTAAATGGAACTCATATGTTCTGGTGTGACCTCTTAGGTAATTGATCATAACTAAAAAAATAAACTTATTGCTTTGAGTTATTAATTCTCCGATTTTATACTAAGTCTTTCATTTAACTACTATGATTTTTCTGTTTTCAAGTTGATAAGACTTATGTTTCTTATATGAAGTTTGATAGGGTGGCTTTTGAATCCACTATATAATGTTAATATATAAATCTCAACAACCGCCTAGTATTGATCAGTAGGATAAAATTAACTCATAAAAAGATTCAAAACAAGATTTTAATTTTCTTTTGTATAACATTGAAACAATTTACTTCTCAGACCTTATTATGGAATTCAATGTAATATGATGGAATATCAAGTAGAAAACACCACGTCTATTATTTTGTTTTGTTTTTTTACAAACAAATCTAATTATATAAATAATTTTAAAATCAGTTCAAGTTTAGATGAAATAAAGTTGAAAAAGAATTTCTGATAGAGAAGTTAACAATCATCCAAACTATACACCCCATATGTAAATCCCTATAGTTAATACTAGCCATTGTCAGTCCTACATAAATTTTAGAGATTACATAAGTAAGAAAAAAATTTTCAATTAAATGTTTTATTGTTAATCTGTATATTTATCATCTGCCATCTACTGAAGTCATTATCCCGATTGTAAAATTGAGAGTTACATATCATTTTTACAAAGATTTATTAATTAGTTTTTTAACTGAAAACTGCATAAAACTTGTAAAAATATATATATATTGTACCAATTTATTCTAAAGCCATGCAAAATTTCTATGAAAGATTAATTAATATAAAGTATTCCTAAGTTAGATATCTAAATTCTGTAAATAAACCTAACATTACTATTGAATTAAAACAAAGAAGAATTCATATAAATAGATATTTTTTTCAATAATATTGGAATATTCGTATATACATTATTTTTATTTTTGTTTGTTAACTAAATGATGTTTTTGATGTCAAATTCATCTTATGTTTTTATTATTTTTGATCCAAAATCTTGGTGTCATGTGTCTCTATTCAAGTTTATCAACCATGATTTGTAATGTGCGTGTGCGCACACATTTAGATGATTATCTACTTAATTTATCAAATAGCATTGTTTTTCAGGTCCTCTATGAATAAAAATGGTGGTAATAATAATAATGGTAACTAGACATTAATCCTACCATAGTTAATGATGCAAAAAATTGCTTTGATGATCACATATAATTCTCAATGTTTAAATTTAAAAGTCCAAGATTAAGCTTGGTGTATATAATTACTCAGTTTAACCAAAGCTAGAAATATTGTATATATTTCAGTTAAAGATATATCGTTTTTTAAATATTAAATGCTGCTAGAGTAAATAATACAATCTCCCACTGCAATATTTAACAACATGATAACAAGGAAGTGGTTTCACTTTCTTTTGTGCATAAAGAAGCTTGATATTTATTGTCTTATATTGAAGTAGGAGTGTATATTATTTACAATAACAGCATTTACTATTTAAAAAACAATTATGTTCAATGTTTTATATATATTCATACTTTAATTTATTATATTATATATACACCAAAAGAAAAGCTAAATAATTTCTTTCCACAGATTAATAACTATCATTTTCATGAAATTAAATTTACATTAGAAATAGTATCAGATGGATATGTTCCTTTCTTTGATGTTTTAATTTCCAAAGCAAAAATATAACTCAACATTATATATGTGTGTGTATATATGTATAATGGGAGAGAAAATACACACATTCTGTAGATTCTTGATGGGCTTATCTCATAACTATTCAGCTCAAGTTTTTTTTGTAGCCATAGAGAAGATCTGAGCTGGGTCTTTCTGTTTTGAAAGTAAAACTTTTATAGAGAGGGAAATAAGACATATTTATGATGTCATATAATGACCACTATTATAAATTGAACAAAGTGTCAGCTTCAAAATTCCAATAAAAGAATAAAGAGAAAAATATTTTTACAACGAAATAAATAAAATTGGACATATGTGGAGTTATACAATATTAGGACAATATTTTCCACTGAACAAAAAATTAATAGTATTTTGATCAAACCTAATGATACAGTTTTCTTGAAGATCAAGAATGTGAGAATCCTTGTGGTATATGCTAAGTCACATGTGTAGGTATGAAAATCCACAATAATGCTAAAAAAAAGAATGTGACAAATGCAGTCAAACATCACTCTCCTCTTTATGTTTTAGACATTGAATTCACATAATTTTTTCCAAAATAATAATCCTGTCTAGATGTTACAATCATCATCAATAAATAATTAGAAAAACTATAGAGATTTTGATGAAACAGTCAAACTACCATCTATATAAAAAAGTCTCTTTTTATGAATTATTAAAAATAAATATCTAAATTAAATCCAACTAATCAATTCTCATCAATTTGAATTTGATCTTATTTTTTATTTGGTTTTTTTTTTATTTATTTGATATATGATATTTTCTTTTTATATGTTCCATTTTGCTCTATGACTTCAGTATTCTGCTTAATTCTACAGCCAATAATTTAAATAATCTTTTATTCACAATTATACAACAGCTTTTTAGTAATCACAGAATATTTTCACCCAGTTGAAGGCAAGTGCTATTTTGCTAAAATGTTGGTGTGAATGTATAATTAATATTTTACAGACTTGATTCTGAAAAGAACAATAACCTTATTTTATATATATATTGTCCATAAAAATCTTTATTTCAACATATATAACCATCCTGGATTAGATTTAAGATAAGCATTGACATATTAAAAAAAATTATTGTCGTGATTTTATGTGTTATTACCTGTTTAAAATCATCCATTGATGTTATCCTAATTTTGGTGCTGCTGTAGACACACTCGCATACAAAGTAATATTCATGATTCATGTTTTGTGTTATTTAAGTAATACAGTAGGTAATTTCTTACACTAAATTTTATATCTTACTATAGGAATATTACATAAGTCTAAAGGTATATTTTGATAGGTTTTCAATTAATATTTTATTGTATCATATATTTTAACTATAGATGTATAAAATGAAATAATATTTTTGTTAAACAAACAAATATATATTTTAAGAAGAAATTGTAAAATCATTATTTTTATTTTCTTTTTTTAATTTAAATGAAAACATTGTATTCAGGAATGCTAATATTTTTGTTTATAGAACTCTAATCAAATGGGATAATCATTCAATGGATTAAAAGAAGTAAATTTGAGATGATCATTAGATACATATTTAGGTCAATGATCTAAATGTTATGTTAGTAAGAAAATTATACAAATTGACTGTGATTTAGCTTAAGAGACTCTCTCAGTATACCTCTATCACTTTAGTTGGTGTACTATGTTTTGTAGTAAATACATTTTAAAATATAATATTTCTTTTTAAGGATGTTTAATGTAAATCACACAATGGAAAGCTTATTAGGAAATAATATTTGCTCCAAAAGATAATTTGTCTTTTGTGAGGTTAACCTATTTTAACAAGTGAAAGAAATAGAATTTGTTTTAAAACATATAAAGTTTTACTATATAGATTAACATACATATATATGTGTCTATTTGTATGCTGGGAACTAAATAATTTGCCAAAATTATGACCAAATGGATAATAATTTGAATTTAATAAATAACTATCTAATTATTTTAAGAAGGATAATACAACACTTATTATTTTGTGTTGTCTAAAATGTTAGAGCTCATTATAACTTGCTATGGATTATTTATTTAAATAAAGTTCAAATATTTAAAAGACAAAAGAAACAAATTCTTGCGATTATTGTATCTTTGAAAAATATCATCATTTCGTGGATTTTCTTCATGTAAATTTAATAAAGGAGCTAGGTTTAATGAATTCTATACATATATATATGGAA
This sequence comes from Epiperipatus broadwayi, assembly GCA_028023455.1. Taxonomy (NCBI): domain Eukaryota; kingdom Metazoa; phylum Onychophora; class Udeonychophora; order Euonychophora; family Peripatidae; genus Epiperipatus; species Epiperipatus broadwayi. Next base: position 747,783 of record JAQFVV010012620.1, on the reverse strand, counting down.
TTTATTTAATATCTATCATTCAATTAACAAGTCATATGTCTTATTTAGTCCATAGTTATTTGTATTATTGTTGTTTTTAAGATCATTTAATGCAAATATAGGTGTAGGTGGATAGATATGAATAAATAAACAGAAAAAAAATTTTAAAACTCTAAATTAAAATTTAAATAAGTATAAGTATAGGGGATTTGAACTTACAATTAAGCTCCAGGTTTGTGAAGAGTGCCTGGTTTTTAAATATTTAAATAATTATAGTAAACTTTTAAAAATCTCACACATTGATTCATAACCTCTTACAAAAACATGATTCCTTTAATATATCAGAGGCCATTCAACTGATGGACAGACCTCCTCCTCAAAAATGCTGGCTTGACCAGGTTCTCCAGCTTCTCAATCAATTTACATCTATTGTACAAAATCCATATAATACAAAAATCACCACCTGGGAAGCCCACCGTAAAATCAACCCTGAAATCAACTCAATTTTACCAATGTTTGGCATCACTAATCATAGAATTACTTCAATATTCAAGTTCTTAGCTTTAGAGCCTAAATTTTTAAACTACCTAGTAAAAGTAAATCTGGGAGCCATGCATACCAACTGGTTCCTCCACCACAAGAGATTTCTTAACAACATTGACCCTATCTGCCCAATCTGCAAGAGGCATGATGAGACATTTGACCACATAATTCGCTCATGTACCGGACTTGGTAGTATCAAACTTTTAATTTTCCAAAACAGTAAAATTGATATTTACAGAATCCTCTCGCTAAAAGAATCTCTACAAAGTAAACATTTTCCAATTATAAGAATGTCAGTATTTCTCACTCACTCTATCTGGAATGTGAGATGCAAATTAGTATTCACAACTCCTCCACCAGACCCAGACAGTCTATTCATTTCTCTTTTAAACAAAATCAAACATAAAGACATGACCCTTTCTTCCAAATTTTTATTTGAAGAAACCTGGAATCTATTCCAAATTCCAAAGTCCAATACATTTCCAGATAGCTGATGACAACAATCTATAAACCACAGGATTTATTCCATACCCTGGATTAACATCTCCATAAATCATCCACTATCAACCCAGTAGTGACATTATAGACTCTTATTTAGTCAATGTACTATAAAAAGTTAATGTATTAAAAAACCAATATTCTCCCTAAATAAAATTCTTTTAAAACTTTTATTTAATGACTTATTTTCGTTCATTTATAAATGACGATAAGTATAATAATTGAAATATACATAGAGAAAAGACATGATTATTATTTGGTATAAGTAATAAGTTGTTCATAAAATAACAATTATAATAAATTCATTATTCTATATAAATGACCAGTAAGCGAATTAAAACAGATTAACATTTTCTTTTTTATATATTCAATATATATTTATTGTTTATTACAGAAAAATAAATTAATATTTTCTTTGAGCTAAATATATGCAATGTCTTAGCAGCATACTGTAGTCAAAACAAATAGAGGATTTTATAGTAAATTTTTCAAGCTATTGAACATATTAATCAATATCTTATTTATTTTGTAAATAAAATTATTTATTTATTAAACTTGAGTTAATAGTCGTATTTGATTTGGTAAATACATGATATAACAATAATAATTCAAAGTCTCTATGCAAGCATAAACATTTGAATTTTAATTAGTCAAAATAATATATATTTTATTATTTTATTAGAATTCAGTAATTATCAAAGGTGAATCTAATGTTTTCATTGACATCAATTGGTATTATTTAAACATAAAGAGCTATTTGATAAATTATTGATAAAAAATTTAGATATAATCATCAAGCTTAAATAATTTTATCCATCTTTTAACACTATTATAAATTTTAGTACATAATAATAAAAGTTACTTTGTGAATTAATCCTAATATAAACTATAATATATTCATTATAAATTTTAAAATGAATTATTGTTTATTTTATGTGTCGCAATTTTGGCATCCAGTTGTTTTATCATTTGTTTAATAAATGAATATTATTAATAAATTTTAAACTTTATTCCAATATAGATTTTTGGATTATTTTCTTAATAGAGCCGAAATAAAATTATTGCTAAATTTATTCCATTACAGATTTGACTTGCTCAATTTGTCTGGCTCTATTAATTTCAGTTGACTATTTATATTCTTACAGATTTGGTGTGCCCAAATAACTTGGGGCATCTATAAGTGGACATGTCCAATTTACATCATTGCAGAATATATATATATTAATTGATTACCAATAAATATATAATTTATTAACATGATTTTATTTATGCCCTCTATAAAGAATATAAGCAATATATATAGTTTCTGGTCTTTCTATCCTTTACTGATGTGAGCAGGGCCAGATCCAATAAATGTGGGGCCTGATTGGATTTTTTTGTGGGGCCCTCTATATATTAAATATTTAAATAAAGGCTCCTTCAAATGCGGGGCCCAATTGGGCCCAATCGCTCCAATTGCCTTAAATCCGGGCCTGGATTTGAGCCAACTTACTGAGCAATACTGGATGGTTAGCATTGTTAGATATAGATTGATTTTCTGAATTAAAAATCCTAAACCTGATTTTAAAAACCTAAAAAAAAAAAATTAGATTTGAATCTAGGTTAGAAGAAGATATGTCATGTAATACCATGCAACTCTTATATATATATACAATCTGCAATTAACATAATAGTTTCTACATTTCACATTTACATTTTTCATATTTGATTAATATGGAAATAGAGTGGCAGAATCTGACATTCAAGATCCATAGATTTTGGCCCTGAATTTTTGTGATTCCCTAAGCAATAAATCATCTGATTATTTATATATATTTAACTGTTATTTTCTTTTAAAAATGCATCCTCGATTTTTTCTTATCTTCTTTCTATCCCTTACTCTTTATCTTGTCTTTCCTCCTCTTCTCTGTTTTTTTCCCTCTCTTCTCTATTTTTTTTCTTCTGAAGTATGAACTACTTGTTTTTCCCAAATGCACTAAGCAATAAGACAATACTTGATCATGGTGTTATTTTCTTTTTGCCTTTCTCTTAATGTAATTATTCTACTATCTCAATTTTAAAACTTTAATAAAATCTTTATATTATTAATATGCAAAAAGGCAAAAAATCACACAAATATATAAATAAATGGTATAATAACAACATTAAAATTATCCTACCTATAAAAAAAAAAGCTCTCAAACATATATATTACTATTCTTTTAATTTTGAAATGTTACAGAGGAGGAAAACGCTTCTCAGAGGTAATAATATTAAAATATCATTATTAAAAATAAATTGCCACTTAATATATGCTAGGACGATGAGAATTTAAAACTTCATTTATAGTTCGAAGCAAAGGAAATACTTTTCTTTCATTACAAATATTTAAAAAGTCGTCTTGATCAATTGACCAGATCATTACGCCACCTAGGTGAAACTGCTTAACGTATTCCATCTAGAAATATAAAAAAAAAGGGGGATCAAGCTATTTCAGAAAAGTCAAATAATAACTATTAAAATGTTACACTATATATATTTTTTTTAAAAATGTCAATATTTATATGACATTTTTTATTAAAACAAATCAAAGTATATTATATTTCTAAAGTTGTTTTTTTTTACTTTTTTCAAAGCAAAAATGAAGTTTTATTAATATTATTGATTTTGTTTTAATTTTAGTGCATCTGTCTAATTAATATGTATGTATTTTAATGAATATGCTTAATTAATTAATTAATCAATGCTTTATAAAGATTACATCATATATCAATTTATAATTTATCAATTGAGTTTTATTTTTGATTATAAACTAGTGCCTAAATATATATCTAAGATGTAAACCAAAATCACCTTTTAATGCACAATATATGCTTATATATATATATAATCTATTAACATTATTTATATTTATACAGTCTATAGAAGATTTAAGTTGCTGTGTTTGATGTAATTTAAATTGGTCTTCCAAACAGCACTGATGATGTAGTTTTTGTAGTTAAATAATTTTTCATTAAGCATTTTCATTAAGAACATAAGTTTCTACAAATTTCTATAGAAGGCATAAATAATATTAGCAGATTACATATTTATGCTATATTTAATTAATTAATATTTGATAACATATTGCACTAAAATTGTTGGTAGTAAAATGCAAATAAACATTGGGAGAACAATATATAATCTAAATATTTCAAAGGTTGATAGCCATCAATCTGAAATTGAATATTTTTTTACCATTACGTGAATATTTTTTTACCATTACGTTGTGTTTTTAAAAATGAATTAAAGTCTCAAATTTTTACTTTATTATAAATTGAGGTCCAAAATAAACATGGAGTTTATGTTGTTGAAAGTAAATTAATAGACTAAGAAATTTACTAGGACAGCATCAAACTGTAAGGCAATTACTTTTCTAAACATGCACTGTATAGTCATATTAAATCAATGTTTTTTGTTGAATATAAAGAAATTCTTGATCCAAGTTCCATGATGGAGATTCTAAAAAGATAAGAGTGGCCATTTTGTCTTTGTACCTAAATGCAATTATATAGGCCAATCTTAAATATCTTGAATTGAAAGCATGAAGATTTTACATATTTCATTTTACTTTCATTTTCTTTATTGCGTGTATTAACATTCATGAAATTTTAACATTTACTGCATATTAACATTTAAAGATGTTAGAATTAATATAATAAACTAAGAGATTTATTAATGCAATGTCAAACTGTAATTCTAAACAGAAGTCAATCAACTCCTAGACATGTGTTGGATTATCTATTACATTAATTCTAACATCCCTTAATATTCACACACAGTAAATGTTAAAATTATGCAAGTATTATTACATGTAATAAATAAAATAAAAATAAAGTGCAGAATATAAAATATCCATGCTCTCAATCCAAGGTACTTAAGATTGTCCTCTATAATTGCATTTAAGTAAAGGTAAGATGGCTACTCTTATCATCACAAAGTTTTTATTATGTGACTGAGAATGAGAGTTTCCTCATATTCAATTAAAACACTCTTTATTTAATATGACAGTACAGCACATGTGTATGGGGTTTATTGCCTTCTGTTTAGAATTAAAATTAAATTATTTTGTGATTTGATCAAAAAAATTGAAAAATATTTTTTGTGACTAATGATTTCATTTTTGCATCAAAAATATATTTTCATATCAACATTTATAAAACTTAAGAAATAAACATTACTATTCTTTAAAAATAAACATTTTTTCCAATTTTGTGTCATTTGTTAAACATTTATAACAAGCAAGTTTATTTTATTAAAAATCTATAAACATTAAATTTATATTTATGTAAATATAATAAAAATCTTGTAGTGTTTACACATCTACATTTTTCCACAAGTTGAAGTTAAAACCAAACTAAATTAAATTTTGGTATACTTTTTTATGTATCAACCAGTCTTAGAATTTTTTTAGATAATCAACTCTGTTTATTTAGTAAATGCATAATAAACTACTTTTAGAGGATAAAAAAATAAATAAAAAGTGATAATCCAATGGTTAGCAATGCTGATTCAAAGAAAAATTAAATTGTTGGGTAATTTTATCAAAATGTTAAAGGAATGCACTTTGTGACCTTTTGACAGAAGATTAAACAAAACTAAGATAAGCCTTTAAATGCTAAATTTATTTTTTGTGTATGTAGTTTTTAGTTTGAATTTAATTTGTAAAAAAAATAAATTGTTTTCTATGATAATTAATATTTTAGAAGTTAGTAACTATTTAAATATATATATTTAAATTTTATTACATGTTTATTTTATAATAAAGAACTCTTTTTTAATAAAAATTATCATTAAAATAAATAAAAATAAATTTGTAATGTAAAAATAAGGGTTTAAATTAAATTATAACTTAACTTTCTTTTTGCAAAGCTCCCATTTCTTTGTGCCAAATCTGAATGAATTAAAATTTTATTGCTTTCCTGATTATACCTGCTGTCTATGTACAAAAATAAAAATGTAAATAAAATAATAAGTGACAGAAAATAGGACTCTGTTACTAAAGAATTATCAGTCTGTAAAAATGCTAGTGACCAAAATGGAACAGGCAGAACACTCTATTTAGGATCTGGAATCAACAATGTGAAGATGAATGATTTTTGTATCTGATGCAAATAAATAAATGACTTAGATATTAGCATATTAAACTTTCTTGATAATATAGAAGCAACATTTTTATAAACACTATATGTGCTTACAAAGAATTTACTTTTTTTTATTAATAAACTTTTTCCACAATTCTTTACCCAGTTGTCATTCAAGCTTTATTTAATGAATACAGTATTGTACATTAATACTTTTTAAGTTTCTACATTTCATTCATTAACTGACTATCTTATTTCAGAGAAATTATTTTGGAAGGACTTGGCAAGAAAGTCTTTTAAATTAATGGATACATATACAAAAAGTCAGCTTATATGTGTACATAGAAAAATCTTTACAAAATATAGTGAATATCACATTTTTCTACCATATACATTACCTGGTTGCTTGAATGCAGACCAGGTTAAACATACAATTTTTTTCAGCTTTTGAGCAGGCTTAATTTTTTTTTCCCCACATAATTGTTTTGTGGCTAAATGAATTAGTTATCTTACTATTTGAAACAAGTATCTTGCTATTAAACCACTAAACATCACATGATCATCCCAAGATCTAGGTGCAGTACTCTCAGACCCAACACTTTTTACTGATGAAAGCCACAAGCTGGAAACTAGTCTGGGAATATTGAATAAGTAGGCTCTAGATAAGTATTTTATGTGCAAACCTTTCTGCATCCATTGATTACTCTGACTTGTACTAAATGATGTTACTGTATGGATAGTTTTGCCTCTGTGTATCTTGCTATTATTAGATAAGGAGTAAAATAAGATGGAAAACCACTAAAATCTTTACATTCCTTTTTCTTCACTATTTCTTCTGAAAGATTGTAAGATATTTGTTTTACCTGTGAATAACATTTTTTATAATGTTGCTCTGAATTGTTTGGTGCAAAAACAAAGTAGCAATGTCCATGGCCAATAACACATCTCTATCATTTTTGATAGTCAAACTTGTTATGAATGCCAAAGCAATAAACCATTTGATTTTCCATTGTGTTTGTGAAGTGGTATAATAGCTGGATCTAAAGTTTAAAATTGTGGACTGCATTTAATTTTATCATTACAAACCATGTATAAACTCCTAAGTATAAAGCCATTTGATTATTTTTTTATTTTACCAATATGAATGAAGAATTTACATTTAGTACTGTAGTTTTTTCTAATTTAATTACACTCATTTTCAGATAAAACTTTCTTAAACATTTTGCAGTTCTTAAACAAAATTGATTTCACTTGAAAGGCTTCTAATTATTTGACTTCAAATATAACTCTGCATTATTGAAATAATAATACTAAGATGTATTCAAAAGCTAAATGTTTTAGACTGCTACTCTACTCTTTCACTTCTCATTTTCAAATATCATGTAACCTTCTAAATGATGAATTATTCAATTATTACTTGTTATTATAGTTGTAGATATTGGGGAAATGTGTAAATGGCTCATAATGTATACTTTGACCAGAACAAATATCAGATAAGCCTAGGTATTTCATTTTTTTAACAGACATGCTCTCTCTATTTATCTATCTAAATGAATTATATACATGCTTTACTGTACAAATGACTATTTTTAACAAGTCCATCTTTCAATAAATATGCAAATGACACTAAATCATTTTCACTGAGTTAGAAAATATCACACTTCATTTAACCAATATAAATTTTAGACTTATTAAAGATCAATACTGATCAAACTTTATTTCAGTTTTTAATTGTTAGACCATTTGTGTTTGAAATAAAAATGTAATATAATGTAAACTCTCTATGTCTCAATTTAGATTGATATTTATACCTGAAATGTTCTCATTTCTAAGTTGGGAGAGTAATTTATAATGGATTAGTACTTTATTTATGATTTAAATCTTGATGATGATGATGATAATAATAATAATAATAATAATAATAATAATAATAATAATAATAATAATAATAATAATAATAATAATAATAATAATAATAATAATAATAACAACAACAACAACAACAACAAATACATACATGTGTCAATTGGCAAATCAAATATCACAAAAAATTTATAGAATACAGGGATTATACAACATATCAATGGTACCATTTATGAAAAAACAAGAATCTATTACCAAGATCACCAACTTAAGACCCATCTCAATGGAGCCTTTAGGAATTAAACTGCTAGAAAAAGTAATAAAGGTGAAAATTGAACCATTTATACTAACAAAAATATCACAACATCAGTATGCAAAGAAAGGCTCATCCACAGGCCAGGCAGCACTTATCTTTAAAACTATAATTAACTCAGTAATTAAGAAGAAGAAATATGCTCCAATTGCAGTACAATTAGATTTTGAAAGTGCTTTCAACTCTGTACCAATAAAAATCTTACTAAACCAACTAAAGGAAACACAAATACCACGATCAATATTATATGCAATAGCCAACCTATTTTTAAACAGAGAAGTACATATCACACTTAATGGAAGAACGTCATCATCATTCTATCCCACTCAATCAATATCACAAGGGTTACCACTGAGTACACTACTGTTCACCTTCTACATAAACCCCTTATTAGAAGAAATTGAAAAAAAATACAGGGATACATTCCTTGTATAGCTTATATGGATGATATCACAATATTCTTAACATCAAAAAAGCAACCACAACCACTACAAAACATCATAGAAGAATATACAAAAAAATTAAAACTTAAAATCAATATCAATAAGTCAGCTGCTTGGACAATTTTTACAGAGAAAGTAAACAAACAAATTTATCAAGGAAAACCCCAGCAGTTTTCTAGGTTTTCCATTTTATCTGGGAATGAATTAAATGAGGACAACAATACAAAACAAACTCAAAGTGGATGCAGAAAGAGTCACAGAATCATTATCCGGATCATATCTATCAATATATGCAAAAATATCATTATTCAATCAATTTATAATGGCAAAAATAAGCTACTATTTACCAATAATCAATTTCACAAAACCATTTATAGCCTCAATTAATTCATTTTGTAGCAAACTACTATGGAACAGGAAAGTAGTTGCCATTTCAATAAAGCAACTTAACCAACCAACAAAATGGAATAGCCTGGGACTTCACTCAATATTAGTGTTTCAGACACAAAAAACAATAAATCTGCTTATAGCCATAGTCAAAAGATTTCCAGATATTGAACCAATATTGGAGATCACACCCACAGATCGTCCACCACCTACAAACAATTATATCTTTACATTGCTTGAAAGCATTGAGAGCATCAAAAACAAAGTAACACTGAAAAGTCCAATAAAATATACATATTGGCAAATACATGATTTTCTAACACAAAAACAATCTGAGAATAACCAAATATCTGTATTGGGAATTGATAACAGCCAATTACTTAAAAAATTTAGGAAATGGTACCTGGAACCAAAATTTTACGATTTCATAATTAAAGTCAATTTGAAAGCACTACCTACAAGTCATTTTATTAGATACAGAAGATTCTATATAAATATAGATCCCTTGTGTATGCTGTGTCACAGGGATGAGGAAACACAGGATCATTTCATACATAATTGTTCAGGACTTGAAAAAGTAAGACAAATGATGGTTGGTGGATATAGGAAAAATGAAACCACTATAAATGAGATTCTACAAACATTCAAAAATAATGGAATACCTGCTATAAGGGCAGCCACTTTCAGCCTATATGCATTCTGGTGTACCAGATGCACTTTTACACTGGGCAACAACACGAGAAGGCACCCTAACACCTATAGGAACAAATTGCAAAAAATAAAAGAAAGAGAGCATTATTGCACCACCTGATATCTTTGCAGCAACGTGGTCTCTTTTTTAAAATTCAGGCCATTTTATAATAAAGGATATAATAGAAAAGGACACAGGCAAACATGAAATTCAGTGTTGCAAGAACATGAAAAAATTACTGAAAACATAATCATTGATTTATATTGTACGTAAACTTGGACAATAAATATTTCATAAAGTGTGAAAAAATCAAAAACATTGTGAAAGCCACTATCTAAGTTCTAAAAAGTCAATTTTTAAGTGCAAAGAGACTCTAATAAAATATACAGACTGTAATGTAATAACTGTGTAAACCTATGTATAACACTATGTATAATCAACAACCAATGTAACCACTTGTTTTTGAATAAAGTTACCTTTAAAACATCATCATCATAATAATAATAATAATAATAATAATAATAATAATAATAATAATAATAATAATAATAATAATAATAATAATAATAATAATAATAATAATAATAATAATAATAATAATAATAATAATAATAATAACAACAACAACAACAACAACAACAACAACAACATATAAATTTGAAGTGCCATTATACAAGCAGTGGCATTAATATGTTCAATATTTTTACACATTAACCATACTAACAGTCAGACCAAGATTGTATATAAATATACAACCCACAGCCACTTTTCAAGATCTTTGAATTTCTCTATAACTGTAAAAAGCAAACACCTTTCCTGTGGATACTTTTATTCATATTGAAGATAAATCCTCACATGCCATCAAGCTAAAGACTGAAGTATCAACAAAAGAAGGTTTTGAAACAGCAATGCTTGATTCCCTGATTAGCAGAATGCAATAGAAATTTAATAGCTATTATATTCTTGATAAATTCATTGTCTGAAGTCACCCACATCATTAATTTCAAATTGTTTTTTCTAATTAGTTAATTTTTTTTTCTTAATTACACCATTAGTTATAATGTTATCTAATCAATTGGAAATAATACTGTTTTTCAGTAAAAAAAAAATTATCCCCTACTGATTAAATAATTTACAAAACTATTTTGATAACTGATTAGATAATAATTTCTTTAATTAAACAGTTTTCAATATTAAATTAGTACACTCATTTACATTATTGTTTAAAGTTACAATTTTACAATTTAATATAGGGTATATGAGCACAGACTTTCAGATGACCCATCACTCTCCACTCTATCTAATATCACTGATACAATTTAGTTTTTTTCATCTTCACTTCCATCATAACATTTCGGATTTTTTTTCTTTTAATTAAAAAACAAATAAACTATTTTTCAAGACATTAAATCTAAAAAAATTGCTACATTACAATATACTTTAATTATATTTTTCCTTTTGATAAAATTCCCTTACTTTATTTATTAATTTGAGATTAAAATATCTTTTATTTATTTCTTAACAGACTTTTATTTATTTTGCAAATATCTTTACTTTTATTTATTAAACTTACAATACTTTTTTCTTTATTATTAAAATATATATATACATTAATTTTTTTTATTTCTGAATATTATTTTGTTTCATATAACACACACACATATATATATGTTACAGTAGAGATTAAAACAATTCATAGAGATTATAATATTGTGCCATGACTGGTATGAGAATATTGTCTTATATATATATATAATTTTAGGAGACAAAAAATGTATGTGTAGCAGATAAAAATGGAACCATTTCAATAGTTTTTATTAATAAGACAGATAAATTCAATGACATATTTATGATAAACTGAAAATTCACAAGAATATTAAAATGAAATCTTTAAGAATCTTCTTTGTGAATATTCCTTATTTAAACCCAAATTAAATCAGATTATAATAATATATCTGTGAATTTGATGCTGAATCTTAATAAGATATCATAAAGTAGATGGAAATGATTTCATTTTGATCTGCTAAAGCAGTGGTAGTTATGTAAATTTAATAAAGATAATGCTAAGAGATTTTCATGATTTCTAAAATTATTATATACTGACTTTTTAATTATAGAGGCAAAATTCTTTATAGAGTAGCACCACTCAATGTGAGACAGAGTAATCAATGGATGCAGGCAGGTTTGTGTATAAAATCCCTATCTAGTGTCTACTTATCTAATATCCCCAGACTAGTTACTAGCTTGTGGCTTTCATCAGTGAGGAACCTTGGATCTGAGAGAACTGCATCCAGATCCTAGAACCTAATGTGACTTTCCAGCAATCACCTTTTACTATTTTAACTAACTATAAAGCTTTGCATCCAAAATGAAAACACATTAATATTTTCAAGCTAAGCTCATTAGCTTGTATAGCTGTATAGATCTGAACTCAGTTCAGCATCCATACATTTTGTTGTCTTTGGCTCTTTAATAACTGCAGTCATGAAATCAACAAGCTAGAAATTAGTCTGGGGATATTGTACCGGTCAAAAATGTATGTCCATCCAACAAAACTTAGAAGCTGAGCAAAAGTACCCTGAATCCAATCATGCCCAAGATACACAGGTCAGGAGCAATCATGAATTCTAATCTGTTTGCCCAATTCCCAAATCTATGACACTATGAACAACACTTATGGTGATACCACATAAATTCATTATTTCCAGGCCTGGTTCTAACATGTATTACATGAGATCTCAGCTGATGATAATGATGAGATATTGAGTGAATCCGAGATATAATTTAAAAGACTTATATAAAAATATTAATAAGATTCAAACACACTAGATTAAGTTTAAATATAAATATTTATTATAACAAAACTTAAGATGATTATATATATGACCAACTTCACACAATGTAAACTTTATTTTAATTACAATCATTTGACAATCTTGAGTCAATTATTTTCAGATTGACAAGTATCAATCTAGTGTGGTATGACAATACATAATGTATATTTGGAAATCAGATTTTATTTGACTTTACATAAAGGGTTTATCTGGGTGTTTGGTGGATGTTCTACACATTGAGAAATCACATATATAGGTACGATAATAGAATTTCACTATTTATATAAATTTGATAGAATGCCCTTGGCATTATGATACATTGATTTATTTTGCATTTATAGTGTTTATTTATTACACTTAAATAGGATACATTAGGATTCGTAACTATACTAAACACAGAATATTTATTATACATTTTCAACATTTAAAGATTAAATATTGTGAAACTCTGTAAATATGGTAATGGCTTATTTAAAAGAAGGAGAGGGCAGCTTCTCTAAAATTCCAATGAAAAATATTCAGAGGGATAAATGATTCATTATCACACATCATTACAATTTATTTTATTAAACAGGCTGGGAAACAAAATATAAAGAATTGTGGTGCTAGCATATATGTTAGTGATAGAGAATATGACAACTTTGGCTGAGAAAACTTCATCACTCTTTTATTTGAATATGGTTTGCCCACTTCAGGCAGAATGATACCTAAATGAAGAGGTAGGTAGGAAGTTGCTATGGTCCAGTGTATGGTCATCCATACAGAGCATCAACTATACTAACCTGCTTGCTCCAGGGCATAGACTTATACCCCTGTTTTGAATGAGAACACTAAAATGATGGAAGGCTTTGTAATCCTCTGGAGTGAGGTGTGGATGGATATGAGCCATATAATAACATATAATTTGGGAGAAGAATGACAAACAAAAAAAATTATGATCCTTCTGAATGAAGTATAGATGAACCCGATCAGGGCACTATGTGTCTCGTTAATCAATTCTGACATATGCCTGCAACGCGACTATCAAGATATGAAATTATTTGATTTAAATACTAAAATAAAACCTTAAATAGTTTAATAAATATGTAATGATAATGTTTAAATAATGACCCATATATGATAAAGTCATTAATAAGTAATTAAAATTATAATTAATAAAGTGTGCATTTCTCCCTTTCTTGAATCAATCCCATTTTGTTTAACATATATAAAAAAAACAAATTTGTGCATTTAAGAGTGCAACTAACAAAATAGAATGGGTCACCAGCCTTTTGGCAATGATGATTAAAATAAATAAATAAAATCAATAGACACCAAGATTCACCCAGATTGAAAAAATATTTATACATCTTATAAATTTATGATAAACCATTTTAATGCATATATTCATTTAAAAGAGAAGCTCAATCCTATGAGCTATTTAGAAATAAATAACATGAAATAATTTATCCCCCCCCCTTCTTTATTCCACAGTAGGATATAGATGATGCTCATAAGACTGGGTTTGATTGACATTTACAAATAGAAATTAAGTGAAAATATAAAAATATCAATAATAAATTATAACTGCACTAAATTATAGAAATAAAAAGAAGCATGAGTTAGATGAAAGATTATACATTAGGGTTAGTTTAGATTGTAGAGAATCGATATATAGAAACTAAAAAGTTAGTTTAACATACTTACGGGTTAGTGAGTTAAAATAGATTCAACATAATAAAAACATTAATTTTAAGATTCAGGAGTTAGAATTTAGGTAAGGTGATTACAATGACTTTGGGCTTGTTACCTCATGATCCTCTGGAATGATGGTGTGGACAAATATTATGTGGAGGCAGCATTCTTTGACTTTCAGGGCAGCCAGATTCTAATTCAGCTGAAAACATTTTTCTTGGCCTTGGCAGCTCTTTAATGACATGGGTACTCTTAATTGGAAGGAGCTATACTGCTGCATAATGAAGATATGGGCAGAAGATTAAGGGAAAGGCAGCTTGGGTTCCTCTACTCAAAAATCATTTCAAAAAATCAAAATACATGCAGTACATTAGAAACAGTAGACCAAACTCTAACACGATAGATTTTCAGCCCTATTTATACAACTTTTAAATTATTTAAAGAATGCTTTTAGTTAAAATTCCTAACTCAAAAGGAATCCTTAATCTAAAGAAATATTTTCTCTATTGTTAATGGAGATGCAATCGCTAGATAACTGTCCAAAAATAAATTCAAATCAATTTCCATATTTGGAAATAGATTTGACAAAAATGTTTGCAGCTAAATTAAAATCCATTAGCTTTGTTTTAATTTTACTTTCATTAAAACTTGGACTAAAATTCATTTTAAAACCCTAAAACAATATAATGTTTCCACCCTTTTAATTACTTTTGGACTGTTAACGGTTGCATTTTCCATCTTGAATTTTTATGTACTTATATAAAGAACATAATTGCAAAGTAAAATAAAATATAATTTTAAAAGATACAAAATTATTTATAATATTTAATATATATATATATATATTCTGCCCTCCTCCTCCGTCCACATCCTCTCCATAAAATTTATATACTGTTTAAAATATATTCCGAGTTCTAGCTCAGTTTAACAAATGAATAAATGAAATATCCAGCGTTAATTTAAAATGATTATTAGCTCTAACTTTTAAAATACAAGTACAGTTATATTTGTAAATGAATTAATAAATATTTATCATTTTCATGAGACTTGGAGTGACGACACGGGGAACGAGACAGACTACATTGAGATATTATCCACATGATACTATCTCAATGGCATAAGAACACTATTCCCCCTTTTACTATACTAAATAATTAACTTATAGTATTCTTACGACTTTCTAAGCTCTTTTCATTACGATTAAAATAATAATCATGTCTTAATATTCTTTGTAATAATAATCTAGCTCAATTAAATAAGATTAAGTAAATAAATAGAATAAATAAAATAAAATAAAATCTCAGGTTCATAAATTGTATTCTAACTGATTTAAAATTACGGTAGTAAACTATGAAAAGGGAATTTTATGTCATAAATTCACTACGCAGTAACTAACAATAATAAATAATAATAATAATAATAATAATAATAATAATAATAATAATAATAATAATAATAATAATAATAATAATAATAATAATAATAATAATAATAATAATAATAATAATAATAATAATAATAATAATAATAATAATAATAATAATAATAATAATAATAATAATAATAATAATAATAATAATAATAATAATAATAATAATAATAATAATAATAATAATAATAATAATAATAATAATAATAGTATAATATAATCTTATTGCTTCCTAAATGAAATAAATAATTACGTACGTGGTAGTATTTTAATAATCCGACAACAAAATACGTGTGGTAACATTAGCATATAATTTAATGTAATATTGTGGCAACCAACTTATGACCAATAAATGATATAATTATGATCTTTTAATTTTATCATACAAATAAATTTTCAAAATTATTATAACACTTTTATGTTTACCTATTTTGTGCAAAAACTATATATCTGTTTCAATTATAAATGTGTATTGTGATATCATGCATCCATGTGGAGAAATAATAACGAAGACACAAAGCTTTATAATAAATTTACAACAAAGTTTATTAATAACATAAACAAATAACACTATTTTACATTATGTACACTGGATATCCTTACTCTCCTATCACAAAATTATTTTACTAGTTTATACAATAAAACCAAACTTCTACTTATTTTTCTAGTTCATTCTTATCTTTTAAAATACTTAAGAAAGTACAGTATTATTATTATTGGATTTCTTATTTTAGTTTAGCTTGTTACAAAATGTATTTATTTATAATTATCACTAATACTTTATATCCCTACTATTTTTAAAATTATATTTTTATAAAATTACATTCGTAGTAAACATTCTACAAAATCATAAAACTCTAATTTTATATTAGTTATATGGAATCCTACAGATTCAAAAAACATTCTTTTACATTTGATATTACGTTTTATTGTTCACTATACAATGCTTATTAATCTAACATACTCATTCAAGCCTTGCTTCGGATGGTAATTACAATTATTAACACACCATGCACAAATATATGTGTCTATTACACATTATTGAATTATTTTCTTAACAAACATGCAATATTCATTTTCTAAATATTATTATAAAAATATTCAAATTTTATTATCACTTAAAAAAAAACTTTGTTTTAGATTTCTCTTTTAAAAATCTGATATTCGTTTCCAAATTGGTTTTAAACTGTATTATATGATTCTTTCTCTCTTTATGACTTTTGTACTTTCACTTTTAAAATTACACAGTTCTAACACATTCCAGTAAATAAACTATTCTTACTTAAACGATAACATACCCTCAGTTCTATTTTATTCATTATTTCTGTAAAAAATATCTTTCTGACGATGCAGATTCACGAAAACAAGGATAGCGAAAATAGATGCACAGGATCAAAATAACTAGAATATTATCCGTCATAAACCTTGACAATAATGGTACAGTGAATTCAAAGACACTATAGAGGAGTGACCTTTGTCTGTCTACCCACCTCTATTATAGGAGTGATGCTAAAGCTATTTCTTCAGCTTTATATAACATCAAAGAGTTTAAAAGATACGTAAAGACACTGTCCAAAATATATATGTTCAGTGATAGGGCTTGGTTAGCTATACTGAAATCACACAAACTAACTATGATCCAAATACTTTATTTTTCTTATTTCTTAGCAAAACATCATCTTGGTTTCCTCTACACTAGTACTACCAAGTCACTATCCGATCTTATTTCTCTAGATTTTTCTATACAGTACATCGACAAAATCTTATCTACATTTCTAACAATAATAAAATTCATTTTATTTCAAAACTATACAGCTGTTCTCTAAGAAAATCTTTTACTACTTTTCTCTTATATTTATCATATACAAACTATTTTAAAATATCTAATACTTTGTTACATGAAAGTTCAAAAGAATCACACAATTGTTTTGACAACTTATACTATTAATTATACTTGAAATAACTTATTGCATGCATATTTAAAAATTATTCTTATCTCAGAATATGTTTTAATGTTGTATAAAATGTGTACTTATAATTTTAAAACTTTCACACATCATTCTTACTCAATGGATGATCTAAAAAAAATACATTATGCATTATGAATAAATACCAAAATTACCAAAACGATCTTGATCTTCTCGATCGTGTTCTGTAGGCTTCACCATTTCATTAATTCTTGTAGATATTAAAACTTCCAAACATACTTTTTATTTTTTAAAACAATATTTCTATCATTCTATTAAGCTATTATATTTAAATCTCATTATTATTAAATTTATGTTTATATGTTTTCCCTAATCTAATATAGCATTTATATTTTAAATATAATCAATAAAACATATTTAAATTATATTTACGATACTTCTTCACCAGACTTTCTTGAACCGTTCATATTTAAGCTAAAAAAAAATATTTTTTATTTCTTCATTCAGTCACTTAATGTTCTAGTTTAAAATAAAACAATTACTACTTTGTTTCATAAATATTCATAGACGACAATCCTTGGTTTTCACAATATTGTATACAATTATTAATTCATGGCATTCTCTTCTACTATTGTCTGCTAAAATTTTCCCGCGCGACTTTTCCCCGATGCATCTTGTACGTACTCTTATTTAAAGATTCAGTAAATTTTCTGATTTCCATGGATCCATTTTCATTTAGTAATTTAATTTTATCTTTTCCAAATCAATTATTTCTTCCATTGAATACTTTATAATATTTTTAAATTAGATAAAGTTTTTCGGCTCCTTTCCATAAAATCCATAATAGCACTTTCATATTTTTCTTTACTTTTTTTTATTTCAAAATTCTTGTACTATATTTTAATAATGTTTTCCTTTAAAAGATAAACACTCTTTCTTCATCATTATTTTCTTTATAATAAAATGCATATTAAATTTTTTCCATAGAGAAGAATAACATAACTTTAAAGTAGCCTTATAAATTTTGCGTCATAATTTTTTCCTGACGGCATGTAACTTCTCTTTTAAATTTTCATATAGCGTCCCAATTATCTTTCTCTGAGTTATAACAATCAGTTTCTGGTTGTGCATAAATAAATCTGTATTAAGACAATTTCCAAATATTTTTCCTTCGGTAATAAATTTAGATATTTTCCCTTGTACTTCCATCTCTACTGTAGGTTTTTTGGTTAAATTCGAATAAATTTCCCTGGTAAGATAACTTTTAAAATTAGCAATCCATATTGATACAGTCAAAATATATTATATGTTACAGAAGAACTTTTAAATAAATACAAAATTTTAAATTTATATTACTTTTCCAGTTATGGTGTTATCAGCTACAAAAATGTGTTACTTTCTCTTTCACTTACACATTCCTTCTCCCCACTCTGTATAATTCCTATATTTTGTCTGCTAATTTACCTCCGTTGATTGGTTAATAACTTTATTTTAGCGCGAACAAATTTATCCAGTTTAGTTTTATAACAGAATAGACGTTTAAAAATGAAGAATTGATGACGTCATGTCTTAAATATTATTTAGACTAATATTTTTAAATTCAATTTTACTTTTATAAAAATTATTTAAACTTTAAAATAATTATTAAAACAATATTTAATATTTTAACTTTTACTTTAATGATTGATGGCAATTATATCTAGTTTTAAATTCACAAACTTTATTATTATTTTAACAAGCGTGTGTGTAAAGGTATATAATATACAGTCACGTGTTTACTAACTTTATCAAATGATTTTTTATTTACGTCTCGGTCTAAATTACCAAAACTAATATATTTTTATAAAAATTTGGAAAATAATTTTAAAATATTGAACTAAATATAATTCTCACCATCATAAAGTTTATTTTAAAATACTCTATGAGTTTTGACTATTAAATATAATTATAACACTACATATAGCATTTATTTAATTTATTAGTTTTAAAATATTATACTCAAATTATTAATATACTTTTAACTATCTATAGCTGTATTATTTTATATGGCCAGCTTTTACAACCATAAGCAATGATATATTTAAGCTTTATTTAACTGTTTTCTTTTAAAATAATCTATTACATTTTTAGATACCAGGTATTTTCAGCATTAAATTGTACTATAAAATCTAATTATCCTACTATTATTTATTTATCCTACAAACATATCTTAAAATTTAAAATTTTTTAGTAATTGACCTCTCTACCTTACTATGATCTACAGACAAGGGCACAATATATATATATATATATATATATATATATATATATATATATATATATATATATATATATATATATATATATATATATATATATATATATATATATATTGTAGCCTTTTGGTTTATTCCATCTATAAACCAAATGTAATAAAATGAAGTAATTGTGGAAAAAAAATTTTTTTTTTTTTTGCTATAAGAAAAGTTAAGTTTTATTTGAGAAAGTAATGGCTATATAGCTCAAAAGCAACATATATAGAGACAGTTTGTGTTTGTATGGAATATCTATTACTAAAGAGTTGATGAGAATTAAGATTGAATCGATTGTCAGTAGCTTTAGTTAACAGTTTCTTTCTAGAGAATAAGTTTGAAGTTATAGGAAATTATGGTGAATATTTATGTTTATGATTATCAGAAATTATAATTGATTTTATGCTTGAAATTATAAGAAATTATGGTGGATATTTGTGTTCATATAATCTGAATAATCAGTTTTCTATTTGATGGTCTGCACATGTGTGTGTGTGATACAGATATATGGGTTTGATTTTTTTCCTTTCCTTTATAAAAAATTGACATAATTTTCTATATTATTTAAAATGTAAATCTAAATAAGAAATTATTTAGATTCAATGAATGTAACCTTTGTTTGACAAAAAAAAAATGTTAGTAGGCTTAATTTTTTAATTAGAATTTTGTTGACTAAATTTCATAAATTGGTCACCAATATGTTAATTAAAGAGATCTGGTTTCAAATCAGACAAAGTTGTTAATAGTAACACTTAAGAGTCATTGTTTGTTCTGAGTGGGGATTTTTTTGATTAGACTTGAAGAGGAACCACTGGGGGAGAGGGGAGGTTTAACATGTTTTCTTTTTTCTCTTTATCCTATAAAAACTGAAAGAAAAGGGAAAGTGAAAAAGAAACTTTTGCTGATTGAGAACTGGGCTAACTAACTAAAATTAATATCTTTAAAGTTTTTTTTTTCAAGTTTTTAAAATTTTCTTTCTCAGAATTTAATAATGCATTTAATTTTATAGTAGACCAAAATATGAATTTCTAATTCGTCCATAAATGGTGCATACTCCTTTTCCTCAAATTAATTATGAAGAAGTCAACTTTTAATAAGACATTTTATACTAAACGCTACAACTTATCCATTCTGCTTCTTAAAAATTCATTGAAGGAGAGAATTGTCAAACTTCTGTATGAAATTCAGATTATAATAATTATATGGCTCTTTAAAATTTGTTTAAAAAAATTGCAGCAAACTTCTGAGGAAAAAAGAAAGATGTTTAAAAAGTTAATTCATGTTAGTAATCAGAGACTGCTTGTTGTATATAGTTTGAGCCTTTAAATGGAAAAGAAGAAGAAAAGAAAACTAAGTGAATTCAAATCCAGGAAGAAACTCATCAAATGGAAGGTAACTAATCGAACTCTTTTAAAATTTATTAATTCTTCTGTAGCTACACTTTTGATTTAAAATAACTACGTTTTTTATCTATCTTGATTCAAATGACTGTCTGTGCATTCTATACACATTTAATTAAAATAACTGTCTGATGTGCAATTATATAGCTATCTCAAGTAAAATGAACTGAATATATTAATTGATGATGGACAGTGGAAGGAAAAGACATTTAAAGAGACTATCTGTAATGTTGATATTTATTCTTTATTTTATTTCGTTTATATAATATGTCATTTGTTTTTTTTTTATTATATTTTATTTTGTTTATATGCTATGTCACACTCTAATCACTAGATTATTTAATTTAATATTTTGTTTATGTTTAAAATGTTTGAAGGAAAGAAAACAAAATGATTTTGATACCATTTAAGTATAGCTGCTCATGTAAATTTAAACTTAAAAGTAAAGAGAGAAATGATATAAATATTTTATTATTCTTAACAAAATTTTAATTTGTGCTTAATATTAAATGTGAAGAGGGAGGGGATGGTCGTATAAAACCCATTATTATGCTGTGAGTGTTGATCTGTTATTAATATAAATATTGGGTATGTTGTTGGCTTGACTGGTTAAAATTGAAATAATTCATATATGTATTGATTTGGGATCTGGTTAGTCTTTGTCATTTATCTAGGCTGGAATCGATGTATGTGTGGGCATATTTAAAGCTATAAATGCTTGTCATTACTAATGTAGAGTAATCCTACCACCCTACAGATGGGAAATAGCTGTCTCATAATTTAATTACCATGGCAGTCAGAGATGACTGAGTTTCACTCCATTTATTTGTTAAGATATGGAATTCTTGATAAAGTTACTGTTTAAGTGTAGAAATATTTTGCATGCCAATATAGAGAATAGGTGTCTAAGAGAAGCTCTTTACACGATTCTGGATCTTAAGAAAAGATTTCTCTCTCTGGCTCAAGCAAATAATTTAAGTTTGAAGTTGATGTTGTTGTTTTTTAACTTCCCTTATGAAGACATAGCTGTGTGCGCATTATAGATACTGCATGGTGATGTGTAATATGAAGAGTGTTTTCTTACGTGGGACAGAATAAAGTTGCCCAGAAAGGATAAGGATTCAGTCAGATGTATATGTATGATGAAGAATGACAAAGATTTTAATTAATAAACTAACCGATCTGTGTTGATTTTTTGTGAATGATGGTAAATTGAGGTCGTCAAGCTGAGTGGACATACTGACCTAATTAAGATATATACAGTCAAAACGTAAAGTCTGACAAGCATGAATGTAAAAGTGTGGGTTTTGAATTTAAACCCGTTTGCAAAATTAGTAGGGTAATTTTATGACATATCATCCTTTTTCATTAGAAAGGTGAAAATTATGGCTTGATAAAATGGTTTAGAAATGTAAGATTATTTCACATTGTTAGTTAAAATAATTGAAGCGAATATATTATTTTGGAATAGTCCAATGGACAATATATATATATATGCTCCTATAATATATGTATATATCTGAGTCACATCTATTGATGTTAATATTAAAATAATTAAAGAAATTTTTATTTAAGATTTATATTTATAAATCTTATAGCTGATTCTCAGAAATACACATATAACTTATATACATATGACTAAAAGGAGCAGGATGAAATGTGGGTTAAGTGGTAGAATAGTGAAGCTCAATCTTGAGCTAAGATCGACTGCTTCAATATTGGATGAGTAGGCACTACATACGGATTTTATGTACAAACCTTCCTGCATCCATTGATTATTCTGGTTTACACTGAATGGCGCTATTGTATGGAACGTTTTGCCTCTGTGAGAATTAGCGTGTGTAAAGCATCATGTGATATTGATGACTTTTTAATTACATTATATATAATAACTATAAAATGTAGTTATATATACAATGAAGTAACAAAATTTCAAATTTCAGCTTCTGTGAATCAAACATGCACAGCGATTGTTTTGGACATATACCAATAAGATATTATTGTTTTGCTTTATTATTGTTATTAAAAATATTTTTGTTGTTACATAAAAATAATTTTAAAAAACAAACGTACTATATAACAATAATGATGACAACTATAATAATATAAAACCTTTTTTTCTTTCTTTTTCTCTTATGTTTCTAAGGAAACTCATTCTTTTGAAATGATCAGCTATTTTTTTTGCCCTGCTTCACTTTAATGAATATTTTGTAATTTTTTAATTAAATTATATTGCAACGTTTTATTAAAAATTTTAAATTTAAAAAGGGAAATTTAAAATTATAAATGAAACATAACAACTGAAATCATCATTAATATTAATAATTATCTGCCACAACTATATAACATCACTCATTCTCATTTTTAAATTATTTTATTTGTTGCTATGTTCTTTAAAAGTTTATAGCTACCTTTTTTTAAGATCATCTATTAAATGTGATATTGCTTTGTGTGATTTGGTGAAGTATTAGAGTGACAGCCTTGGAATCAAAATCCATGGATCACAGTTCTGGTCTATCATTCCTATGTTTTCAATTTTTGAGATTTCCAAAGTAGTAAACTTATTAGATTGTTTTTAAAAATTATCCTGATATCAACATTCTTGTATTTTTGCCTCCTCTCCTTTCAACTTTCATAGACTTTTCAATATATTTTTCAATCTTTCTCTAAGCAAAGATATATTCCATCTAATTTTTCTCTTAAATTTTTTAATAGACTTTTTTATTTAGTCATTTTACAGTGCTCATATTTTTAACCTTGCTCTTATAACTTTTCTCTTTATTCATCTCCAAATCTGCATTTCCAACATTCTTCTTTTTCAATTGTTGACATAATGCAATAATTCACATAAAATACTTAGTTTTTTCCCTTAATTTTACCTTCAAATTGCTAAAACAGCATGTTCAGCTATTAAAATTTTATTTTAATTTATATTTCAATTATCAATCAACTATGACTTTTTCTATATTTTCTAATCTAATTAAATCTCTTAAAAATTTATTTTTTAAATTTATTAAAACTTTGTTTTTTCTAATTATTTACATTAATTCTTCTTGCTGGCTAACTTTCGATAATATATCCCAGTTCATCTTTATAAATATATTTTTATTATTCACAGTTATTTTTATATCACCTTTAAGTCAAGTAAAGTAAACTTTTCTTTTTTCACAAATCAGTATTCTAATTAATAATTTATCTTTATGAATATTTAAAAAATGTTTTGCATGGATTGATACAGTGGTAGAGTTACAGATTCTAAAGCTCAAAGTCTAGGGATTATAGTCTAGATCTTCCGCTGGTGCTTGAACTTCTTATAAATTCCTAATAATAAAACCATGAATTATTTTTATTTACTTAACCAAAAAAAAATGGTAAAGCATCCTGTTGAATCTTTCCACTTTTTTTATTTCCTCTACATTTAATTGTACAAATTCTTATATTCAAGTACATCCAGCGGGCTAAAAATTCAAATATAAAAATGCCAAATTGCCCTTCCAAGTATTAAGATATTCAGCAACGCCCTCTGTGAATAAATATAAAGTCTGAATTTCAAGCAGCATTGCATTTTTAAATTCTTATATATATAAGCAAGTATTATGAGTCCAGTATTCTGCCTTTTTACATTAAAATATTTGACAAAATAACATGTATTAGCTCTTCCAATTTATTTATTTTAAATCAATAAAAAAAAAATTAGCTCTATCTATTTTTCAATAACAAAGATATCTCTATTCAAAGAACTAATCAATAATTTAGCTGTATATAAAATTAAATTTTTTTCTACATACACCATATTTCACTGAATAAGACTTTTTTCTAACAGGGTCACAACTATTTAAATAGTTAGAATGCAAAACAGGAAACTTTTCCTGAATCATAAAATGCATTATAAACATCATCAAACTTGGATAATTCAACTGCTCTTCTCATAAACTCTTATCTACTTTTCCAAATGATATCTCATTATATTTGTAATCATTTTATAGATAATTGCACAGACTATTTTATTCTTACCTACTCACCTTTTTTGTGTGATAACATACGTTATCATAACTTACAAGTCATTATTGTAATTTTTCAATTTTTTAATACATCATCCTTCTTTATTAACAATCCACATATATGTTTTATCTTTTATTATATAATTCTAATTCAGAATAATTATTTTGAAAGCAAAAACTTGAAAAAAACTTAAACTAGAATGCTTATAGCTTAGTATAGTATGCGGAGCATGTTTTCGAAAACAATATCATAGTATGCTCAGCATGCTGTACTAACATATAAACATTCCAGCTAAAGCTTTTCTTATAAAGTGATTATTCCGAATTTATTAACAATAATATTAAAATGTTACTTCACAATTCTATTTGTGTATTTTTTTTTACACATAAAACAATAAGGCAATCATTAAATTGCTGATTGTGGAATAAAAATTTCTTGTACATCTTTTTATTGAGAAACAGTAATGCAAAAGTCAATAATCACCAAACAGTGTGGGATTTTTTTTTCTTGTTTTCCCTCATTCTAAGAATGTCTAAATACTTATCAACTAATTACTAATGAATTAGATGGTAAAGCATCTAACTAAAGAAAAAAAAATTATCTTTCTTTGAAATGAAAATTTTCTCTGGCTTTACCTGGTGTGGTGGTGTAGATTTAAAACCGA
The DNA here is from genome assembly GCA_028023455.1 of Epiperipatus broadwayi. Taxonomy (NCBI): domain Eukaryota; kingdom Metazoa; phylum Onychophora; class Udeonychophora; order Euonychophora; family Peripatidae; genus Epiperipatus; species Epiperipatus broadwayi. The sequence goes on along the minus strand of JAQFVV010012620.1, from coordinate 721,742 downwards.
ATATGTGAACTTGGCAGATAATAGGATTACTTATAATGCCAAATTCTTTTTGAAATCCATACAACCTCACTGGGTAAAGCCAGAAAAAAATTTCATTTCAAAAAAATATAAGATTTTTTTTTTTTTAGTTAGATGCTTTAACATCTAATTCATTGGTAGTCAGTTAATGAGTATGTAGACATTCTTAGACTAAGAGAAAACAAGAAAAAATTCCACATTGTCTGGCATTTTGCTAGCTTGGTGATTATTGATTTTTTCACCATCATTTCTCAGTAAAGGAATGTAAAAGAATATATATATATATTGAAACTTGTAAGGTATATATGAAAACTAGAAAGTATTTAAGATAAAACAAATAAAAAAACAAAAGCTATATTATTATTGTTATTGTTTAAAAAAATTAATTTAAAGTATAGTTAATGGTGAATGGTAATTCATATTTGCTATAGATAAACAACGTGGTCAATAGGTGATGTGTGTGTGTTATAATAAATTGATAATTATAATATATATATATATTAAAATCTTTTATAAAATTAATATCATTATTTGATATCTAGAATAAATTAAAAAAATGTTCGTTATTCTAAATTATTATTGATTTATTATTACAATTTATAAAATATTTATTCTTAGTATTATTTTTATTTATGTAAATTAATTGATTGGTAAGAATGCTAGACTTAAGGCATGAAAACTAATAAAATTTATTGAAATTATTGCCTGTTTAGTAAAAGAATATAATTTTGGATAAAGTAAGAAGAATACATTGAACTGAATAACATGTACTTTCAAATCTCTCGTTTTTAAAACTAAACTTTAATAATAATCATATATTTTAAGTGATCAAGAAAAAAACACGGACTGCTAAATGAATAAGTTAGAAGAAGGGGGTTAGCCCCTGATCTTCTATAACATTTCCAAAAAGATGGATGAAGGAATTAATTTATTCAACACAAATCTCTCTTTGAAATTAATTTAAAATCTAATATAGAATAATCATTGTTTAATACAAATTTTCTCTCTTCAAAATTAATGGATATATCATAAATTGAAATACTTTTGATCAAAAAGGAAACAAAAGAATAAAAAAATATTATTCAAAAACAAAGTCGGTTTTTAAAACTAATGTTTACTAACAATAAATCCATTTAATTATTATTATATCAGCTTTGGGCGATTACTGTGAGCCTGAAAAGATAAATACTTGAGAACAATTAACAATTTTTATTCAAGGTTGTACTATTCAAGGCACATAAAAACTGTAATATTGTTATTTCTAATCTATGGTATAAGATAATTTTAAATTTTAAAAAACTTTTTTTTTATTTTTAAAAAATAAAAATGAGTAAGTTAAAAGATTTTAATATTTATAGTTTTTAGATATTAAATATATATATATAATATTATTAATAACAGAAGAATAAAAATGATAGACATATGATTTAAAAATTAAAAAGAATATTAATAAATGGATTAAGGTTGAACTGAGAATTATATAAAAATAAAATTATTAAGGTGAAGCTAATAAAACTAAAGTTTAAGTTTATAAGAAATAGAAATAATTAGGAGATTATTAAAAACAATAAAAATGAATAATATATTTAAATTAATAGTTGTTCATGAATATGTATATATACAGCCAGGAATACACATGTATAATTTATATTTATTTTATATTTACATTGTATTTCTTATTTTAACTGGATTATTTTATTTAGGTTTGATTATATTTATTTCAGTTTTATTATGTTTTGTTATACATATTATGCTGTTTTTTAGTTTTTTTGTTGTTGTTTTTTATTATTTTATTAATTTCATTGTTTACATTTTTATGGTATTATTTATATAATTATGTATTTTATTTTATTTTGTTCATTATATCATAGCTCTGAAGAAAACTGCAGAACAGTCGAAATGTAAGACTGTTTATGCATATATGTAAAATAAAAAGTTTTTGTTAAAATGTGTTCAAAGTAGAATAGATAAATTGTATTTTTATTTAAATAAATTCAGTTAATTTGGAAGAACGCTAGACTTAAGTTTTTAAAAAAAACAATAAAATTTATTGAAATTATTGTCTGTTTGGTAAAAGAGTGCAATTTTGCATAAAGATAGAGTAAGAAGAATACATTAAACTGAATAACATGTATTTTCAAATCTCCCATTTTTAAAATTGAACTTTAATAATAATCATACATTTTAAGTGATCAAGAAAAAAACATGAATTGCTAAATGAATAAGTTAGAGGAAGGGGATTCTCCTCATCTTCTATAACATTTTCCAGGAAATTGGATGAAAACATTGACATGAAATTATTGAATTGGACAGCACAAATATCATGTCAAAATTAATTTAAAATCTAATATAGAATAAGTATTGTGTAATATAAATTTCTCTCTTCAAAATTAATGGATATATAATTAAGAATACTTTTGATCAACAAGGAAGCAAAAGGATAAAAAAATATTATTCAAAAATAAAATTGGATATTTAAAGCTAATGTTTACTAACACCACTTAATTATTATTATATCAGTTTTGAGTGATTATTATGGGCCAGAAAAGACAAATACTTGGGAACAATTATTAATTTTTATTCAGTGTTGCATTATTCAAGGCAAATAATAATGGTAATATTATTGTTTTTAATTCATAAAAAAAATAATTTCCCGATGTGTTCTTTGTAAAGTAATCTTAATAACACTTATGTTTAGTAAATATAAATAATAAAAAAATATGAATTAATGCATAATATGCATATGCAAATCGATTATAAGAATGATTGTTTTAGTTAAATGATTTATTATTATTATTATCATCATCATCATCATCATTATTATTAAACAAACATATAAAAATGTGTGTGTGGATTTTTAATCTTTATCATATAGGGAGAATTAAATATTGTTAACTTTTAATAATATTTATATTTCTGCTCTGTTTCACAAATATAATATCCAATTCAAAAACACAATCTATATTGTAAATAATAACTATATTAAATTATTTCAATTATCAACTAAGAATAAATACTAATAAAAGGTTTTGAAATAGGTAAAATATTCTTGTTAATATCTTAAATTATTGGTGAAAGAAAATAAGGAATGTATATTTATTAATTTATTATACTTATTATTCTTATTGCGTGTATTAATTATAGTAATCGTAATATATATTTTGTATAATAAAATTATTGTTGTTATTATTCACCATGGTGTTCTTGATCTCTAAATTTATTTAGTTCTCTATTTTATTTTGGAGTTAATGCAAGATCTGTCAATAATAGGTAGTGCATTTGGGTTTGTTATATCTATTCATTATGTTACTCTTATTTTAATATTCTGATATAAAGCATTAAAGCATATCTTAAACATGCATACATTATGAAATCTTACTTAAATCATGGCATATTACAGAAATAATTATTTTGAATAACCTCTAAAATCATTTGTTATATATATATGTGTGTGTGTAATAATGTTCAAAACTAAATGGGTATCCCATTTTTATTGTCAAAAGGATATTGTCTTGACAACAGCTTAAAATTGTTTATTGTTATTGATAATGGGATTGTCTAAGTGTTGTCTGGTTTTTTAATAATATATCTATATAATACAAATAAAATGACCATTGAATAAAAAATATTGTATAAGAATTAAAATAATAAATATAATGGTAATTAAATATAATATACAGTCTTTCAATCTGCAGAAATACTTTTGATTAATTCCTAAACCCTCCTTGAAAGACTGTATATTATATTTAATTACCATTATATTTATTACTTTTATTGTTATTATATATATCAAAACATCAAATCATTTTTGTACTTTACATTTAAAATCTAAAAATAACAGCAGTAATCCTTATTGTAACAATATCTATATATATGACTAATTTTCACTCTGCTCTAGAATCATCCTCAAGTTTATGTCTTAATTTTAGAGTATCTTCTTTATTTATTATTAAGTTCAGCACTGATTGAAAGTGAAGTAATATTGGGTAAACTATGTGTCGATTTCCCAGCTTTGATTTGAATTAACCCTAACATTAATTTTTATTTATAATTATTTGCCTAATTTTTTAATATTTATTTTTTTGTTACCTTAATGAATAATCAATGGAAACAAATGACAATGATAATTAGAGTTTTATTTTTGTTTTTCATTGGTAAAAATCATTACATATCAAATATTTATTTAGAACCCACATTTATATCTATTTTTCTAATCAAGCTAATGACTTTCAAAAACCTTCAAACATTCTAAGATTTTTAACGCAAACTAATTTGTTTAAAAGAAATATATAAATAGACATTCTTAATATGTAATAATTTTAAGAGCTAATAAAAATGTTTTATCACTATCTTTATTAAGTGTAATTAGCTATTTTACATTATGTAATCTTAATAATAGTCAGAAATGGTATTATTTTTATCTTCTATAAATGGTCTCCCAATGACTGGATGAAATAAAAACTTTTGCGGGTCTGTGGTAAAAAGAGGGGCCATAAATCAAAGAAACTGGATTAAACTTTAAGAGATTTTCTCCTACAGTAAATTGATTATGGTTGAAAATAATGATGATCACCAATGATTTATATTCTATAGAATCACTCATGACTATGTAATTATTAATTTTTTATCTCCTTTTATTTTATTTATTATAAGTTAATTTCAAAAATCAATTTACAATTACAAATCTATTTGTAGATAAACTAAAAACAATTGCTTGTTTAAATTGAACATAGCAAATATACTTTTAATTTAAATTATTTAAATAGAAAATATTTTTCATTTAATTCATTCAAGTCCCAACTTCTTTAATTCTTATTTGAAAGACTCCAATTATAATTTCAGTCATATTTCCAACATTTTACTTTTATCTTTAACCCTTTATTCTATATCATATATTGATAATCTTTACATTATTTATCACAAATATAAGTTTACAAATGAAAGACATTCTAAAAGTATATATATATGAACTTTGCAAAATAGAACAATAAAGTGCTAAAATGAATACATAATGATAACAATGTTTATTTTCATATTGGATCATAATCTTTGCTTATTCATAAAAACGAATGAAATATTTCTTATTTGAATTCCACTTTTAAAATAGAAATAAATTTTAATTAAGACATTGCAAAAAATGAAAATATATTTTATAAATTAAAATTATATATATTGTTATTACAATTTTACATTAAATTTCTTTACCAGTCTTTATGAAAGCAATTATCTTAACCAATAAAAACAATCTCTGCTTTATCATAACTATGGATTTTATAATTCCTCTTCTTAACAACTAACATTTTCAAATAAAATCTTATTGTAATCACATATTTTGTAGTTTAAAATAAATATTTTACAAATATATTGTATAAATAAGTTTAAATATGTAAATAAATAAGACAATTATATTTTTCTTTCTGAAATATTAAAAATACTAGTCTCAAAATTACCTTGTACACAATCTACAAATCAGTGGTGCTGTTAGTTTCTTTGTAATGTGATACAACCAATCAAACATTGTCAGCTTCCTTTCATTTTTAAAATTTGTATGATATTTGTATGAGTCTGTACCATATTGATATCATCATATATTTTAAAGTAATAATTTTAGTTCAGATTTTTAGCAAAAAAAAAATCTGAAGTGGTAAAGTAATATTTAGATGATAGCAAAATTGCAACAAAAAGCTAGAATAATAACAGCACTGTCTTAATGCCCTAAAATTAATGACTTTTTTAGTAATTAAATTATAACACATTAAAATTTATTTGTAGCTCTAGATAATTTTTCTCTCTTTCCAACTTTCAGACGTCTAATTAATTGGTTTAAAGCTGTAGTTTTTAGTTTTTATGTTTTAACAGCATTCAGGAGTTCTATTCATTAAACAAGGCAAAACTCTCCATACAGTAGTGCCACCCTGTGTCAACCAGAGTAATCAATGGATTCCAGAAGGCTTGTGCATAAAATTTCCATCTAGTGCCTACTCATCCAATATCCCCAGACTGAATTCTAGCTTATGGCCTTCGTCAGTGAGGAGCCTTGGATCTGAGAGCACTGCACCTAGATCTTAGGATCTAATGCAACCAGAAACTAGTCTGGGGATATTGTATGAGTAGGCACTAGATAGGAATTTTATGCACAAGCCTTCTGGTATCCATTGATTACTCTGGTTGTCACAGGGTGGCACTACTATATGGAGAGTTTTGCCTTGCTTAATAACAATTATGTGCTTGTATAAGAGATAGTGATCATGTGAGTTCTGTTCATATTATCATTTGTGAATTTTAGCATATTAAGAGATTTTTTTTTTCATAACTAAGAAAAAAAACAGTCTTTTTGGACTCTTCCATTTACATTCTTATTAACATATACTTATATCATTAAACAATTACTCAGAATTTTAATAGTAAACAATTTTTGATTAAAGATATGGCAGAGGGAGTGGATTTTTTCATTAAAAATGTATCCAAATCGTTTTCAGTTTTATTTTATTTATTTTTCTCCTACTAATTTAATAAAAAATATTTTTAAAACATTGTCTTATTTTGGTTACTATCTTCTTTTAGTGCCTGAGGCCTTTATTTCTATGCCTTACTTATGAAACCAACCACAACAGAATATGCCTATGATTGGCTAAAAAAATATTTTTTGTAAATTGATCATATAAAGAACATCGTTTTTTTAATTACTTAATTTTTGGTTATCTCTCATATACAATATTTTTTGTTTTAATTTAATTCACTTTTAAATTTGGAATCAAATATTTCAGATAAATTGATGTCCACGCAAAACAATATGGGTATGGTTATGCTGGCAACTTTAAATATTTCTGAATTAAAATGAATCTATAGTAAAATTAAAATATTAATACAAACATTTTCATGAATAAAATGTTAAAGGTTTATCAAGTTTTTTTTTTGTATATTGAATATAAAAATCTGATCAAAATAAGAATCATAGATCACATGACCCTATTCTCTTAAGCTTGTAAGTTGCAAACAATGATAATTGCCAATTCCTCAACAAGCTTTGTGATAAATGCTTAGCTAGAGAAAGCATTTAAAATATCTCTGTCAGGCCCCCCAAGCATTTATCACAAAGCTTGTTGAGGAATTGGCAATCCTCATTGTTTATAACTTACAAGCTTAGGAGAATAGTGTCATGTGATATATTACTTATTTTGACTATTTATAGTCTCTACCTTAAGTCTTTGCAATGTTATATTGCTAAGACTACTAATATATGGGATCGCTGAAGATTTCTCAGCACCATATAGCTATTTGAGTTGGGTAATTGGGTTTGAGGACATGTAGGTGTCTGAAAATTTCAGATTTTTCACCCAATAGATAACTTTTAGTTAAATGCTGACTTTGGGTTGGTGTTTTTAGATCTAGTGTCTGAACCTATTGAGGAGTACCAGAGCACAAAACCATGGTCAGAGGTTTGGGGGGGGGGGTCCTGACAGAGATATTTTAAATGCTTTCTCTAGCTAAGCATTTATCACAAAGCTTGTTGAGGAATTGGCAATCCTCATTGTTTATAAAAATCTGATGTTTCTATAAAATCTTCGTTATATTTTTCAATGGAACAATGGTTGAATTAAAAAAATAGATTATCAGATCTAATGTAAAATACTAATAGAGAGATGATTAGTTTCAAAATAGCCCTTAAAGAAGGAGTAAAATGATAGCAGTTATCAAATATTGAATACTTTTAAAATATCATCTCTTATGTTTTAAAGATCTAATTGTGTAAAAGTTATTTAATGCTTGGAAATCATGATTTAATTATATAAATGCACAATGATTCCAATGAATCATTTTCTCTTTCTTTCAATTACTGCTACCTTTCAATGTGTGGTTTAATATATTGGTAGAATGGTAGACTCTGTAGCTCAACTCCACATCTTATATATCAGCTCCCCTATGCAATAAACCATTTGATGTTTTTTTTACTGCCTTGAAAAAACCAAATGCTATAATTGTAATTATAGACTCTTGTCTATTCTTACACACAAATAATGTAAAAGGGGATTGGATAAAACATATTTACATTTGTATATTTCCATATTACAATGAATGGTTTTAAAAAATCAATAAAAATATTTTTTTAAAAAAATACTCTCATATCAATGAAAAGAATAATCATTAAGTCAGTAGTTACGTATATAATACAAAAGAACAGCAATTGTTATAAATTCCGCATTTTTCAATATTTAATTATTTATTAGAAGTGATAAGTACTTCCACAGAACTAAAATAGAGTCTGACTTTCTGCACTGGTGAATGATTGTGATATGATGGGTCTGAGATAAGGAAATCACTGGTAAACTCTAATAAAATAAAAACTTGAACATTAATAATATTTTTGACACTTATTAAGATATGTGAGGACAATAATCATTTTAAAATTACTTACTTTTACTTTAATGCTTTTTTCATTGTCATATCCTATCCAATAGGAATGATTGTGAGAATAAGGAGTTTTGGTTTCTGGATCTACAACAGTTTTCCAAGATGGTGGTTGTCTTTTTAAAAATAAACAAATCTGCAATATATTTAAATTTAATATTAGTGGCTCTGGCAACAATAAATAATTTATTATATTAATTGCAATAATACTAATTTGTTTATTAATGATTTAAATATTAACTTTATTAAGTAAAATTATTTTTAAAAAAGTTATATGATTATGCTTTGTATAAATACAAGTCTTTGTGATATGACCATTATTAAAATATAACTGTCAAATTAATGATTCTTATTGATCAGATTAATATTATTTAAAAAGAAGGAAGTTACTACATTTGATATGGAATTACTTTTTTTATCATAGCAATTAACAATCACAAATAACTTCAAAACATATAATTTACATAAAATCACTGATTTTTCCATGATATAAAATATTATATAATTTGTAAAATAAAATTTTTAAAATTTACATTGTTTCAATTTATTATATTTTTATAAACATTATAATTATACTATAATAATTTTGTGTCTTCTAACACAAAAACTTATCCTGCATTTCATTTTTACAATTGTTATAAATTTTGTTAAAAACATTAATTCAAAAAATAAAATTAATCTGAAAAATAAAATATTAATGTTGCAAATAAAAAAACAGTTATAAACAAATCAAAGCAAGTGGTTTATCCTAATCTTCAGAGAAAAAAATGCATTTAGCCTGCAATGGCTACAACACAATAAAGCAACATTCAGACTACAAATGGTATCTCATATCATTTCTAAAAAGAATATTTGTTTTATATAAATATCATTTCAATTTGATTTTTTTATTATAAGCATTATTTACACTAAATATTGTAATATTTATATAAAAAAATTTAAAAATATAGCCATAAAATTACAAAAATGAAGAAATAAAATTCAACTTAATTATAGTGAAATAAATTTGCTTTTTATTATTGTAGGTATTAGTTACAATACATTTTATTATATTTATGATAAAAAATATAAAAATGGTAATTTGGAAAAGATGGGAAAATAAGTCATTGAGACTACAAGTGGTGTAAGATATTGCTAAATCAAAAAAGGGAGCATAAAATATATAATATGCAAGCTAAACTCAAACTAATTTGATTTTTTCAAAATAAAGATGTACTTAGAAATATATTGAGATGCACACATGTTCAATTTAAAAATATGAAATTAACGCATTTGAAATTAATGATGGTATGTGATACTGTTTGTAGCCATTGAAGGTTAATAAAAAATATATTCTTCATGAAATATGTAGGTTTGAAGCAAATTTTGATAAAACATGACTTGCATAAATGAAAATATTCTTTAAAATATTAATAATCAATTTTTAATTACAAAAAAAATAATAATAATAAAATTAATGACAGTAGGCATTCCTTATTTACCATAAATAAATGTTCAATTGACTATTTTTTTATTAAAAAGCAAATATTTTCAAACAAAAGCTAAATGTAAACAAAAAATATTTAATAATTTTATAGAAAATAAATAATAAGTAATGAGAAAATTAAGTAAAAACTTTTTCCTGTTTTACAATGTCGATGAAAATGTTTATGGAAGTATACAAATATATGTTCTCCTTGACAAAGGATAAGTATATTTTCTAATTGTCTTTTTCTTATAGTACCAATAGCTGCTGATATCTAAATACTTTAATTAGAATTAAATTATTAGTCCATTAAAATAGTTAATAACTGTTAAAATCATCAAAGCCTTTTTTATAGGTTTTTGTCATCAAATTATTACAATGTATTCCTGCTGTTAAGATCAATTATGCTTCTTTGCAGTATCAAAGGTGAATTTATGTAAAAAAAAAGACAATTAAAAGGTTACAATTTTATGTATAGAAGTCTTTTTAAAAGGCAAATATTAGAATAACAATATTTACCATTAAATATATTCAGAAAATAACATAATTTTAACTTATTTGTGCTAGATCCATGGTGACATCTATATTTTTGGATTATTAAAAATATATAGTCATGTTTTTGATCCCAAGTATGTAAGGATAATTTGCAGTAAACAAGATAATAGAAAATGAAAAATAAAAAAAGTATGGTTTATTAATAATACATACTCAGTCATGAATTGAAAATCCAATGGTGTTCAATTAAACCCAGTTTGGAGCACATGGAAATAAATTCAAATTATGTTATTTTTACAGTACATTAAATGGTCTAATTAATTACTATCCTAACATTTGCCTTTGGAAGAGATTCACTCTACTTTGAAAATATATCTAAGGATTTAATTAACAAGTATTTTTAAAGATTTTATTTCATACAAAAAGCATTTAGGTTAATATATATATATATATATAGTCTGCTTATATTAAAATGTGTCATTGGACTAATTTTTAAATTAAAACATGTTATAAACAGGGTGTCCCATAAATCTGGACACACGAAATCTCATAAACTATATATCAAAAGATAGATGAATTTAATGTACTTCATCAAAGGAGAATTCCACTTGGCTTTTTCATGGTAACAAAGATGTACTCAATGAAAATCACAGATTTTACACATTTGATTGAATGCATAAAGAGTAAATGTGCTACAATTGACAGCAATGAGAATTTGTTATAGCAAACCGCATCAACCTTGGTATCGTAGATAAAAATCATATTGAAGATGTTATTTAATTTTACAATTGAATAAAATGTTAACAAATTTCATTATTTGAAAATATGTATTTTGTCTGTGTCCAGACTTAAATAATATATTTACGGTATATACATATGTGTTTGTGTGTGAATTTACTTATGGAAACAATATGTATTATAAACAGAAAATGGAAATTTGAGTAACGTTGAGCTTTTATTTTGTTTTAATTAATATTTATTTAGAAAGGATTATAAATAAAATTGTTTATAAGATGATTAAACATTGACAAATGTAGATTTTGCTGCTATAGATTATAATAATACCTGTAGATAATTAGTGAACTTAAAATTAACTTCTTAATAAAACTGATAAATTTTTAATAAATTTAGGATTAAAATAAATGGAAATAAAACTAGAAGTAAAAATTAATTAAAGGTGTTACTTTAAAAAATATTTCCAGACAGGTAATGTTTTTAATTACTTTTATTTATATAGCTGATTAAGTGAAGTAACATTATTGATAACTGAAAGGTCAGTTGTTTTGGAGGCCACGTGATTTTTGACTATTCAGAAACCTTTATTTCTTGTGTCATCATTAATATATATATATATACACATACAAGAAAAAAGTTTCAATCTCACAGAATAGAGCATTTATTTTATATTATTAATGTCTGAGCATGCCTTTGGCATTTTTATGTCATAATTATAATTAACATAAATAAAACTATTTAACTTGCATATACTTCTAAATAGTGATATTATTATTTATATTAACCATGATTATGACACAATCATGTCAAAAGCATATTATGCCAGTAAAGTTATTTTTAAATAAATTAGAGTAAACTGTTATATTTATTTATCTCTTGCTCACAGCAACTATTGATAGAGTTCTTGCTTCTTCAGTTATGTTAGAACATAATGGTTAATTATATAGATGTAGGAGGGTGTTGATTTGGATATGCAAATAATAACCCTTGATGGTACAAGGTATCATTTTTAAAGTCCATGCACTACATTTTTATATATTTTTATTATTAGAAATTAAATTTATAATTGGTCAGTATGTTCCTAGTACTTATATGACCAGAGCATTGATAATGATCAGTATGTTTCAGTATCTCATCATTATTTAATTTCTTATATATTCTATTGGATTAGCACTTAAGGATGTGCAGTCAGATAATTGTGTTGCCTTACTGCCCTAAATGTGGCAATGACTAGATAATTAGCCTGCCTATAGTGGATCTCCTTTCAAATCCACTTGGAAGGTTGATATGATTTTATGATTTTTGATTGCTCTTTGTTGATTGTTGATGATTAATGATTATTATTATTCTGTAATGCTGGAAATGCATCTTGCATTTTTATTCATGCTGACTCTCTACTCATATTCATAGGATATTCATATATTCTATATTCACTATATATATATAATTATTCAAAACAATACAATAATTAATACAGTAAAATAATATTTTAAAAAAACAATTTGAATCTAGTTGACAACGACTACATAGATAGTTGAAAGTACTTCTATTAAATTGATATATATTTGTTTTTTTAAAATATTATTTTACTGTATTAATTATTATATTGTTTTGAATAATTATATATATTTTATTATAATTGGAATACAGACATTGATTAATAATTTATGTGTATATATATATATATATATATATATATATATATATATATATATATTGTGCCCTTTTGTATGGGTCACCATCTAATTTTTGTGCTAATCTATTAAAAATTTTAAATTTAAGATATATTTGAATATGTGATGTTAATTTTGCTTATGGTAATATTTCAAAAGATTTAATGAAAGCAATCTATGAGTATTTGATATGTGAAATTGTGCTGATATAGAGAGAGACATTTTAAATGATGATGATTATAATATATAGTTGGGAAAAATAGCCATAATCAATACTGCATTAATATATTTAATAAATAGGTATTTAAAGCTAAAAGTGTTTAAAAGACAAGTAAGATTAAATACATATGTTTATTGTTGATAAAATAATATTATAAAAGAATATAAATATTTTAATTATTGTAAGTACTTAAATAAAAGAATAATATTTGATTTTAATAATATTGGATAATTATTTTAAAATCTATTATAATATCTTATTTATTTAAAAAAATATTTATTTTAAAAAAATGCAATTGTTAGTTTATTTTTAGACGATGACAAGCGTTTCTTGTATTGTAAAGAACAGATGTTAGTTAAATATACACACACATGCTTGGAAGTTGTTTAGTAAAGTTGCAGAACTATTTTAAAAATCATGTTATAAAATTTGTAAATAATACGTGAGCTATCACGAGATAAAATAAAGATATTCAATGTGAAATATTAAATCTGATTTTAAAATATTGTTTTAAAAATATAACGTATAAAAAAAAAAAGACTTAGTGTATTTTAAATAATCTTATAAAAGTTAAAATTAAAATCAAGTAAATAAGAATATTTTAAAAAATATTTAGTGGATTTAAATAAACGATAAGGATTATTTTAAAATTTGATAATGTAATAAATATTAAATATTAAATAAGTCATTATTTATTTTTAATTTTGTGTTGTTGGTAAATATGTAAATAAGCCAACAAGTTGATTGTTTAAATGTACCAATCAAATGGGAAGTTTCTTCCGGTATAAAAGCTTAGTTCAATTGTTAGGAGAGGACTTCGTGATTGATTTTTCAAGATAATTGTGTTATTTAAAAATAGCTACGTAAATTTATAGATGCTTTTAAAATCATTTTTTCAAAATTATAAGAGTGTCTTGTAAATAAGTTATAAAAGTTTTAAATGATAGATATGCAGTGTTAACTTAATTTTTTCCCTATCGGTCGTCTCTATTGAGCTCAATTTACAAGCAAATAGTCATGGGAACATCATATATAGTGAAAATATATCGGAAACTTTACCTTAGAAATATGACAAACGCTGGATTAGTTCAGAAAGTTACGAGATGGAGAAAAGTAGTATTTTGGACAATATATAATTTTAAAAGCTAATTAATATTGACTATTAGAAAATAGATATTTTAAATAATAAAATACTTCTTTATGAAGAAAGTATTTTGCAAGCTATAAATTTAAATGTATATCTTAAGTAAAGATATTAAAAATGAAAGTAGTTTTATAAATACTTGCCTTGTTAAGTCTTTATGTTTAAAAGACTGAATGTTGATGATTTTAAAGGCAAATCAATTGAAATATAATTAGCTAAAAATCTTAATATAATAAAATTATTATATTGAAATAATTTAAACGCTGGTCGTTTTAGATGAAGAAGCTTATTCTTACCTGGATATTTTGTTAAGAAATGCGCAAGTAATACGTGGACGTCCCAGTTAATTTAAAATAATTAAATGATAATTTTCATAAAACTAAAGACTAAGCTAAAATAATTTTTGAATAATATTTTAAAAATAACTAAATCAGGATCCTATAAACTATTTTAATTTTATTTTATTTCTTATGGAAGAATTAACTTTTATTTTATTTTAAAAGAACGTTTTCATTTTCATAAACTTTTAAAAAAACACGTGATGGACCGGAAACAGGAAATGGTGTTTTAGTGAATGTGTACCTAGGATTAAAGAACTATATGGTGGGAAAAAAAAGACATCGCTGGAGATACGTAATATGAATTCTGTTTATTTATCTAACATAAAATTTAAATATTATTGATTTATTAAAAAATAAGATAGGTACATTTTTTTAAAATAATAACTAAAAAATAATATAATGATTAATTGCATAAGTTTATTTTATATTTAATACAATACATAATATTTTAAAGAATGATCGTGAGTGTAAATGTGAATTATTTTTATGAAGCTGTAATTCCGAAGAATATTGGAGGATGGACTGTACATTAAATCATTATTGATGGTAAAAATTATATAATAATAATAATTTTGATGTATTTAATATGTTTTCTTTAGATCAACCAAATGATATGTTATTGTTGAATGGATGTATGAATATTTTAAAAATACACACACATTATATTGGCAGTAACAGTTTTATTTAAATATGCATAATTTGAATTTATGATATAAATATGATACAACATTACATAAGAAGCTTAGAAATAATTATATGATTCTTTCGTAAATAAATTTTGATTTTTTATTTTTATTATTATTATGTTGGAGTATTAGAATTATATTTATTATTCATACAAGTAATTATTTTATTTCAAGTTAGGAAGAGATCTCAAAGTCTATATTTTATTTTTATTTTATTGGATAAATTAAGTTAAGTTTTATGTAGAAGTTTATGTTTGAATTAAAGGTTTACTGAATATAGATGACGTAGTATAAATAGTTTGGATAATTAGTATTTATTTAAAGTTGAAGGTTGTTTTCCCGTAATTTTAAATAAGTTTAGAGGATGTTTTGTAGATAAAAGTTTATTAAGAAAGAGTAGAATAACACATAAAGTAAAGTAATAATTTCACATAGAAAAGAATCATAGAATTTATCTAATATAATGCTTTATGAATTTGAAATTGATGAATAATTTAAATATTATTATTTTAACAGTACATATATGTAATGCATATTTAACAAAACAGGTAGCATGAATTGCAATAAGTGAAATATAAAATTATAATCAATTCTTTGTTATTACATTATAAGGATACATTAGTTTCTATATTATGCTATTCAAGTAATGCTAATAGTAAAGTGAACACATACTAGTATATGATGAAATAAGTAACAGTAATATTTAAGTGATGTAGCAATTTAATTAGTAAAGTTTAATTGTTTACATATGCTATATAAACATTGTTTACATAAATTTTTCTGTGTAATAATTAAAGTTCACTGATATTTGTTTAAAGTCTAAGTTTTGAAAACATACTTCAATGTTATTAGTACAGCATTTTAAAGAATGTATAATTACTTATTAGGAGTATGAATTAATAACAGTGTAAACATATTGTATTATTATTTTCTTATTTTATTTTCTTTGTTTTCATAATTTTGAACTGTAAATATTGTAAATAAATTCTTAGTTGAAGTTAATGTAAATAAATTTGTTTAATTCATTTTAAAAGTGTGTCGAGTTCATTATTTTGCACCACAGCATTTGACAGCAGATAATTTGAACAAACATAATATTTGCACAATGTGAATTTATTAATATTATTTTAGAAATAAATACAATATTTTCCTGATTATCATTTATGAGAATTGATTGACATTATTACATTATATTACAATGGTCATAGAGTAATTATAATGCATAATATAAGAGTACAATATTATTTATTGCCACAGATTATTAAGTTGTAAGATTTTGATCTATTCTAAAATTAAGATACTATATGAAGATAAAAGATAGACATGTTATTATTATTTAATGATTGATGATATGACAAAAATAGATAAGATTAAATTATACCATAAGATTAGTATTATTATTATTATTATTAAAATAAGTTAGGTGTATTTAAGTTTGATATAAAATCCCATATCATACTTATTTACATGAGTTATCATTACTTTAAGATAATTAGAAGAACCTGAGATTATTTAATTATATTTTTTAAAATTAAAAGTTAAGATTTATTTATTTTATTATTATTAAAGATAATTTATTTTATTTAAAAGCCATAAGAATGCTGTAGAGGTAGTAGTAAGTTAATAAGGAGGTGACAGTATTCTTATGCCATTGAGACAATGTCTTGGAAGATATTGACTCAATGTAAATCTACTTATTACTTTGTAACTTTACTTCACAGTCTCATGATTTTAATAAATATTTATTTAATTAGTACATACTATAGAATTATATTGATTTTAATAATTAATAATAAATTTAAGTAGAATATGATAGTATAAAAGTAAATTAAAGATAGATATGCAAATTTTAATTAAGCATTATAATTTAATTGAGCTAGTCGTATTTCAAACTATATTATACATCGAGAAGTAAGGGTACAATATATTGTAGCCCTTGGATTTGTCCAAGGCTCCATTTTTTTAAGGTAGCTATGAAAGAGAAGGTTCCATCCAAATTTTCCTCATAATATATGTATTTTTTTCTGTAATAAGAAAAGTTTAGCCAAGACCGAGTTTGAACCCATATTTAAAGGGATTGCGTATGTTTGACTAGTAAGCAATCTAAAAATTTATTGTTAATGTGTTTATAACCAGAGGATTATTTTATTTTAATTTATGGGTTAAATTGATATTAAGAAAATATTAGAAAAAGCAAGATTTACACATTTATTGATAGGGAGATGTGTGACTGTTGAAAACTATATTAGATAGTGATGATGAGTGGTCATTATTTTATGCTAGGTTATAAATAAATAATTCATGAAAGTAAATAAAAAAAATAATAATAATAATATAGGTAGAATAGTTGTAATAAATAAAGATTAAGGCATTAAAAATCTAAATTTAAAGAAAAGTATATACCTGCGATGTGTGTGTATATATAATTTAATTGTAGATCTTAATGGTACAATTTACAATTAATAATCATTTCTTACATGTTGTAAAGCAATTTTAAATAAGAAATTAAAATCATTTTTAATAAGTTTAATATTAGCAGCTAAATTTATTTCAAAGTCTGAGTTTGAAATAGCTGCAATATATATTGCAACCCCGCGACTTGTCGACGTCGCTATTTCTGTATGTTCGCTGTTCTGTTGATGATTCCCTTTTACGAACCTGCTGTGTTATTTCGTCCGGGGTTTACATAATGTTTTGTGAAAATAATTTCCAACACATATACACGTACGCTTTTATTTGTTTCATACGTAGATTCAGATTGAACCCGAGTAATAGGCGCCAGGAGAACCTTTACAAGCTCGCCATGCACGTGCACACGCTCACTCAACTATATCACAGAACATGCCCAAGCATCACTCCAGCGGACAGCAAGAAACGAACACAGCAACACTGTTTCCGAACTCGATCGCACTTTACCGTTAAAACAATATTAAAACACCTTTATCACTGTTGGGCCCGCCCTATATCCCCCAGAATAAATTAACCATAACTTAACATTAACATAAGAATTGTATGACAAATATAAACGCTATTAATATACTTAAATCTTAACTAAAATATTAAATGTACCCGTTCAACTTATACAACATAGATCACTCTCGCACTCATTCAACATTATTTAAATAAATTTGAAATTCCAAGCGATCAATAAAAGAAGTATTAATTAAATGAATGATTTATTTAGAAAAACTGGGTAAATAAAATTATCATGCAGATATATGATTTAGTAAGTCTAGATAACATAATTACGGAACTAGGTATGAATTTGCACAGATATTTGCTGACTCTTAATTGCACATATGATTCTGGTTGAGTTCTTTAGTGATTCAATTTGGTCATTAGTAATTTTATCATTTTACACTGAATGTTTGTAAATCGTTCTCCACTTTAAAGTTAATTTAGCTGGTGCATGAATGTGTGAGCAAATGTTAAAATATAACTACCTGTGGAACGAGAAGACTGTAATGGGATCCTGAGCGATGTTTTCCTTAATTCAGCATGCCGGCTTTTGGTGGGGCTTCCAGGGCGTGTGTGGTCCTTGAGTTCATTTTCTCCGAGGTTGAGAGCATTCTAGGATTGATCAGTGGTGCCAGGTGCGAAGGTTCGGCGGCCAAGCCGCGAATTTTGGATTCAGCAACGCATTTCGTCTACGGTATCACACAAAGTTTAGGTTAAGAAGTCCAAGTACTTAATCAGAAGCTCTGCCAAAAAAATTAATAATACTCTCCGCTAAAATTCAAAGTAATTTCGCCTTCCACAACTCTTAATCAATAATTAATAATTGTAATTAATGTCTCTGTAGTTCTGTCTTGCCTTTTTCTTCTCTTCTT
The DNA here is from genome assembly GCA_028023455.1 of Epiperipatus broadwayi. Lineage (NCBI taxonomy): Eukaryota > Metazoa > Onychophora > Udeonychophora > Euonychophora > Peripatidae > Epiperipatus > Epiperipatus broadwayi. Next base: position 702,726 of record JAQFVV010012620.1, on the reverse strand, counting down.
TCCCGCCACGACACCTTGAATTTTTCCTCCAATCTCTGTCATGCACTCATGAGTCATTAGTTCTTATTTGCTAATTAAGGGTCCTCTTTATTCAATGGTTTCTGGGACATTTGCACCACGTTGGAATTTAATTTAGTTTTACCATTTTTTTTAAGTATTGTTTTAGCTGGAGCCAGAAGTCTAAGTAGTACAATAGCAGTGTACACTTTTTATCACCTCTGTTTCTAAATTTGGATTGTTATCTAGACTTTACCAACATACATCCTGCTTATTGTTTCAAATTCTCTAACTTTTAATCTACTAATTGCCCCCCCATTCAAAATATCTTAGATCGCTTGGAATCTCTTAACCTATTGCAGATTAATTAATTTACTTATCTTTTTTTTTTCTTTTTTGTTTAAAAATGATTTAATAAAAAAATTTCTAATTTGTTCTCGATCATTCTTTTTTTTTAAAACGAAATAACAAAAAAAAGCAAACTTACAAATAATGATTAAAAAATAAAAACTCTTTTAATTTTAGTTCAATAAATCTGACAGGTACTCTTGTATAGCTGCGATGCTTTAGAAACGGCCGTTTCTCGTTTATTCTTAAAACAAGATCGTTTTTTAAAAAGTTTTGTACCTGTCATTTATTTCGTCATTAATATATATCTCTAACTTTCCTAGGTTCAAACCCTATGTAACGCTATTCCGTTACAATATTTTGTTTCACTATTAAAGGGAAAAGGTAAAATTACTGTTCTGATTTTAGTATAAGTTTTGTTGGTATTATATTACTCAGTTGATTATAATTCCTTAAAAGATGCAGATCTCACCAAGGAATTTAAGTGGACATTAATTTAGACTATTAATGATGATCTGGTTTGTCAGAATGTCAAAAATTAATTGGCAATTAATTGTTAAATTGTAAAATTAATTGTGCCTGTTTAAAATGGAATTTGTGCCTGGTTTTTCTGAAAGAGCAAAAGGTTAAAATTAATTGAGAAGGGGGAACATGTCAATTAATTATAAAGATAATAAACAGATGGATGTCTCTATAAAAGCTGTGTTAAAAGAAAATAAAATGGCTTCTTTTTATTTTAAACTAGCTGTTCTGTGACAGTTTTCTTGCTTTGACTGAGAGAAAAACTGTCTTATAAAATTTAAAATTGTTTTTATTGTACTTTTTGTCTCTTCATAATAATTTGGCTAAATCTGGCATTGCCTTAAGAGAAGACAATTTATAGTGAGTAAATTTTAAGTGGGCACACACTTGGAACCTCCAGAAGTCAGCTATTCAACAGATGGTAATAAAAATTTAAACCACAGACGTTAAAATTTGAGTTTAATATCATTTATATATATGCAAATAGTAAAATTTAAAACTCAAAAGTTTGATGTATATGTAAGTCAATTTAAACATATAAAATGGTATTAAAATTGGAAAAGGACAATCAAAAACAAACTGATATTGTGAAAAAGTTAAATGAAGGCTGTTTAACTGAAACCTGCAGAAAATTACAAAGTTTAAAGGTAATCTACCTAGAGTTGGAAATGAGGAACACATTCAGCAAAATAAAAACTGTATATATGATAGCAAAGGAACTGAACTCTATCAAAAAAACTTTTTACTGCAAGGACTTATATGCTATTATAAACCAGTCAAGGAGGAAAAAACAAAAAGGAGAAATCAGGAACCTGGAAAGACACCTGCTAAAAGACTTATATAAGTATAATTTTTATTATTATTATTATTATTATTATTATTATTATTATTATTATTATTATTATTATTATTATTATTATTATTATTATTATTATTATTATTATTATTATTATTATTATTATTATTATTATTATTATTATTATTATTCACTCTTTATGTGTGTAGGACATTTAATATATATATAAAAATGAATTTCTTTCTTTGTAGTGTATCACGTATATCATCTATTTTAAAATTAATTCATGTAATAATTACTATTGTATTATTTTGGGGGTAGAAATTGATTTCAGATGATTTTATATATGTTTATTTAAATGCTTTTGCTATTATGGTCATTTTGGGGGTAGATGAAATCTAGATCATGTTCTGATATGCCTTATTTAAAATGCTTTACAAACAATTTTTTTAATTAAGGAAAAAAAACACTTAGAGATATTATTGTTAGCATCAGAAGTTATTGTCAAATGCTCGAGACTTATAGATGAATTGCTTGCCTATTGAGTTACATCATCATTATTTTTTTTATAAAAGTGCATGGAAATAGTTTTGAGAATTTTGTGCACATTTCTTATTGCTTATTATTATTGTTATTATAGATTTAAGGCCAGAAACAAGCTGATTTATGCTTGGAAAATTTATGGGCTCATATTCCAGTACACTAATTTGCAAGAATATTAAAGTTATGAAAGTTTTACTTGTATAATTTGATGTTTCGACCTGTATGTGTGTGGATAGACAAAGATCTTCACAAAGACAGTGAAGTTTAACTCACTAAGATTTATGTGATATTCATAAAGTATTTGAACCTAGTGGAAGAGTTTTCCCACTTGAGTATTCTCTACACTGTAAGGTTTCTTATTTTGATGACCAGAGGTGATTGGTATACCTATGTATTTATATTACTAGTGATCAAAATCCTAGCATATCTCAACCTTAGTGAAAAGGTTCTCTCTTATTCGGGACACTGCCTGCCTCATATTAATATTTGATATTTCTTACGTGTGTATGAGAGGATAGCCATAATAAGCATTATTATAAGTATTGGATACCAGGTTGCAAACTCCATTTAATGTCAGAATGAATGCAGATAATGTATGTGGGATTGGTGTATTTGAATATTGTTTTTGTAGATTTGATATAGCATTCGAGCCAAAAATAATTAAGTTAATAACTGTTAAGAGTTAAATAAAACTTATGAATGATTGGGCATAAGCAATGTGTATATAAATTTATTAATAAATATTTACATGGCCAGCTGAGAACTTCGCTGGAAAGATAGTATTATTAAAATATTATTGTGTCATAAGAACATGAGCATAGAGAGTGCACTATGATGATGTTTGATCTTAATGTCAATTTATTTGCAGTGACTTAGTCTCACTATTTTAAGATATCTCTGTTGTAAAGATTAGGGCAAAAGAATATTTAATCGGGATGATAGGATAAGATCAAGAAATTTGCGAGGGAATATCTATTTTAGATTTGTTAAATAAAATTATTAAATTTAATTAGGGAAAAAATCGATTATGTATTTTCTAAAATATATCAGTAATAAAAAGAGAAAGCATTGTAAACGGGAAAAAACTGGTATTTGTTATATTTAAGGTAAAAAGAAAGTGTAGATATAATGTACTGTATATGTTTTTGTATTAAATTATAGTTTGTCAAATAAAATTTGTTATTTGTTTTAAATAAAATTTGCGTGTGTCTCCATGTTTTTGTGGGTTATTATTATCTAGATATTTCCAATCCAATTATACATCAATATATTATTATGAATATTTGAATTATCATATACGTAACTGATATTTAGTAAAACTATTTAAAAGGTTAATTTTAAATGCGTAAAATTACCAAATAATTTAATATTGTTGAAATATAAATCGTGAATAGAGATAATATTGTGTGATAGCGAGTGCAGAGGGTGGGCATAAAATCCTTTCTCCATCCGTTGTATTCAAACCTCTCTAGACGCATTTATTTTTATATAATTTTGTTACAATTGCGACTATGTTTTATGATGTGTTTATAAAGATTTAGTAAGCTTAAAATATTCCAGCTTTAATGTAAATTGATATTAAACTACATTAAAGACAACCGAGATCACCTTGGAGGCGATCAAGAGAGGAATGTTTATCACCAATAACCTATGGCAGCTTATTCGATTTCCACACCTAATTATTCTAAAAAACCCTGAGAGGAGATTATAATGAGAGAAATGAGCTAGCCAAGATGTAGGATTTAATGATAAAATAAATGATAGTGTAATAGACATATGGATGTGAAATTGATGGAGGTGTGAATCAGGAAAGTGGAGATGAATATAGAACTTTATAATTAAAATAAAATTTAATTGTAGCTTTAATCATAGTGAATGGGAAATGCACGGAGAATAACCTGGAATTCTTAAAGATATTAATATTGTCAATTTTAATGCGTTCTCAGTGTTCTCTAAATCGATTATGTATTAACCCATTCATGAAATATTATTACTAAGAGTATTGAATTGAGATTTAACCTCTAGATTTTATGAGAGCTGCAATTTGGCGCCCTGGTAATTAAGCTTATAGATGTTCTGTATCATCATCATCATCTCAGAAATAGTGTCAGCTGGGAATGATGAAGTATCCATCGATCCATTCTTAAAATATTGTAATTGGCATACAATGTATCTGCAAGTGTGTAAATGTCATATAGATTTAAATATGATATAATTAATCCATAGCGTGGATGTGCGATCATTTGAATAAAATTCCCATTGGTTAGAATAAAGTTATAATTAGCTTAAACTATCCAATAATAGATATGATATTTGGAAGCTCTCCCAATCGTTTTAGTTATATTTAAAAGACAATGTAAATGACCGATCGAGAGATTGCATTTGAGATTGCAAAATGCGTTTCATGTTAATTTAATAAGTTTTTATAAAGTTAACAAAATAAAGAATAACTTATCATTTGTTTGAATTGATTTTATTTAATTACAATTGGCCTGTAACGCGGTCGCACGAAGGAGATTATATTTAATTCATACGTATGAAATATATTAGTCTATACATTACTTGAGAAATTATTGTATTAAATCTATACTTAGAAATTATTTAATCTATACCTATTATACTAGAATATATATAATTGATGCATTGCATATTTAATTGATACTTAAGAAATGCATCTGTCGTTAATTTATATTTAAGAAAATGTTCATCTTTAAAAACCAAGATTTACAATTCACCTTAAATTCCATTTGATTAGAAAATGGCCCAAATCTCAAATATTAATTTATTCGTTTAGTAAAAAAAACATTTTTGAATTTGCATTTGGTTAGAATATATATATATTCATTTTATATTTAATTTGATTAGTTATTTTATGGAATAATTATGTGTTTCCCATCTTAACAGCTCCCCATATTCTTCCATGTCACCCTAAAATTTCCATACCATTATATATATATATATGTGCGTGTGTGTGTGTGTCTGTAATTTATTTATTGCTTTTATTATAATATTTTCCATTATTAAATAATCCATATCCATTATTTATAATTTATCAAAACAAGATTTTCCTTAAATGTAAATGTCAATATAACTGATATTCTAAAGATATTTGCAACATGTAGTTTAATGGTAATTATCAATCAGAAATCACGAGTTAGATATACTCTTCCACATTTTTAGTTACAATTACATATACAAACACAATGTGCAAAAAAATTTAAATGGTTCATATCTTTAACTGACTCTAAAACATAAACCTATTTTAGTTATCTCATACGTTGTATTTTTTTAATAGTGAAGCATCATATGTGAAAATCTGAACATTTATTTGTGGTTATATTTACTACAGATGTTTTATATAGTAAAAAGAAAAAATCATATTATGTGTATAGTCTTATGTATGAAGTAAAATATGAAAAATTAAAAACCTGGCCTTTTTTAATAGTAGTTGTCATGATCTTTGATTTTATGTTTAAATTTTTTTTATATGTAATATTAGTGTTTTTAATTGTTTTCCATTTTAACTCTAAAGCTTGCCTGAATTACCTGACTAATAATAGATCAATGTTTAAAGGGGGGGAAGGCATACTTACAAGAGTGCAGACAAAACCACAAACTATAGAAAAACTAATTCCTATAGGATCAAAATACATCTGCGCAACCAATTATAAACAAAAATAATCAATGTGAGCATCCCAGTATGATTAGTTATAATTGACTTGCCATTTCATGACCACTGTTTTCTAGCATAAACTACATGCATCAATAATGTTAGGCAATATATACCTAAAAGATTCCTAAGCTTATATCCATTGATTATTAAACAAACATATCAATCAAGCTGGTTTTTTCTCAACTATAAAACATGTTTCAGTGAACATCATGTTGTATTTGATGTAATATGGTATTACTTTATTTTGCTCCAACATTATATACTTCTACCCTAATATAGAATACAAAGTTCTAGTGAAAATCAAAGCTATCCAATATTAGCAAAAGTATCACATGTTTTTATTATAGTCTTTAATACTTCCGCATGTATGTATATGTTAAATGAAATATTTTCATGGATTAATTATGATGTACGCAAAGGAATGTCATGTAATGAATAGAAAAATTTGTTAGCAAGGGTATTATTAGATAATTATCAATTACTATTGATAATCTTTAAACAAAAAATTTGTTTTAGCAATCTGCAATAGTTTTTTTTTTTTTTTTTTTTTTTGGGGGGGGGGGGGTTATTTAGAAGAAGGAGGAAGTTCTCTTCTATTTCTAACTCAAGGTATTATGTGGATTTAAACTCAGAAATATTTTTATAGGTATGAAGGCTTAGAAGAATTTCATCTCTTTATGTTGTGACAATATTATTTTATTTCCACAAGAGAATTACGTATGTCAAATTGAATATTTTCATGCCATTAATTCTGAGGCAAATAAAGAAATGAATGGGTTTACTTTCCTGTAATAACTAAAAAAAATTATCAGCAATGGCATTATTAGGTAACTATCAATTATTATGAACAGTTTTTAAGCTAAACTGTTTGTTCTATTAAACCATAATTGTTTTTTGTCTTGGGTTTACTTGGAAATAAAATGTTTTATTTCTAACATTAAATATGTTCTATCAATTTAAACCCAAACATACATATATATTTATTACATATATAAACGATTTAACCCGCTGAAGAAGAAGCTGTCAGTAGTAACAAAAACAATTAAATTAATCTAGGCCTAGTACTTTCGAGGTTTTCCCTCGTATTCATGGTCAAAATAAGTTATAAACCATTGCTGTAATGTTACTAAATAATAATGTATGCAAATGCGTATGCAAATTAATTTGTCCATTTTCTTGAAATAGCAAAACACGTGTCGCGTCTATTGATGGCATTATTATCACTGATAATAAAATACGCTTCCCTGATCTCTCTTTCACAATCGTTGGCTTCGGAGCACACTATCTTGGGGTTGCAGGGTTCGAACACATGACCAGCCTGTTTCTCATGTTCAAAAAATTTGGGAGATAATTTGACATTTTATATTTATATATGCATGTGTGCGTAATGGGTATATGACAAGTTCATTTCACATTATTATAGAGTATTAGCTATTGATAGAAACAAAATAATATATAGTATTATTTGACATTTATTAAATATATTGTTTGGATTGCAGTTTTGTGTGATGCATAAATGTAAACAATTGGATTAAAAGAAAAACTGGAAACTGATGTATGAATTTAAATGAAAATCTGAAAACATAAATTTATAGAAATTGTCTACAAAATACCATGTGAAATTCTATGCTTAAACTTGACATATAATTTTAGAAACTGTTTTCTTCATTCCACTCCAGCGCTATTTAGTTTGAATAATTAAGGTTATCTTTGATGATAATTTTTGTTTTAAAGTTGGAACAAATGCTTCCATGCAACTAGCACCTACCTACCTTAAAAACTTTTTTATAATGTCAACTTAATAGCCTGAAATTTAAGACACCTAAGATTTTGAACCTAAACAAACATACTTGTATAGCTATAAAAATGTGCCACTAGGCCAATAATTTTATTGACCTCAGTTTTGCTCGCTATAGGCTCCTTTTATCCTTTGACTTAAATGTTTTATATCAGCAAAACATACAAAATTTTATTTGTTTACATTTAGCACACACTTTCAAAAGCGGTTCTTTTCATAGTATTTCAGATATCTACTGCATGCTTGAGTAATCAGGGTTACAAATAATAGTAGTATTACATCTAAACACCAAAACAAATGCAATCTAAATAATTTATTGACAAAGGCCTTAAATCAGAAAATAGACAGTAGATATGGATATAACAGTACTATTTTAAAATATTCATTGTATGATCAAATTTACAATAGATGGCACTGACGTAGAATGAAGAGAAATGCTCCTAAAACCATTTAATGAATATTATGATGGCACTGACGTAGAATGAAGATCACATGCTCCTAAAACCATTTAGTGAATATTATGAGAAATATAAAAGTAATACAAATGAATATATAGAAAAAATATTTATTGGCAAAAGCAAATGAAAAAATAAAAAAATAAATGAACATATTTTTAAATAAAAAGATTATAATAATTCAGACTAAACAGAATTTTCAACATTAAAGTGAAGAAGAGACTGATGACCTTCAATAAGTGGTGTTTATGGAAATTTCTGCATGATTGAGAGGTTAGAAATCCGTATCTTTAAGTAACTGATGTTGTATTTAAATATGTATAAATGCTAAATCAAACTTTCAGTTCTAATAGTTAATGCAAAACATTTAATCTAAAATAAAATAAAACTGATTTTATTACTTGTAAATATTACAAACTTGATTTTTGTACCTCATAGTATGCATACATTCCTTCTTGGCTTTTAGTAAATGGTCCAGGACCTCCAGAAACAAAAGCTGGTGATCCAACACCAGTAAAATTTGGAAAAGCTAAAATGTATGATCGGCCATAAAATGGAACAGCTAGAAGAAGTTTTTCTGGAGGAATATTGAATGACTTCCAGTAATTCACTGTCCAATTCTTACAAATAAAAATATATTAGTAAGTAAAATGTTTTAAATCTTACTAAAAAACTATCTACTTGTCTAATGTATGTGCGTGTAATAAATAATATTTACAACATATATTATCATAACCAATCAAACATCCTGATTTATAGCTTGCAATGTTATAGATTCACATTGGACTGCACTACTAATTGGCATTTTTGATTGATTATAACATATATGCATGTTATTATTGTTACATTTAAAAAGCTTATCTTTTCTAAATTTTCTTTTATTGTATTAATCTAATTAGTAGTAAGCAGATAATAGATAGATAGATAGATAGATAGATAGATAGATAGATAGATAGATAGATAGATAGATAGATAGATAGATAGATAGATAGATAGATAGATAGATAGATAGATAGATAGATAGATAGATAGATAGATAGATAGATAGATAGATAGATAGATAGATAGATAGATAGATAGATAGATAGATAGATAGATAGATAGATAGATAGATAGATAGATAGATAGATAGATAGATAGATAGATAGATAGATAGATAGATAGATAGATAGATAGATAGATAGATAGATAGATAGATAGATAGATAGATAGATAGGAGATCGATAGATAGGTAGATAGATAGATAGATAGATAGATAGATAGATAGATGAGATAGATAGATAGATAGATAGATAGATAGATAGATAGATAGATAGATAGATAGATAGATAGATAGATAGATAGATAGATAGATAGATAGATAGATAGATAGATAGATAGATAGATAGATAGATAGATAGATAGATAGATGGGAGATAGATAGATAGATAGATAGATAGATAGATAGATAGATAGATAGATAGATAGATAGATAGATAGATAGATAGATAGATAGATAGATAGATAGATAGATAGATAGATAGATAGATAGATAGATAGATAGATAGATAGATAGATAGATAGATAGATAGATAGATAGATAGATAGATAGATAGATAGATAGATAGATAGATAGATAGATAGATAGATAGATAGATAGATAGATGGATGGATGGACAGACAGACAGTCAGATAGACAGTTAATTAATAAATAAGAATACTAGCCTTTGGATAAATATACTATATAAAAACATTTTAATAGCTATAACTTTTTTTTAAAAAAAAATTATAATTTCTTAATTAATAATCCATCATTTGCAACTCACCTAACTCAAGAATATTTTCTGAATCATGATTCATTGAATTAAAATAAAGCATGTAGAAAAAAAAATACATTTTAAAATGTATTTTTTGTATACTTTCCATTCTATTATTGAAAGTTTTTAATTTTACACATTAATTTTTTTTAAAGCAACAATTCATGAATTTATTTATTTCACATATATGCAGTTGAAATTAAATAAAAATTAAATAATATAATGTACAATTTAATGCTGTAGTTTTAATAATATAAATGATGTTTGTTATTGTTTTTTTATCAATACTGTATTTTTTTATGTTGTTATAAAAGCCATCATTATCTTGAATAATTCAAAAATAAATTATAAGATTATTAATTCAAAATTGGCAGCAAGTAAATGATATTTCAATTTATCTTTATTAACTTTTGATTGTATAAATTTGAGTATTAATTGCATAATGTGTGAAACCATTTTTCCCTTTTTTAACCAAAAATACTTTAGACTTATGGACATTATTTTTGATTTGACTGAAATTACCATTTATTATAAGTTTAATCCAAAACTGATTAAATGAATACAATTTAACTAATGTATACACTTTACAATTTACTATTAAAATATACCATCAAAAATTATTTTTAGTTTTGTATAGAATGAAAGTTGTGTTGGTTTTTCGGCTGTATTGTAATTTTTTACATTTGCAATTAAAATCTCTATTATTTTGGATATATCCGAAACAAATTACAATATTTCTGATTTAGGATTGAACAAATAAATGATATTCTCAACTTATGTTAAGAAATCTTTGATAATATAAAGTTAACTTTCAACTCCACAATGCATAAAATTATCCAAAATAATTTAGAATTATAAATAACCATATTTTTGTATGGGTGAAATTAGCATTCATAAAAACCTAAATCCAAAATTGACTGAGTCAATATTTTAGCTGATGAATATATTTAAAAATTTGTTATTAATATACTGTACTTTGTTATTGTATATGCTCAAAGTATGTTTATGATTATGTATTGTACTGAATAAAACTTTGCATATTTTTTCTTTTGCAGCCATTAACAATGAGTCTTCTTCACTTTGTATAGATCATAAATGACAGAACTGATTGAGTTTCAAAAATAGTAGATAAATATTATCTAAATATATTAATCATATTTTAATTCTGAAATCAAAATATAATATTGTATGTTGTATAATAAATATACTCTGTATTGAATTGAAACTTTTTTTAGCATAAATATCACCATTTTATTTTCAGATGATTAAGTTCATCTTATAAAATGGATGTTTTTAAAAGAAAAAGTTAAATCAAAATAAGATACAAATTGTAGCAAATCCTCATATAAGTCAAGCGTTGTTAGCCGAGAGGTCAGCGCAGCAGCCTTGCAAGCAAGCAATTGGTTGCAGACGGTTATTGCGGGTTCGCCTCCCGGTCGACGCTATGACATATGGAAAAAAAAGATCTATCATTTATGAAGGTAAAGACGTATTTATGTAAGATGTGCCTTTTTTTAATTTTATTGTTATTGTTTTTCTTACTATGCGTTAAAGTTATATTTATACACAATTTGGTTAAATTTAAAATTTTACTTATAACTAACTGATCGTTAACTGATCACATCAGCAATATTTAATGATAATGCAATTTTATGTCAATTATACACGCACACACAATGTGTATCAGTGAAAAGGGGATTGATTATTTCTCTCCAAATTTCCTTCAATATCATCACTGAATTAACATGCGTTACATTGTGAAATAGCTTGCAAGTAAAATGTTAAGGAGACAGAATATGAAATGTGACAGCATGGCTTACAGCTTCTTTGATCATCTTTAATGTTCTCCCTGATATTGTAAAACCTTGAAAACGTCTTTGTGACTCATTGTTTCATTGTTATGCATAGACTGACTCATTTTAAAGATTTCAGCAGCAGTTATGCCCAATTTAAAACAAAATTTAATACTAGTGCATCTTTTATCATGAGTCATACATAAAGCACATTGTCATATTTGATGACATAACTTATGATTTAGACTAACTAGCACTTTAAAATTTTTGTGGTTAATAGTTAAATGTTTCCATGTACCACATATGTATGTGTGTATATATATATACACATACAGAATATTCCAAAAGTATAGCATTATTGAGTTAATGTGTAGTATTTTATATATTTTTATAGATTAGATTAATTGAAGCAGGAACGAATAAATCCCAATAATTTTATTTATGGGAAAATGAAGTTTTAAAAAAAAGCCACTCTAAAATTCAATAAATTGCTTCAGAATTGTTTAATTAATAATTCAGAGATGTATTAACAGCTGTCTGAAATTTTAAAAATGGGAATTTTACATGATGTTTAAGAAGAGTAAATAATGATAATTGAACAAATGTCATCTTTGCTTTTGGAAGTTAACAACTAAAAAAAACAACGATTTTTCTTATGAAAAACCCTTAAATATTTCTGCAAATATAGCAGAAAGTAAAATAAAATAATAAATTAGTCAAGCATTATTAGTCGAGAGGTCATCGCAACCGCCTTGCAAGCAAGTAATTGTTTGCAGACGGTTATGGGTTCGCCTCCCGGCCGATGCTATGACATATGGAAAAAATAATAATAATAATAATAAATTAAATACTTACAATATTCAAACGGGATTTTCTAAAGCGGTCTGCCTTACGTTTATATAAAGCATTGTGAAGATTTGTAGCATTGTAACCATCTTCGACCACGTAGTAATCAAATGTCATTAAGTTTATAAAATCTACATTCCTGAAATAAGTTTATTATTAGATTTTTTACTATTTATTACTACTAAAATTTATATACAAATTTTGATGTGTGGTTGAATAAATTATATACAAAGTTTGTTTCAATAAAAAGATGACTGGTGATTGAATCTCCCCAAGTTACCTGCAGCGCCATCTCTTAATTAATACATGTATTATGGACTAATATAGTTTAGCTATGTCCACAAATTTTTTTAAGACAATACCAAGTCTAAATCATGAATTATGACATAAAATGTACCTAGTGAACATTCAATTTTGTTTTAAATTGAGCAAAACTTCTGTTGAAATGCTTGAGATATTTCAAATTGTAAATGGCAGCAAAGTCATGAATCACACAAATATTTTTAAATAGTTTGCAAGATTACATGACAGCAGAGAGAGCATTGTTGGCTTTCTATAAACATGTGTTTTAACATTGCTATGAGAGAATCTTGCCACAAGAACATCTAAGAAGGACAATTTCTGTTCTCATTCTGATTCCATTGTGAATTTAATTAAGTCAATAATCTCTAATATAATAAATGACTAATAAAAATTATTAATACAAAACATATTTTATGTTGTAACTCATGGTCCAGATATGCTAGAACCTTAAAATTTTGGAGATGACTAAAGTTTTTTATTACATAACACAGAGATGTCACTTCAGATAGCTGAGAGAAAAAAATCAGTCGTCTTTTCACTGGCATGTACCCTGTATAGACCCTTATGTTCATTTTTTTTTATCTATCATTTAAATTTGAACTGGATAAGAATTGAAATTTTTATAGGTTCCAAGTAGAATTAGAATTTTTTGTTGACCTAGTTGGATACAGTTCTGGCTTGCACTGTGTGGCAATACTGTATGGAGAGTTTTGTCTGATTTAATAACAGTTATAAGCAAGCATGAGAAATGGTGATCATGTGATTAGCTAGAGTTAAAACAAAGATGGAAACCCTATTAAAATTCTTATCATCAAACATTTGTTAGGCCTGATGAATGGTGTTTTCTGATCTTCTTTAGAGAGATGTTAGAGAATCTTTTGAAATATACTCAAGAACTGTTTGTTTTTATCAATGTAATAATAATAATTTTGTGTCAATAGACATGTTTTATTCAATACTATTAATTACACACTAGAAGAGAAAATAAACCCAGTGTTATTAGATGTCTTATATGTAATATAAAGTTAGCTTTCTTTAATATCTTTTAACTTTTTTATAAATGTGTTTCAGTGAAAAAGGGGCTGTTTTGTTCTACAAATGCCCTGCAACACCATCTCTAAATCATTGCATGTGTTAAGTAACAATACAATTTAGTTTTTCATCAGAACAATTTTAAGTTTGTAGTATATTTGAATCATGAGTGTATCTTTAAAGTTCATCTTCATTACTCTCTCTGCCATTAAGAAATTTTTTAAACTAATTGAAAATATTCTTATGATTTTAATTTTGTTGCAATACACAGTTTGAATCACTTTAAATGTTAAAGTAACAGTTTGGCAAAATTTTAAATAAAATTTAATGCTACCACATGTGTTCCATTGTGATGTGAAGTATGAAAAACTCTTATATTTCATACTATAACTTACAATCCACATATATCAGTGCATTTGCTAAACTATGACACTAAGCAACACATACATTGATTCAAAATGGCATTATCAGCATGTTGGAGGAAAAATAGCCATCAGTCATAATTTTTACTGGAGCACACTTTGGATGTACTGAATGATAAGGGCTTCATCATTTTGCAAGAGGATGAAAGATAGGTTTTATTAATATCAGTAATTCTACACTTCTAAATTTTGTCAATTTGACAGTTTTGAAACAATTATTTATAAATGTATAAAATAAAATAATCCAGAATAAGCCAAAATAAATAAAAGCTTAAAAAAGCAATTTTTATTTATTTAAAAATGTCAATGAGCTCATCTAAATGTTAATAAATAAAATAAATCTTCTGTGCACTTCTGTGCAGTGATTGAATAATGGATTCAAGCATAACTTGTCAATATCACATGATCTTCTGAGTGACAAATCATTTTTAATAAGGTAAATAAATTGTATATAATTTAAAATTATTCAAAATATCTAGCTACATATCTTTATATATATATATATTGTATGGGGTGGGGGGATATCAGGTGGTCAACCCTGGGAGATGGGAAATCATCATTATCCCCAGTTTAACAAGAGAAATAGTTCATTTAAAATTATTTTAAATAATGAGATAAAATATTAAAGTAATAATAAAATATATATATGTGCATTTTTATATATTATAAAAAATGTTATATTCAAGAGAACATGAAGGCTGATAAAATCTCTATGACATCAGTCAACTACTCCTCAAAAGAAATCAGTTAATTCCTTAGAGCAACTATAATTACCATTCATTACCCAGCATTATCAATAAATAAAAGTAAGCATAAATCATCACCATTCATCATCATGAATGATCATAATAAAAATAAAATCAGAATAAAATCAACAGTCCATGTAATTGTCAGCATTGGGAGAGGTATAATTTGGGTAATTTGTTAGTATGCCATGAGATCCCTTCTGTCTAAGGATTGATGGGTTTCAGACTAGCAAGTTGTTTTCTAGAACCCATTTAAAAGACTAATTTGAAGTGCCCCTGGCTTCTTGTGAATCAAAACTCCAGCATAGTAAATTAGTAGACCACTGCTGCTTTAAATTCTTACATCTTCATGGCAGTTCTTTGTATAATTCTTCCAGCCTGGCTAGCTAATTTCTACTACCTTTGCAACTAGCTCTGCAGCTAGCTTATTCTGCTAACTGCTTCTCAAAAAATATTACTGAACAAAACTAAAATATTTTTTTCTTAAATCTTTTATAGTTTTGGATTGATGAAGTGATAAAAACACATTGCACACTGTTTTCAATCTCTGTCTTGATTAAAAACAATTTTAATTTCTCCAAAAGCACTTTTAATTAAAAGCTACATTTTGAAAATTTTATTAGTTTAACTAATTAAAAAGATTTCAAAATAGATAACAGAAATGTATACAAGCATTAATAAAAAGATTTTTAAAAATAAATTGTACTTGATTTTTTTAAGACAAAATCAGAACACAATATTAATTTATTTGTAACTTTTTAAATGTTTTAATTTATAAAAAAATTCTATTTTAAATTCACAACTATTTAATTCTTTTACCAGGATTATTTTATTCCAGGAAAGTAGAAAATATCTACTGAAATTTTTATCTGTGTTTATTTCTACTTTTTCTTTACTTTATTTATTTATTTATATATGTGTGTGTATGTGTGTGGGTGTGTGCACACACTGTGCTGCTATGTGCCATGTAATCCAACTGGTTACATTGCCCTGGTCTGAGAAAAAGGAAAATAGAAATAAAACATCTTTCTAACAATATTTTACCTAATCCACATATATGATCAAAACAAAGTTCATACTAAAACTATATTCTCATCAATTTTTTTAGAGATCCAATAGACATCTGAAGATAACAGAATGAATAGTGATCCACAATTTTGAGATAGATAAAAAAATTCAACCAGTGGACTATAAGTACACAATACACCATGAACACCAAAAGGACTACTTCAATTGAGACACTATAAACTACTACAACTCATGATAAGAAAAATGTGAACATCTTTGAAAAACCCTCTCCCATGGAGGGACTGGAAAATAGAAAAATATGCCCTGCTTCTTTGAGCTTTATGGGCTGGGAAATATAGAACTATACCTTGCTTCTTTTTTTGGAGATTTAAAGACTGGAATCATGGAAGAACTATGTTAACTGATCTGTGATTAACAGTCTTAAATACAAAAAATGGGTTGGAGCAAATATCCAAGATAGAATACCCCTCAGAATTGCATAAAAACATTGCATTCTCAAGCCAATGACAAAAATCTTCATCCATCATCAAAACTAAAAATACAGCTAAACAAACTTCAACAATCAAACACCAAATCCAATCTCCAAAATCATTGATTTTCTATTTAACTCTAAACATGGACCTCTCCAAACATACATGAAAATTACTATTTTATAATTTATAATCATCATCAATACTCTTGTCACATATTTCACAGTAATTTTTAAAATTAATTCTGCATGAAATGCATCCTTTTTTCTTTCTCAGTTGTAGTTTGAAATCAAATTGATAAATTTGAAATGATAATCACCAGTATGTAATCATCTTCATTCTTATGTTGGGCATCCATATGTAATGGTACGGGGAAATACAATGTCATATGTGGGATGATGGTCACCAGTAAGTGAACATCAACTGCATTGAATTGATTAACCATTTCTAATTCTATAGAAAATTAGTGTTTAAACCATGAGGGATCTGAGGAATTGTATTTTTATCTTCAAGTTAAAAAAAAATTAATCTCAAAAGAGATGATCTAACTATAATTTCACCAGCACTCCCCAAAAATAATAATCATTCATCATCATAAAATATTTATCAAAATAAATCAACAGTCAATCTTGTGACTGGATTTGAAATGAGTCTCCTGTAGACCAGGCTAACTATTGAGCCTTTGACAACTTGGGCAATTATTTAAACCATACTTTGTATGCATAAACTTAAGTGTTAATTCATAAGAATACAACCAAAAATAAATAATGTTGGGATATTGCAACATGCTGGTCATCATGAATGCTTTGTCCACTTAATGCCATTAATGTATTGAACAACTATAAAATTAATTTCTAATAGAGTCCAAACTAAATAAAATGTAATGCATAGACTTTGAAAACATTCTCTTCATGCCAATCCAGGAATCATCACCATCTATATACCCATACACTAAACATAAACCTTTCCCATATAGCTGTTATGCACAAATCTAGCTCAAGATGCAAGAATTCTGTAATTCATTACTGTGAGCAAGAGGGAAATAAATTATCTTATTATAAATAATCTTAAGCAATTCATGGGCTTCCTCTACTTATAAATAACTAGTTTTATTAAAATTATTAAGAGAAGAAAAAAAAATTAAATCCTAGAATATAAGATGTCACCCACACACTGCACTCCATGAAACAGGAAATGGATAGAATAAAGTAATTAAGACTAGAAAAAATATATTTTAAAAAACAATTATTTAATATCTAATTAATAACAACAAAAAAATGACATGACAGTAGATAATTTCAAACATCCATTTCATCATAAAAAATAAATAAATATACAGTTTGATAAAATTATATTAACCTATCAATTAATTTTTATTCATGAATTAACTTTCAATTCATTAAGTTATTTCTTTAAAAATAACTAAGAATTTGTTAAACATTTCAAAAATCAAAGATAATACTCTTTGATTTCACCAAGAGGGCAAATTGAAAGAGAAAAAAACAAATATAGATTTATAGCAGACTATACATATATTTTTAACTGGTATTTTATCATTTGTAAGAGAAAATTGACTGGGTTTTATAAAAAATGTCTAATAATTTGAAATATTTTAACTTAGTGAAGTATTTACTGTTATCAATTATTATACAACACAAAAAAAAACATTACATTTATAAAATGAAAAAATTATATTAATAAAAAAATAGTGTGTGCACACACAATAAAAAATAATATCTATAACCATTGTTTTCTTGTTATGGAGGCCTTTTCAGCTGCAATTTTAGTTTTTCCTAATGGAGTTTCTTCTTGAATGCTTCTAAACATGGGCCTGGTTAAATTTGTTCTTTTCTGGATCTGATTCCAGGAAAATAAAAATAGCACTTCTTGTCCATTTGGTTTTCTTACAATTCTATGTGAGACAGATATAGGTAGAAACTTTTCATGATTTTTGTTGAAGGTGAGGTTGCAGATAGCTTAAAGTAGGTTTACATTACCTACCTTTTCTTCCAGTGAAGGTAGGTTGCATAAAAGATGATGCCTAGGTTTTAACTGAAATCTAGCACATGGTTTTTGTTATACAAAACATTTTAGTGCTAAACTCATAGTATACTAAAAGCTTGATAAAAACTGCTATTTTATTCAATAGCTTGGTATCAGCTGGATTAAGCTTGGGCTGATCTCTCTTCAACAGCTACATTAGGAATAATTCTTCTACTGCCTTTTTCAGCAGCATGATTAAGATTTGATTGCTCTCTCTTCAACAGTTAAGTTAGGAATAATTTCTTGTGTATTTTTCAGCCGCAGGATTAAGATTTGACTGCTCTCTTCAACAGTTAAGTTAGTAATACCTCATCACTTATTCACACTACCACATATATTTTTTAGAACAATCTTGCCCACAAGCCAATTACAATCTGTCTCTTACATTATCATTTTCATGACAACCAATTAAATAAAATTTCATAAAAACAATTGTTCAGCCAATTCCCTTCTTAATGATAGATTTGAAAACAAATTAAAAACTTAAAATTTAACAACATAAAATTCTTGACAATCCTTTATAATTAAAAAGCAAATCTTCTTGCAAAAACAACAATAACAACAATAAGATAATCAGTTAATTGCACTGATTTGATTTTTTTTTCATTAAATAGGAATAAAGAAAGGAAAACAACTCTGATTAATTAAAATAAAATTTACAAAATTACTAAAATCCTATTTTGTTTTCCCCTTTTTTAAAAAAAAAAAATTCTTAAATATATTTAATGTTTGAAAAGTTTTATACTATCATATGGGGGTTTTACAAACATTGAGTTAAATAATGACTCTTTAAAAAAATAGATCTAAAAAAACTTAAATAATTTTTTTTTCTCATATCTGAGGAACTTACTGCCAACTATCTAATTATTTATTTTTTTGTAGCGCAGCTATGTAACCAACATGTTGCAATATATATATATATATATAATGTTTTTTTGGTTATATGATGAAATAAAATAATTTTGGGTTAAACTGTGTTAATATTGATTAATTCTTAATGTTTCAAAAAAAATAGCATTTGCCATTGTCAAAATTAACTTTTCAAAGAAAAAACATTAGATCTCAAATAGTAACAAGATTGAGTGTGAGATAAAGAATGAGATTGAGCATAAAATAGTAGAGCATTCAGAATATGTGGATTAACAAAGTGTTTATTTGAGATGTAACAGTTTTTCTTTGAAAAATTAACTTTGGCAATGGTGGATGTTATTTCTTCAAAACATTAGGAATTAATTAGTTTATATATATATATATATATATATATATATATATATATATATATATATATATATATATATATATATATATATATATATATATATATATATATATATATATATATAGTAGTATCATGGTGATTTGGTTATTTTAAATTTAAAAACTATAAAAAATTTATTGGCTTTGATTAATTTAATTTTTATGGTTAAGCAAATATATTCATCACTTCCATTGGTTATGAGATATAGAACATAGTCATTCTTATATTTAAATAATCTCTCATATCAATGTTTATAATAAGTATTATATTATAAAGCATTTTGAATAGCTTTACATGCTGTTTTTTTATAGATCATTAAATTTGTATGAAGAAAATATATTTTCATTGCTATTCTTATTAAAAGATGAAATTACCGATTGTATAAATCAAAAAAATGGTACTCAAATACAATTAATAATTCAAAAATAAAAATAGAAAACAGAATTATAAAAACAACATTACATTTTAATTATGTGTAAAATAAATAGTCATTACCTTTTATATGCTGTGTGTGTGTGTGTGTGTGTGGACACTTCTGTATTTAATTAAGAGTAATAAAAATTAATTGATTTTAGACTTTATTTAGCAAAAATTGATTTGGTTTGCTAAAAATATTAAGTAATAAATTATTTATTAAAAATCAATTCAAAGTTGTTTAAGATAAACAACTGAGAAACTTATAGATATGATTTACTTATTTTGAATAAAAATATTTGTAAAATTATTTTTTCTTAAAACCTGGAAATAAAAGTGTTTTTAGCACCTTGGTTTAAAAATCTTAACTCTAATATTTTGCACAGAAGAAACTATGACAACCTCTTCCAATATTTCATTAACAATGGAAGAAGCTTCTAATGCATAATGGAGAATATTGTATCATTCAGATGTCATGTGATAACAAGTATACTGAGAAAATCCAAGCAATTCTCTACTAGCTTTAAATAGCCCTTTTCTTTTTATCTGCATGATGACAGGCTGGGCCTATATCTAGGCTGAGGCCTTTGATGGGCATCTGCCTTCTTTTCATTATTCCATTAAGAGATATAGAGCATAATAAATAATCAGAAATCATTATTGATTAATTCTTTATTTCAAGAAGTCTCATTTATTATAATCACCTGTCAAGTAGAAAATAGACAAATTCACTTGTGGAATATTTAACACATTGCTGGACATGCGTCAGTTATCATTATTTTGGAAAAATTGTATTTCTTAATTTAAAATAAGGTGTTGATATATTTTCCATAAATTATAATAAAAATAATTATTTTCTTCCGCTACAAGAAAATATATATATAAGTCTCACGGATATGAATGTTATCTAGTTTTCAGTTATAAAAAAAAACATATATTTTTATAATGATATTTTAACTCAGATATGCTTCATATAAGCTTGTGTTAAAAAAAACAAATTTTGAAATGATGAAGATCATTTTGCTATGGATAATAAACTTTGTTTTATCAACAATATGATCAAAATTATTGATCTCATGGATTAAAGACCAAAAAAATGAATGGATTAATTTTATATCTTGAATTAATGAAGTGTTTATTGAAAGCTAAATTTTTAGATAAAAATGATAAGATTTGTTAAAGGAATTACATTTCTACTTATAACAAACTACATCTATATTCAATACTTGAAAATTGCTTTAAGAATTATCCGTGTTAAATATATGAATAATATTCAAAGGATAATGGATTATAAGAAAATATTTAAATCCTACTTCTGATTTGTGGATTCTCCAAACAAATATTAGAAATAATAAACGACCAAATTATAAGCAATCTTTAAAATAAATTAACTTGGATTAATAAGCATACTAATTAAAATTTAATACTTTTTATGCTATTTCCAGAAAGGATGATCTTGGTGAAATGAAGTAAGCAATAAATCAGATAGATTTAATATTGTTTATAGTTGATTGTTAATGTATTAAAGTTTATCAGTAATATTTTATTTAATATCATTATCATTATTGAGATTGAAAGGGATTAAATGTAATCTATTTTAGGATTCAGTTGAACAAATGAAAGTAGTTATCAAATTTATATTAAACAGCTACGGCCACACTTTAATAATGCTTATGAGCTCTTAATATTTTGCTCCTCAAAGTTAAGTGGAGTAATTATTCTTACGCAGATAAGTAAAATCTGTTATGAATATTTTATATATCATTCATGCTGTTAGTATTAATTTTTCACTGTTATCTAGAATACAACAAAGCAGTCTAATGATTTAATTATATTCGTGTTAGCAAAGTATCATTCCTGATGTTCAACCCTGTAATTGAATCCAGTAAAGAATCTTATGGCAAAAATAAATAAGCCCAATGCGATAAATTATTATCTAGGTCTACTAAGCAATGATTTATATTTGCTTACCTTACAAAAGTAAAAACTTCTCCACTATTTGTAAATGAGGTTGGTAATTGGTTAATAAAACAAACTACTTAAGAACGACCATAAGACATTTGTCTTTATTATCCTCTAATGATAAATTAAGAATTATTTTGTGAAATAATACTACAACATATTCCTATTTAATGTGAGTGTCTTCACAACATTGTGTGACAACACCCTTGATATATTCCTAGTTCAAATTAGTTTAGGAAACAAACAGTAATATTTATCAAATGCGTTATATAATTTTTATTACTATTTGTTCTTGTTATTGATTTTTATATTATGCAATAAAGTAATTGTTAATTTTAATATTTTTTGTCGTTTTTAAAAAACAACGTCATTGCTCATTGACAATATTAAAGGTCATATTTAAAATGTAAACTTACATGTAAACGTTTTCTGGATTGAATACATCGTTATTGTGTTAATGCTATCTGACACATAAAATATTAATGGATAAGATGATGTACATAACCCCCTTTTTACACTTGAGTATCCTAGAATGCATAAACACACTTGATATTCGTGCATTCATTAGATAATCCTGAGATAAACTATTATTCAATGAATTTGCTAGCCTTAGTTTTAGAAAACACAGATTAACTTATTCTTAGTTAACGCTTAAAATAAGAAACAATATTTGTTAAGATTTTATTGCTAAAGAAAATAAAAAGTAAAAGTACATGTATTGAGAAATTAATTTATTATTTTATTAAATATGAATGATTATTAGAGTCTAGAAGATAAAATTTGTATGAATAATAATTGCAACTCAATAGTAAATGCTCTTCTTCCTTTCTCGTCTCAATCGCATTTTTCACATTAGTGGTTTTATTTACCTATCCTAGGTTTGAATCCTTCAACCTAATTTTAAATCTAAGCCGAATAAAATTTGAAAATGTTTAGCTACCATTCAGGTTCAGAATTTTTTCTGGGAATTCGTCTATATGTGTGTGGGTTGAAAATTTAATAGAAAAAAGATGTAGAGGCATGATATCTTTTTTTGCATGTGTTTAAAATATAGCATCTTAAAAATTCACAAACATTATGAAAACATATATTGCTTTTCTTTATGTTAGAATATATGTAAGTTATTTCATAAAATAAAAATACATAAATAAATAAGAATTAATGTATGAATGATCTTATAAAAGATTATATGTGCATCTGTGTGTGAGAGAGTATTTGTAGCACATTATATATACATTGTCAACACTAATCCAAAGAAAATTGGAAATTTCTCATATAATTGAATTCAATGCTAAAGCAGACTACCATAAAATCATATACTTATAAATCTATTTTCTTAACCACACATACAATACTGTATAAGTTGACTTTACATGTGGTCTGTTTCAAATAAGTACTCATTGATTACATCAGCTATTCAACTGTGTAGTAAGTATTAATCTCTTTTTGTTAAGTTAGAAATTATCATATTTCTTTTCAGACTTAATATTATTATTATTTTTATTTATATAACTATAATCTTTTTTATTATTATTTATTTATATATTTGACTTTCTCCATTCATTCACAATATCTTATATTTTTAAACCCTAATTTTATCTTTATGGTTGTAAACATTGACACAAATATGTAAATGACATATACTAGGCATTTCATATCTTGCTCATGAATGAAGAAACTTGAACGAAGATAACTATTATAATTTCTAATCTAACACAAAAAAGTGATTAGTAATCATTTGATTATTTACTGAAAGATTGTTATAAAGTATATTTATAAAATATACATTAAATTAATTGAAAGTAAAGATCTCTCCAATTGCCATGTGAATCACTCTAAAATCTTGCAGAAACTCATAAGTCTAACTGACAATTAAATAAACAAAATGAATCTCATTTTGTTTGACATCACCAATAATTTATATGGAAAAAAATTAATCAACAGACATTGTGAGAATAACATTTTACTCATTGTAAGTATAGATAAAGCCTTATTAAATATAAGATTCCCAAGTCAGAATCATTAAGTATTCATTTTTAACA
Organism: Epiperipatus broadwayi; assembly: GCA_028023455.1. Taxonomy (NCBI): domain Eukaryota; kingdom Metazoa; phylum Onychophora; class Udeonychophora; order Euonychophora; family Peripatidae; genus Epiperipatus; species Epiperipatus broadwayi. Next base: position 678,438 of record JAQFVV010012620.1, on the reverse strand, counting down.
ATCTTGGAAATCTGCAAAGTCTTAATAAATATGTAATATTGTAATATAGATGTGAAATATTATGTATTTTGAAAGAAAAGCTCTCTTCAATCAAACATAAAAAGCATAAAATTTCACACAGAAAATAGAAACAGTTTGTTCATATGGCAAACATGTGTAGTGGATGAAAAGATCTTCACTTCAACGAATTTGCATAATATTTCCTAGTCTTGTATTTTATAATATACATTAAATAAGTACAGAAGCAAATAAACTTGCTATTTGGGGACTTATGATTTGACCTAACTGAAGTAATTTATTCAATCAAAATAATTATTTGAAATTATTTATGTTTTTCCAGGGTTTACAATTATAAGTTTGAGAGAGATAACTGTGATTTACAATATATATAACTGTGTATCTATAATTATATTTAGCATCATGTTCAACCATTATCAATTCACTGCAGGATGATTTCTTAAAATTAAATCCAATTTCTCCAATGTATAGTTTCTTTCATCCACATCACATTAACAAACTTCTTTATTTCTTCCATCCATCTCACGTGTCTCTTTTTAGGTCTTTTATAATCTCCTGGGATCCAATTTAAAAGTTCAACTATCCATCTATTATCATCTCTTCATCTCTTCTAGTAATATATTGATCCCAGATCCACTTCAATCTTTTAATTCTCTCAATAATATCAGTAACACCTGTTTGTTCTGTTATCCATATCTTTCATTTTTGATCTCTTCTTGTTATTTCTAACATACACTTTTCCATGCTGTTGAGTGTTCTGAAAATTTTTACAGTATTTTTATAAAAAGTATTTTGTGAATTAAAAGTGGGAGGCAAAGAAATAAAAGTAAATGGGAATTATTTAAGTTGTGTAGATTTTGTAGATAATGTAATTGTTTTTGCAAATAATATTTTGAACTTCGGGAAATATTGCAAAGAGTTATCAGATGAAAGTAGGACTAAATGTAAATGCTAAAAAGACTAAAGTAGCATTCAATGGATTTTCCCAAAAAAAGAATAAAAATTGATGATGTTGAATTAGAAAAAGTTAACATCTACAAATACTTTGGTGAGATTACTAATGCAAATAGAAGCATAATGGATTAAATTAATCATAGAATTAAACTTGGATGGAGTACTTTTTGGTAGAAATAATTAAATATTAAAAGAAAATATATGTGCTTGAAAGGGGAGATTTTTTTTAAATAAATGTTTTCCCATTTCTTATTTATGAATATCAATATATATATATATATATATATATTGAGCAAAAGTACTGAAAACTCATCAGTGAGCTATAAGTAAATTAGCGATCACCCAAACATAAATGTAGAATAGACCCGCCTATATTTAGCTTTTTATTTTATGTATAACATACCATTTGCTGACATATTAACATACATAGTTTGATTTATGTATACTAATATAAATTCAGGACAACCATAAGCTATTCTGAAATCACTATAACTAATGAGAGAAAAAGGCTGAGCCTCATATTTTAATAACCTCTAAGCATCAAATTAATCTTCAATTAATAGATGTAAATAAAACTTTTTGACAGCCCGAATATAGATGAAATTTGATATTTAGAGGATATTAAAATATGAGGCTCAACTTTTCCCTTACAGTTGTCCTGAAATTACATTAGTATACATAAATCATGCTCTGTATATTAGAACATCAGTAAATGGTATGCTTATATACGATCAAAAGCTAAATATAGGTAGATCTGTTCTATATTTACATTTACTGATAATTTACATATAGCTCGCTAGGGGCTTTCAATGTGAAGTCACTCAAATTTTATCTATATTCGGGTTATCATAAAACTATATATACACATATTATAGTCTGTTTTTGAGGCTTAATATATATAAGATAATAAATAAATGATGTACAAATCTCTCAAATAACTTTTAAATAGTATTAGAAGTTTTGCTAATGCGAACTCACTTGGCCAAAGCTGAAGGATCATATGCCATTTCAGCGGTTTTTTTATCAGCAGATACTGCAACACTTAAAAGCAGCTTGGATTTTTTTTTAGGTAAATGCTCATTATCAAATGCTTTCCGCAACCCCTAGTATTTAAAATAAATAATAATAATAATTTATTTCATTTATTTAATTATTAAACAAATAGTACATATAAAACAAAACACAATAACTCTTAATAAGTAGAACTTATGTAAAAAGTTATTCATAAGAATCATTATATTCCAAAATAATTCCAAAAAATAGGAATATATATATTATTATAGAGATAGAAAATAGATATAAACATTAATTGCACTCACAAAAAAACAAAGTGTGCGTATATATATATATATATATATATATATATATATATATATATATATATATATATATATATATATACAACAATCCTTTTTCAAAACCTTATGAACAATGTAACAAATGGAATCTCAATTCAGTCAATATAAAACATCTGATTTTCAAAACATATATTCTGTTTTTTCTATTCATTTACTTTCAACATGAAAATAAAGATAGGAACTTTCAATATTCACTCAATTCCAAAAAACCCCAGCTAAGTAAATGGATTCAATTTACACAGCCACACATCCTGTGTCTGCTGAAAACAAATGTGTATATAGTGTTTCTCAGATTGGCCCCATAACCTATCTAAGGACCCAAGGTTTTTGCTCATGTTCACAAGATTCATCATCACCTTTAGGAGGTACCGGACTGGTTATCACAAGAACCTGACAATTTTCATCCTTTAAAATCATATATATCGACCTAAACTTACTTATAGTCACCATCACCATGCTGTTGCACTCAATCATAATTTTTGTTTACATACCTCCTAGTCATTTTAAGATTACTACTTACCATCAACTCACTACTATCATCAACTTCTTACCCAGTTGTTTTACTTGGTGATTTTAACATGAGTTATCACATTTTTGTTTCAAAGTGGTTACATCAACTTGTAATACCCCTAATGAATGCTGAAGGTTTCTTACCACCCATCTCCATTTCATTCTACAACCATTGTCACACCTCAATTATTGATTTGTGCTTTTATTTATCCATGCTTCATCACTTAATTAAATTAACACTTAATCCCTCACTCTTTTCTGATCGCTCTTGTCAAATGTTCAAACTCAATCTAAGTGCAATGCAAACATCAACAATTCAACTTCATAAAACAATAAGAATAATTCTTCTTACACACACTTTCGAATTTTTGTACTCTGATACATATATTTTGCTATTTAAACTTAGCACTATGCAACTTGATTCTGTTCAGTGGTACATTTCCTTTATCAACATTCTATCATTCAATATAAATCATATTACCAGAACCATCCTACCACCCTCAAGACTCCTAACTTTGGCTGATGAATTACATAAAAGAATCATCATGTGTAAATCTGCTCCAGATAAAATACCTACACACATATAAAAAGAATTAGACAATTATATAATGACACCTGCAATACTCTAAAAGAGTACCTTGCCACAAAAAAGAAAAAAGTCTGTCTAACAAAACAACACACCTGGATATGAGGATACATTAGATGGTCCCTGGAATATCCTTCCACTATCAGAGTTCCACAACCATTTGAAATCAAGGGTGTCACCAAATCTGGACATAATATAATAGAACCAATATACAAGTATTTCAAACAAAAGCTGTAGTCACATTGTGCCTTCACACCACCTGAAGACCTCTTTGGCCAACCAGAGTTATATAAACTATTCCATATTACTGACTTCTTGTTGAAGCTAATCACAATACCAAACTCTTGCCATTCAGGGCCACATGGAATCCCTAAATTTGTATTTTCACATCTCAGTCAGTTTACTACCACATATCTATGTTATATAGCAAATTATCTATCACAAAGCTTATATAACATAAAATATCTATATCCAATCTCCTTAGTTCCATTCAACAAAAAGCAAGCTTCAATATCCAAATCTATCTAATCTTTGACCAATCTCCATGGCAGCCTTTGGTATTAAAATCCTGGAAAATATTCTAAAAGATAAAATCAACCTGTACATCCTACTTTTATTATCACCAATGCATCATGTTAAAAAAGTTCCTCAACAGGCCAAGCTGTCCTCATTTTCAAAACTATTGTAAATTCAGTGTGAGAGCAAAAAAATATGCTCCAATGGCTATTCAAATTGACATTGAGACTCATTTTGATTCAGCTCCTATTCAGACACTTGCAAACACCAAAATACTTCATTCTCTTTTCTACCTACTAACCAATCTACTACTTAGTCATGAAATTCATATTACAATTAATGGCAGAACATAAACTTCATTCTCTCCTCACCAATTTATACCTCAAGGATCTCCACTCAGTTCTTTATTATTTATGTTCTACATTAACCCTCTCATAAATAAGATACAACAAAAATTTCAATAAATTGAAATTCCACACACTGGACTATATATACCATGTATTGCATACATGGATGACCTTACTGTTTTTCTTACCTCCAAAAAACAACTACCTACTCTGGAGAAAATACTTGATGAATATACCTTCAAATATAACTCAAAATCAACATTGATAAAACATCAGCTTGGTTTCTTTACACTGGCAAGATACATAACACAAATTTATCATGATAAACCAACTAATTTACTTGGATTTCCTTTCTACCTAGGATCCTCTGGAATGAGACAAAAATATACAAAAAAAACTAAATGATACTGAACATATACCCAATTTTTTCTCCAAAACCAACTCTCATTATATGCAAAAGTATACCTTTTCAATCAACTTGTAACATAAAAATAATTTATTAGTCACCAATCATAAAATTCACTAAATTTTTCACTTCATCCATTTACTCACTCTGTAGCAAGCTATTATGGTAAAGAAAAGTAGTCTCCATCTCTGCAAAATGACAGTCTTCCACCAACCAGAAATGGATTAGTCTTCACTCCATTCAAATTTTTCACAAACAAAAAAGTGTTCATCACCTTGTTGCACTGATAAGAAGTTTTCCAGCTCTCAAATGTCTTCTTCAAACAACACCAAAATACCAACCACCACCTTTACATGGATATTTGTCTTTGCTCATAAACCAACTCCAAACCATTTATGATCAACTGTCTCTTTTTTTGGATGTTAGTAGATACATCTATTGGAGCATTTATAATATGTGTCCAGACTTAACTATTGATCCTGTCACCAATGCTAAATATGAGCAACAGTCAGTTGATTCAGTGATTCAAAAAATGGTCATTGGAATCTAAATATTTTGGCTTTCTCTTAAGGCTAAATCTTCATCCTCTACCTACCTCCTATTTCCTTAAATATCACAGGTTTTACACCAAACTTCATCCTTTTTGTTCCTTGTGCCACAGAGAAGAAGAAATGAAATAGCACCTATTCTGCACCTGCACAGTTCTGACAAATACCTGAGAAATTATGATTAACACATATAGATAAAGTAACATCACACTTGATCATCTAATAGATATGCTCAGTAAAGGCTCAATACCAGCAACCCATGCAGCAACTTCTTGTTTATATACTTTGTGGTATGGTGCACCAGATCTACTTTCTGCCTTGGAAACAACATCAGAAGGCACCCCACCACATTCTTTAATAAACTTCAACATCTGAAGGCCAGAGATAACAAAATTGCTCAACCAGATATTTTTTCTGCTACATAGTCATTATTAAAACATGAGACAGATCATAATCTCAAACAACCAAATGGCTTTGCTGTAACAAGGACAATTTTTTTTGTTACATATCTCATTTTCAACAATTTTTAATCACCACATTTATGTATTGAATAGTCCAAATGACATATTTAATTCAATCAAAATGTATAGATATTTAAGATCTCTATATTTTCTTTTAAAAGAAAGATGCAAAATAATTTTATTTCCCAGAGAAACATATTTGGAAAACTTATCAGACATTGACTGTAGTAAATTACATCCCTGTTTAGATCTAGGATTCCAAGTAATTGAACAATATTCAATGATGAGAAGAACTAATGACAAAAATAATTTGAATTTTGTATCATCACTGAAATGATAACCATATCTTAGAATGGGACCTATAATTTTTAAAGCCTTACCAATAATCATTTGCAAATGAGAAAGAAATGATCCATTGCTAGAAAATATCACTCCCAAAATTTTTTGGTATTCAATAGAATTAGTCTCAACTCTAAAAAATCTGAAGTTTTATATATTTTTTATTTTATTAACTCTCACAAAATTAAGGAACATTTACTGAAATTAACAATCATGTTATTTAGATCACACCAAGCATTAAAATTATCTATATCTTTTTGAAGAAGAGTGCAATCAATCACTGGTGTGATTTTTCTAAAGATTTTACAAATATCAGCATAGCACAAAAGATAAAAAAAATTTAAACAATCCTTAATGTCATTTATATAAATCTTAAAAAGCATTGGTGCTAAAATACTACCCTGAAGAACTCCCAAATTACATTCAAAATTATATGAAATATTATTATTAAATTTGATATATGTTGTACGACCATGAAGAAAGGATTGAACAATAAATAAATTTAATAGATAAACCCATTTTATATAATTTTTGAAGAAGAATGGTGTGGTTTACTTTACCAACAGCTTTTGATAAATCAAAATAAATAACATCAAGTCTCTGCTGGTCCTCAATTGCATGTGCTATATGATCATAAACTATTAGCAAATTAGTTTCTATAGATATATTAGGAATAAAACTATGCTGTGAAGAAGAAATGAGTTTACTAACATCTAAAATATTTTTATTATAAACACACCTCTCAAAAATTCTAGAAATAGTATGTAAAACAGATATAGATCTATAGTTATTATCATAATGACATGAGCCATTCTTAAAAATTGGGACCATTTTGGCACACTTAAGAACATTAGGAAAAACACAAGAATTAAGTGATAAATTAAAAATAAATGCAAGAGGCATTGCAATAAATTCAGCTAGATCTTTGTAAATAAATGAAGGAATATTATCATTTCATAAATTAGAATGAATTTTAAGTCACTTAATAGCTATCAGAACATTATTTTGAGAAACATAATCAAACATTTAGTGAATAGTAGGAGAATTGCAAAATAATGTGATTTTTGAAGATATTGTATCATGTGATGAATATAAATCAGCAAAATATTTGGAAACATCATTTGCACTTCAAGTGAAACCATGAGTATCTTGAACCCTTTTCTTACCCAAACCAGACTTATTAATAAACTCCCAAAATTATTTAGGGTTAGAAGAAATATTAATCTCAACTTTTCTAATACAATTTTGCAAATCTTTTATAAACATGCTTAGTCAATCTTCTAAAATTAATAAAATTATTATAAAAAAAGATATTCTGTGTTTTAAAATAAATTCTGTAATGATAAGATTTCCTTTTAATAATCTTAATAAGATTGTATGAGAACCAAAGAGAAAAGTCCTTATGCAAAGACAATTTATTGGGAATATGCAAATCAATAAAACTATTAAGAATCTTTAAAAGCCCATCTAAGCAATGATTTACATCATTATAAGAACATAATAAATTCCAATTAATCTTAGAAAAGTTTTTACAAAACTCAACATAATTACCTTTCCCATAATCCTTTTTTGAAATATTAGAACAATTGACCTTTGAGTGACAAATGTTAATATAAAGCTCAATAGGTGGATGATGAGTGTCAATAGGAAAATTAACAGAGACAAATGTTGAATTACATAAAACATAATCCAAAATATAATGAGAGGCATTAACAAATGGGTTGTCTTGCTTAAGTCATAAAAATTTACAAAACCATAACATTCTAGAAGCTTTAGAAGACAAAAACAAAAAGTGTGTAGTAATTTTACCCTGATATAAATCTGGAATATTTAAATTACTGGTAATAATAACATTATCATAGCCAATTAGAAAATCTTCAAGTGATATAATCAAATGCCAACAGTGACAAAGTGGATTTGAGATAAACATTACCTAAAATAAATTTAAAATTGTGATTTAAAGTAATTTCATACCATGTACATTCACAAAAAAGAAGTAAAATAAAGTTATTTATAAAAAAAATCTTTATAAAAAGAAATCAGAGTACCACCATCTCAAGAAATATTTTCCATAAATCTGTCAGTTCACAAAACACTAAATGTATCATCAAGAAAAGAACAATCAAAAAATTGTTTGTTCTGTTTTAAAAAATTGTTTAATTTGAACACATTTAGTTTGCATCCTTCTGACATTCATGTAAAAACAAAAAAGGTCTACCATGTTATCCACAAAGATAATGAAAACAGCACAAATAAGACTAAAGAGACAAAAAAAGAAAGGGATAAAAATAAAAATAATAAAATAAAATAAATTCAATAAAATAAATTCAATAAAATAAATTCAATCAAAATCTTAAAATCTTAGAGAATTGGCCAGAGATCCATAAAAAAATGTAAGCACTGCAAGGCCATAAATTAGGAGATATTATTTTATTATGTTTATGTGCAGGAACATAAAAGCAAGAAGATTTAGAATTATTCATATTGACTATATAATAAACAATATTAGTTTTTAAATTATTTTCAAGAAATAATTTGACAACTTTTGAATTGAGATTTACTGGCATATTAAAAAGAAAATATCTATTGTAAGTTATGTTGATATTAGAATAAACATCAGCAAAGAATCCAGTAAAATTAGATTTATTAAATCCATCAAATATATTTACTTTTTTAGTTCTTAAAAACTCATTCTTACCAGATTATAAAGAGGAGTATCCAAAATGATTTATTTCATAGTTACTACTTGAATGAAAGTTATGCGAATGTGATCTATAAGCTGGAATGAATTTGGGAGCAATATCTGGATAACTGAGGATTTTATGTTTAGTAGACTTTAAAGGAGATAAATTAACAGTAAAACCTCCATTATATCTTTTCTTCATAAAAGAAGTATTCTGTGATTTATGAGCTGGAATGAATTTTGGAACCATGGCTGGATAATTGAGTATTTTAGATTTCATAGACTTTAAAGGAAATAAAGTAACAGGGAAACCTCCATTATATCTTTTCTTCATAAAAAAAGTATTCAGTGATTTTAATTTTTTATGGAAAAAAAATCCAGAATCAGAAAAACTATCATTAATGGAATTTTCCTCAAGCTAGGATGAGTTATAAAAATATCTACTTTTAAATTTGGAATTAGACAAATTCCTAAATACATTATTAATATTATTATGAGAATTAATTTCATCACTAACTAAATTATCTTCAGGGCAATAGAATGAAGGTTAACATTCAATGTTCAATAGAAAACAAATAATCTCTAGCAATGGAAGAACTAAAAATTTGATCAGAATAATCAGAAGATGATAACATGCATTGAGTGCCAATATCATTAGTATTGATGAGTTTATCTTTGATTCTTGAAGAATTCCTACAACATGTGATATTTTAATTATTAAATTATATATTAAAAAAGAGAAAACATAAGATCATTTCAAAAGAAAAATTGTTAGAATCATGAATAACATTGTCAATTAAACTATCTATAATCTCAACATTATTATCAGAGTCAAATTCATTTACAGCAGAGTTTCCAACCTTATTGTCTCCATAATTAGGAGATAAGTCAACATCTTCATTAGAAAGATAATCTAAGGATAAAACAGCTTTATTATTGTCAAATTCATTTACAGAAAAATTTCCAATACTATTATTTCCATTAATAGGAAATAAGTCAACATTATTAGGAGATAAATCAGTATCAACATTAGAAAAATCATCTAAGAATAAAACAGTTTTATATTTGTCACATTCATTTACAGAAGGTTTTCCAACATTATTATTTCCATTATTAAGCGATAAGTCAGTTTCTACATTAGAAAGATACTCTAAGGATAAACATCTTTATTTTTATCAAATGTATATACAACAGAATTTCTAACATAATTGCTTCCATCAATTCTGCTAAAGATAAAATTAGTTAATTTAACTATCTCAAACTCATTATCTGAAATATAATTATCAAAAATACTATCTGCCAAGAACACCTTGGACATATTATTACAATCTATACATTTATAAAAGCCAGAACCAATAATAAGAAAAATATCAGCATCAACTTTACTTAATCTAAGACAAGAGGTATGAAACTTCGCGTGACATTGACCAGAACAATTGATACAGTTAGAGGGATCCGATATAACAATAGAACAGACTTTGCAAACAGATTGGAATAAAACCGAGCTACAATCAGAGATTAAATCAGAAATAGGTAAAACAGAAAGAGGTGGTTTTATCTTAAAAGTTTCGGAGGCATAAAAATTTAAAGTAACAGAAGCTTTCTAATAGTAATGATGATGATGATGATGATGATGATGATGATGATGATGATAATAATAATAATAATAATAACAACAACAACAACCAAAGTTTTAAACATTTTTTTAAATATAATGCAAAATGATTTATTGGTTTTTTTAATAAATATTAGTTTAAAAACGAAAAATAATAATTATTGTATAATTTTTTTAAAATAGATTTCCTACCTGAACCAAAAGTAAAAAATTAACTTTGTCTTCAGGTGTGCCATTTCTCGCAGCAGGATATTCCCAATCCAAATCTAAGCCATCAAAGTTGTATTTACGTAACAGCTCAAGGCACGAGTTGATAAAAACTTTCCGAGAGTCAGAAGTTTTAGACATTTGTGAAAATAAAACCGAACCAAATTCCCATCCACCGACACTGAGAATCACTTTTAAATTACGGTTCTTCCTTTTTAAATCTGTGGTTCGTTTATACAAATCTAAATCAATAAAGATAGCATTATTATGATGATCATATTGTCGTTTCAATTCTGCCTTTCTAAAAGTGAAAAAATCTAATATAATGCGTTTATTGTTATATAATAAATTAGAACGATTCAACAACTAAATTCATTATTCACCATCATTTATTTTTAAAATTAAAAATTATAAACTCATGTAAAAAATAAAGCACAGGTACTTCAACGTGTAAATCACAGTAAATAAAATATAATAATCGAAGCGCATTTTAAGTCGTTAGTATTTTACATTCTATTTACTCTGATTTACATACTGATTTAATCGCTAATATTACCATTACATAAAAAACATAGCGCTATATAAAATAATATCTCATTATATATATATTGTTATATATATTAATCTTTGTTAATATATGACTCCTACTTATTGTTTCACAAAACATTAACTGAGTACAGTAAAAATTATGCATGAATAAAGTTTTAATATTTTTCTCACGTAAATGACAGAATAAAAACTTGATTCCCAAATTTCATTCTAAAAATCATGTGCGCACACACACACACACACACATATTTCTTAGGTATATTTAAAACTGCCACTTCACCAGATTCTTAAAACATATAAAAGGTGGGCATTTGGAAAAGATAAATGATTTCTAAAATGCATTTATGCTGATAGCATTCATCAGTTGACCAAATCAATATTTCTTCAACATGTATAAGATATATGTGGGTGAGAGGAAGTGTAAAATAACTTTACAAAATGTATTTCAGGATAAAAGTTTGTTAAATAGCTTCACATAACAAAAACAGTGAAAGAAAAGGCATTACTCATTAGACTTGAATGGTGAAAATTTGGGCAATTTTACATCTTTGTTTTAACCCCCAACTTTATTTAGTTCTTGAGTGTAGTGCATTAGTTTAGTCTCTTCTTCTTCTATTATATGCAAAACAACAATTACTATAATTAATGCATTAAGCCTTTTTACATTTATTTGTAAGAAATTTCACAGACATATCCTAAATAACCACACTGAACGTACTTTGCTTTTATATATTTAAATATCATATTCATCGCATATGTTTAACTATTCAGTCTTATTTATTTTTTGTCTTATTTTATAAACATTTGAATATGTAAATTAATGCATTGTACAAGCTTACACACACCTGCACATATATAATGTAATATATAAGGGCCTGTACAGTGTATTAATTTACATATTAAAAACAGTGCGTTGAATGTCTGCCCATCCCTCGCATATGTATGTAAATGAGTTATTCTCTAATACATGAGGGGTCAGAATGACTAAACAGTCAACATGGGTAGGATAACAACCTTGGCATTAACTAGGGCTTTCAATGTTTCATCATCAGATTTTCAATAAAATGGATGGCTGAAGAGTTGTGGGTTGGAGTAGTTTGAAGCCTGTCCATTAAAGTATGAAGATTGGCTATTTTAATATAAAGCTGAGCACTGATTGTATATATGTGTGGAGATAGTAATCTGGACCAACTGATGATTGCTGGTTTAGCATAAAATACATATATTGGTGATTATTTATCTTTTCAACATGTGTATGATCAGGTGGGCCAGCAATATGAGATGGCATGGAGAGCTGAGGGTCATGTAAAAGTCTGAGTTTGAATCCCTTATATAATCATTTGAATAATAAATCCTTATGAATTGCATGAGATTGCTTTTTCTCAATGTATATTAATAAGCTCTTCTAAATTCTTCAATCAGTTTTTGAAAATATTATAAAAGGTAAAAAAAAAAAAAAGATTTAAATAAGACATTGTAGGATAAAAGTTTCTTGAATAATCATTTACAGAGAGATAGGTTGTTAATTAGCAGGTAATGAGTGATAGTATTTTTTCATCCTTGTTTTAAATGAATATTCATTTACCAACCAGTATTAAATAACTATTCTGTTTGTTTTTGCATCATCTATTAAGGGGGGAGTGAATTAAGCCCAGTGAATTTTTTTAATTTATTATGTTGAAAATAATGGGGGATTTCTGTAATCAAAAATAGTAAAACAACCTTTAAATAGCCCATTACAATCAAAGGTATTTCAATAACCCTAAAAAGAGAGGATAAAAATCCAATTAAGCTTTCCAACTGTCAATTGGAAGAAGTTTTTGTAGTTTTCATCCTTGGTTTAATTCTCTAGCTAAAAATATCAATTAACTGACTAATTATCTGAAAATTAATCCTATGCCTATTTGAAACTTGAAAAGATTTTTAAGCCTTATACAGCCTGAATATACTTATATTGTGGAAATGGCAGAATAGTGCATTACTACTGTTTCACGAGGTATAGGATGCCTCACTAAATTAAGACATGGTTATGTTTTTATATATAATGTTTAATACTTTAATCAGCATCTCTGTTTTTTTATGTAACACTCTGAATGCTAATTTATTACCTATAATGCTTTCCGTTATTACTTATTGTTACTAAAAAAAACAGTATTGAATATCCAGACAAAGTTTAATAAATGCAATTCATTCTGTGATTTTAATTATTCATCAATCTCTAGGATAAAAGAGAGTGTGTGTACCATAACTTTCATCCAATTTCAATATGAGTTTAAGAAAGACCTTCAGCTATTAGTTTATCAAATATTATAAAAATATATCTTAATAGTTATGTTTCAAACTCTTTTTAATAAGAACCTTAAGCATTCATTTAAATTATGTTTATATGTATTTACCTATTAACCATTTGCTTCTTACTTTTTACTTTTATAGAATTGTCAGTTTTAAACTTCAGATTCTGATATTTCATTGTTAAATTGATTATTTACATTTCTGCAATCTAAAGGCTTTTGTCCATAGTTTCAATAAAGTATAATTTGGAAAAAAAAAACATTAAATAAAAAAGTAGAAATTTGAATTTGTATATTTCACATATGATCCATCTGCATGATTATCATCATTAATCTCTCAATCAGTCTTTTTATCATTTTGTGCACTGGCTCAATCATGTAGTTGCTCTCACCCCTTCTCTCCCCCTCCCCCTCTCTTTTTCTCTTCAAATATATTAAAGAGTCATCTTATTCATAATTGCATTATTCTATTTAATTACTTCTATTGATGTATATTATCCCAAATTTCTGATATTTATTGGAAGACTTAAAACCACAAATATAAAGAAACTATTGCAAATATCTTTGTCTCAATATGTGGTTTTATTACTGGAAGTCATGAATATATTATTTACTGGTAATTTGTTTTATTTAAAACTATTATTTGACATTCAACACTATTTTTACATATAATTCTATTTGTTAACTATTTATCTCTGACTTTTGCTCATTAGACTCCTGATTTGGTAATAAAGATCTTTGTGCATTGAGCTCAAATGTATGCTCTATGTCAGTGATCCATCAATTATGTTTTGTTTTTTTAATATATAACATTTTTACATTGTGCATTACATGTCTCTACTAACCCTTATTTTTCTTGTTTTTGCTCTTTTATCCAAACCACGTTTTGTTAATTGATTCCTACATCCAATTAGATTCATCTTCATCTAACTTTATTCCAGTATACATTTTATCATTTTCAATTTCCATCACAACATATTTTTATTTACAAAAGTCTCTCTAGGTAAATTTATCTGACCACTATTGGTTACAGCCAATAGCAACTTGGTTTATATCCTGATGAGACCAGTAAAGGCTGAAATGTATCTGATTTAACTTGCTATGTCTTTATTTGCTTTGCTATATATAAATGTAAATTTAATTTCATTCCCACAAAAAACCATGTAATATAGTAAACGAACCAATAAGAAATAAGTCTATCACTGCACCAAATCTGGAAAATATCAAGAAAATTCCTTTAGAGCTAGAATCATCACACTACATAAATATTGCAGAAACGCCTTAAGATTGTCAATATAAAACCACATTAATGATCATAAATCAAATATTAATTAATATTTATATATTTAATAAGTTATATATAAAAATAATTTAATTATAATGAGTTTTCTATATATATTTTAGAGCCATCTGTTGGAATCTTGAGTAATTAATAAATGCTAATTGGCAGTACTTTTAAATTCACATTGAATGTTATACACTACATATACATTGGCTAGTTTTTAGACTATGGTCTTCATCTATGAGAAGCTTGCATCTCCTGGATTCTATGCAACTCTCATCTGTCTGTCTTTTACACTTTCTTTGCTACTAAATTACCAGTATGAAACTCAAAGACATCTTAATGTCTAAATTCAAGCCAATATTTTTGTATAGTTATATAGAATTTCATATAAAATCAATAGCTATATCAAATTTGTCATAGATAGCTCTGCAGTAGAGAGAACTGCTTTTAATAGTATATGTCAAACATGGTCATGTGGCGTTTGTACGTTTAATAATTTGTTTTATATAAATGTAATATCCGAAATTAGATTAAGATAATTAGGTAATAAAATATGTCTAAATGATAATCAGCAATTAAGGTTTTAGTAGTTCATTTAATTTATTTTAGTAGCTCTAGTATAAAGTTTATTGAGATTTATTTTTTAATTCTTCTTTGAATAACTTTATCAGTTAGATAAAATGTTACATGCAATTCAATTTTAAAAAGGTATTTTTAGTTATCATTATTACTATATTTTGTTCGCAATATATATAAAAAAATTAAGATAGATAGATATATTTTTTAAAAAAAAAAAGTGGATCAAATATATCTTACTCAGTGCAGTAGGTAAGTTACTATCAGGAGGAAGATCGAGGTCAGGACGTGCGCTGACTAATTCGTAAGTCTCAGAAACATTTGCAAATGCATACATTAAATGAGTACAAAGATTCGTGTTAATCATCTCTGGTGAAAAATTACTTGGACTTGGCCGCAATATAGCCGTAATATCATAATAACAAACTATCTTGAAATCTGCAAAAATAATGTCAATTAATGAATAAATACCTCTGAAAAAGTTTATCTAATATAAAAAAATATATATTTTTTAGGCAATATTTGTTACATATACTATAAAAATTATATAAAAATGAAAATATAGCAACAATAATATTTATTTTTATAACCATATCAAAAAGCTAAAAGTACTTTTTTAAATATAGAACATTATTATTTATCATCAATATAGATTTGTATATAAATATATATTTTATTATAACTTTATATATATATATTAATAAATTAACCATCAATCAATGTTTATTATTCCAGCATAATATTTATGACAATAGCAAATTCTAAATACAGCAGAGCCACCTAGTGCAAGCCTTGGTAATCAATTGATACAAGAAGGTTTGTGCATAAAATCTCTATCTAGTGCCTACTCATCCAATATCCACAAACTAATTTCTAGTCTGTGGCTTTCATCAGTGAGGAGCCTTTGATCTGAGAGCACTATGCCTAAATCTTAGGATCTAATGCAAACCTCCATCAGCTACATTTTATCTATTTAGTTAACTATAAAGCTAGGAACCCAAGATTTAAACACAATAAAATTTTCAATCCAAGCTTATTTGCCTCTATACATTTTGATGTCTTTGGTTTTTCAAAAACCACAGTCACCATTATCCCACTCAACATCACATGATCACTATTTCCTACGCTTAAGGTGTTAATAATTCTCCAAATGTTCTTGCACCCATTGATTATTAAGGCTTGCTCTGGATACACTACAGTAGGAAAGTTTGCTACTGTTTTTAACAGCTTGTGTACACATAGAAAATGGTGATCGTGTGTTTTGGTGGTTTTATACATAGTCTTTATGCCGACTAGTATGAAAGTTTACATAATAAAACTTTGATTTGTAAATGATAGTTTATCATTAATTTGCTTCTACTATTAAGCAATATATTTGTTTTTATATGCGTATGTAATATATATACACACACCTATACATTAATGAAATATACTAATTATAATAGACTTATATACATTTAATATAATATTATGGAAATGTATATTCATACATTTGCATTATATAATTTTCTATTTATGTTTAAATGAGCAATTATTGATTAATTGTGTATATGCTTTGTACTGAATATATGTTTTTTTTAATAAGTTGTGAAACAATCTAATTTGAACTTTAAATATTTCCATAAATTAGATATATATATTTTTTTTACATTTAATCTAATTTTTATACCATATTGTTCTTTAATTTTTGGAACACCAGAATTAGTTTTTATCAATGGCGTAAGGTGGCAGGAGCATACAGTCTGGAAACTAAATCGCAATTAGACTAGATGTGATTTTATTTATAACCCTACATTAACTATGGTGGGAGCCTGGAGAAGATTTATTTTAAAACAATTATTTTTTGCAGCACATAATGTCTTTTTTGAAGAAGTGGAATCATAATATTTTGATTAGGCAAATAGAGTTTAAGAGAATTTAAAAAATCAGTTATTTTATTAATGACAAGATCTTTATAAATTTGTATGGGAGTTAAATAGAAAATAGTGTTGAAGAATTGGATATAAAAATGATAAAATAAATACTTATTTTATTTAATAGTTAATATAAGCGAGAGGAAAATGAGAGAAGGGGCGAAAATCTTAATTAAAAAAAAATAAAGAAATTAAGTTTAATTAAAGAAAGTTGATTATTTGATTTTAACAGATATGAAACATTAAATTTTATTCAAGGGTTTAAAATTTGAGAGCTTGGTGTAAAATAATGTGGTATTGTGTTTGAAAAAGAGAATAATAAAATTTATGTAAAAAGTTTAGAGAAAAATTGAAGGATATGCATTGTGATCAAATATGAAATAGAAGTGAAAATTTTTATAAAAAGGAAATGAAGTGCATATTTATTTACTAAAATGATAATAATTAGTATGTTGCATTCTATATACAGTTTAGAAAGTGAAAGGACAATACAAAATTTTTACACAGAGATAATTAAATGGATTGGATGTGAATAACATTATGAAAAAAACAAGGCAATATGTATGGCCTGAATCTTAAGTATATGAAGGGATACCCAAAAATAACCAGACCTCATTCTCTAGTAGCATGCCTGTTATAGTACATGCTTCTGCTTTTAGATACCTCTATAGAGACTCTTCTATATCCATCTGCCAAATGATGTCATTATGTGAAATTGTGATATCATGTAGCCCATTTGTTTCTAAAGTGCATTTTGTGTATTTGTTGATTTTTGTCATGGCTGAAAAGTTTGAATAATGTAAAATTTCATTTATATATATATAGAAAACAGCAGAGAAAACAGTTGTAATGCTTGAAATAGCTTACAAGCAAATTGTTCTGGGAAAAATATAAGTTTACGAGTGATTTAATGGAAGTAACAAAATCACCATATCCCAAAAAAACATGGTAAGTAAAGTCTAATGTCAAATGATGCTGATTTGTTTTTTTGTTTTTTTTGGATGCAAATGGTATTGTTTACTCAAAATTCATTTATAATAATCAGGCATTTTAAATCTACGAGTTCTGAACTTTTTACATGATATGATAAAACATAAATATCCCAATTTGTGGCAAAGTGAGGAGTGCAATCTTCACCATGACAATGCGCTAGCTCACAAACCCTTGAGTGTAAAACAATTTTTAATTATATTTAGCATGATCGAGCTTATCTATCAGCCATATTTGCTCTATCTCACACTGTGTGACTTCTTTCTATTCTCAAATTTAAAAAATGCCTTTTTTTTGCAGAATTAGAAATGGTGGGGGGGGGGGGGTGATAGAGGCATTAAAGTCACCTATTTGCAAGAGTTTCCAAACTACTTTGAAAAGTGAAAAATACATTTGACTGTTGCATTGCATTAAATAGACAATACTTTGAAAGGGATTCAATTTGTATCACCTAAAAATAAATACACATTTTTATTATGAAGTTCCAGTTATTTTAGGATACTCCCTCGTAAATATTAACAGGCTTCTGGATCATGGAATAATAATAAAAATATTATTAATTATATAAAAATATCAAACAGCATTTTATGGTAATAGGTGGACAATATTGAAGCTAAGATCAAGTCAATAAATACTAGAGAAAGGTTACAGGTAAATAAAAAGGCATAGTTTAATAAGGATTTAATAGGAGTTGAAAGATTTAAAGTAATCTCACACAATCTAAAAATTTGACTGTAAAGAAAACAAATATGATTAACTTCAGCTTGTAATTAAAAAAGGCTTATTGAATATCTTTATTTCTCAAAAGAAGTTTGGATAGCAGAACTGCCATGATTGTAATTGATCCAAGAAACTTAGATCTAAAGTTTGACACTCACCATTATTCCAAACCATGTTAAGAAACCAATGAACTCAATGTTTCAAACTGAGAAATGACATTAAGTGCAAAGTTTATATTGAAAATTAGAATTTGACTAAATTTTGATTTGAACCACTAAGACAATATGCACGCATATGATTGAAAATATTTTTAAATAAAATGAAGTTGTAAATGAAAGTTAAACTGACATGCTAGGAAACTGTTAATTAGCAATTATAACATTACAGATAATCTGTTAGAACTAACTTTTAACTTGTTAACCAGTTCCATTTCAACAATCCTCTAGTGATAATTGCAGTTATATTTACATTCTATTTTTACAATTAAACCTTTATTCTATATTATATTCTGATATTTTTTACAATATTTATTACAAATATAAGTTTTCAAATGAAAAAAATTCTAAAAAATAATATTTGTACTTTATAAATAGTGAAATATGTAATGAAAACAATATTTTTTTTTTATTTGATGATTATTGTAGTATCAATTTTAAAAATGTATTCAATGGATTTTTTATTTGAAGTCTATTTTTAAAATCAAAATTGATTATTCTTCTGGTATCATAAAGCAATGAAATTCTGTTTTAAAATTTAAAATTGCATTTATTTTTATTAAATATATATCTGAACTGGCATTTGTAAAAAACATTTTTTTTAGTGAATCAATCATAACTTTTATTTTACCTAAGTGATAGTTTTATTTCATTTGTCATCTTAAAAACAAATTTTTTCTAATAAAAATCTAATTGTAATCATCTATTTTTTGACTTAAAATAAATATTTTACATGTATGTTGCATAAATAATCATAAATATGTAAATGAACTTCAGAAATTTTTCTTTCCAAAGTAGGAAAAGGCAAAAAATTCCTTTTCAAAACCTGAGAATAAAGAATCTACCAATTAGCAACATTGTCGGTTCCTTTATATTACGTCTTCTGTATGATAGAAACCAATCAGTGGCATTGACCCTTCTATTTTATAATTTACTGACATATTTTTTAACTAATAAATCAAATATCAAATAAATATAAAATAGGAAAAAATATGTTAACTGCAAACAGTAAAGAAAAGCTAAAAAATAATAGCAGTGTCATTAGAATGCACTGAACGGATGTAATGGAGAATAAATAACATTGTGGTAAAATAATATCATATCTGCCTGCTTGACTATGACCTATGTCTACATCTAAATTGAGTAACCTATAAAAAAATTAATCACCATGGGAAGTTTTTTTAAATAGCTGATTCATAGCCAACCCAGATTCCCATCCAATATTGGTCAGTTATTGGTTATCTAAGTAATATCAAAGGAAGTTGTATCTAGAATTAAAAACTTTTAAATCCTTCACATCTGGTTACTGATGAATCTGCTAAGAACTGTTTTCTTCTTCAGTATTCCACTATAAAAGTTTATTGAAGATGCCTTTGTCTTATAATGAATCATTTATAAAAGTTGATTTACTATTTACCTAACATTCTTCTTTGTGAATAGATCATTTAATAAAATTGATCAATACATATTCACAAAATATTAATTAAATTCCATTGCATTTAATGAATACATGATAAAAAAGATCATACAATGATGGTAATAGATGGTCTTAAAATGGATAGAGATAAGAAGAATAAATCATCAAAGAGAGTTCATGGCCAGCAACAAAAATAATTGTACTAGGTGGCTGATATATATGCAATTAATCACAACAATGAATAATTGCAACAAGAACAGGCAACAATTTATGCTAATTATTAAAAAATACATTGTAACAACATTGGCTTTTTTTAGGTGAATAAATTGAGATAATATAAAATTGTCTAGATAAAAAAAATTTACAATCACACTAATTATAACTTTATTATACCCTCTTCACAATGGGATTTGAATGACAGTTGATTTATAATTAGATATATGATTCTGAATAAGAGTTTCAAAAAAAAACAGCAAAAGTTCTAAGAAAGGTCTTTGTTTCAATAATAATAAGAGCAGAATGATTAATTGCTCAGAAGATTATGTGATGTTCAATCACTAAAAGTGATAGACTGAGTTTTGATTCAAAAATCTTTAGCTCTCAAATCTATCATTCTACCATTGTGCTAAAACACATAGAGCACATGTTCAAAAGTTAAAACTCATTCTTATGTCAGTAAAATCACAATCATCAATATATTATGAAGGCAAGTGCTAATAATTTATTTTAATATATTATCATAGAGAAAGAATTAGGATATTTGTTACTGATATATATATATATATATATATATATATATATATATATATATATATATATATATATATATATATATATATATATATATATATATATGGGTTTGTACCCTTTCCCATTTGTACTTGATTAGACATAAGCTATTTTATAAAAATATTTTTTATATTATTGATGACTAACAAGATTTATTCATAAATGAATTCTTCAATTGACTAAGATGGACTTATAGTAGCCATAAACCTGGAGGCAAGTTATTTTAACTTCTCTCCCAAAGAACAAAATTAAATAGTAGACATAATGATCTATATATATATAAATAGATACATGGCCTTAGTTTCTCATAATTATTTATTAACATTTCCTACCAATATATTTATGGATGTCACCTTTTCTGACTCCAAGCGCCAATTTTATGCTTGCATAAGAATTATACTGAAAGTGTTGAGGAGAGTAATCTTAGCATGTTAACAAATGCCCTGCCACTAGCTAGCTCATTCCAGGTGAGTAGCACTTAGACTGATAGAGACATGTATACTTAAGTTACTAAAATTTAAATTATTCAATAACTAAAAGCATATGTAATTTTTAAAATAAATAAATAATTATGAAAAATATATATATATAATAGTGCTCAAATATATAATGAATATAATAGCATATATATTATAATGATCAGGGTGAAAATATGAAATAGTGTCTTAACATATCTACATTACAGGGTGCCACTAGGCATTTGAACCTAGGAAATTTATATAGTAGGCAGATACGTAAGTTTAAAAAAAAAATTATTTTTATATTGGTTGATTCCGACCATTAGCACAATGTCACTAGCTCAGTGGAACAGCAGAGATTTATATTTTATAAATTCTTATCTAAGAATATTTTTTTAAAAAAGAATAAAATAAGCCACTGCCAGTAATTACACACATTTATTTAAACATATATAAGATTTAAAAATTATTTTAGTATCAGTTTTACATTTTTAGCTTTGATTTTAGATTTTAATTTACATTTTAATTTTTATAAGTTCGCACAGATGGATTTATAAAAGTTTGTTTTATAATGTTGAGTATAGATCGGTTACATAGATTACACGGTTAAAAACATTTCAAAATAAACATAAATGATCAAAATATAAAGTCATTGATGGAATTGCATAGGGAACTTTATAAGAAACCCAATGGCATTCATCATAAGATGCCGCATTGACACCAATAACTTAAAAGACATCTGAATAAATACATTTTAGATACTCACCATAAGGTATCATTATTTACTGAATGTCTATATATTTTGATCAAATATGAAAAAACAAAAACATAATTAACTGATAACGAATTCATGCAAGCGTCTATACCCAACTTAAATTTAATGCATTTAGAGTGTCGAGTATGAATAGACTACATAGATTGCATTTGAAAAGAAAATATTTTATCCCTTATTTAATCTTAGGCCAAAAGTTCACAGTTAAACCAATGTCAATCCATCTGATATATCAATGTATTCAATGTAATACGAATATGACAGCACAAATATAGGTTAAGAGCAGAAATTGACTCTCGTCCAAATAGGAATGCTACATCTATCTTACGAGAAGATCAATAAAAAAAACTCCATAGGAAGGGACAGCGTTCTCTGTCTTATTATCCCTTCCATAAGCAAAATGGGAGTGTGCGGCATATACTAGCGATTCTGCCTGTAGTGAACCTCATACTACATCTACTAATTACACCAATATATCCAATCCATTGACCTAATTCAACTATGAAACGAATAACCTAAGATTATC
The DNA here is from genome assembly GCA_028023455.1 of Epiperipatus broadwayi. Lineage (NCBI taxonomy): Eukaryota > Metazoa > Onychophora > Udeonychophora > Euonychophora > Peripatidae > Epiperipatus > Epiperipatus broadwayi. Next base: position 655,389 of record JAQFVV010012620.1, on the reverse strand, counting down.
CTCCCCTAATAAAACTTCACAAATCTATATAGCCATTCATTCCTGACTTAAATTTAGCATTTATATAATTTAGTTTAACGAAAAACAGAAATCATAATAAAAACTTAAAGAACAAAAAAATAAAATAAATAAATGGAAATGATTTTACAAAAGAAATATATCAAATAAAATTATAACTAATTTAGTCAGATAGGAAAGTCTTCTATTTAAAATATTGAAAAGTTTAGCATTTAGAGTTCTTTTTGTTTAGAAATTAATTAATGTTCATTAGATTTCATAAAGTTCTTATGGTTTTAACAAGTTAGTAGTTTCTAATTTCTTGCAGTTGCTTGCCATCTTTGAACACAAATTCCCACCCCGTCCTGAAGATATTTGTATCCAGTTAGCCATTTTATTTATTCATCTGAAGGTCTTACTTTAGCTGGTCCTCAATGTAGAAAATGATTTGTCATTTCTCTTTCTTTTTTTTTAGAACTGATAGGCTTGAAGAGTGCGTCTTTTCAATCCCTTCTCCTTCAACTCCGCACTAACACATCTCACCATTGCTATCACCCATCTCTCCATCATCTCTCCCAGCTCTTTCTTCATTCACTTTTTATAGTAGATTTTCAGATCAAGTGGACATTACGTCACGATGATGGTGATGGTCTTTTCGCTGAGGTCCGATTCCACGAGTGATTTCTTTTATTGGCCATTCTGATCCCATTGTTTTTCTCTCCTATCTGACTTTTGCTTATAGATTTTAAATGCCCAAGGGCTAATTTACATTTAACTAATTAAAACAATCATTTCCATTTTATGATTAATTAATGTGTTTTCCAAACTTAAAGATATATTTTTATATCTAAATCTTTTTAAGTTTTTGTTGAAAATTTAGTTTTAAAACTTTTTTTTTTAAATAAAGTTTTGTTTAATAATTTTTTTCATCTGTGCAATTTTTTATATATACGAGTTTAAGATAGAATTAATTTTCAATTTTTATGACTTAAAAAAAAAGAAGTTTTTAAATGCGAACTTTTCAATGTCTCAATTTTTAAAAAAATAATGTAATGGCGTATATGCCCATTACAATACATATATATTGTAACCTTCCAGGTTGGCACCAGGAAGAAATGTGGGAAGTTCACATTTGTGCTAACAATGACTAAAGATAATTATCTGAGAAAAATGAATTGAGATATAATTTTCTAGTTAAAATTAGGATTTAAAAAAATTAAAACTTTAATTGGGTGTACTGATTGGTAGAGTCTTGGATTATGTGTGTTTGGTAGTAGAAGAGGAGGATGACCAATATTAGGGATGTTTATATGTAGTAGAAAAATTTACATGTCATAATAAGCAGATACATAGATATAATATTAATTAGAATTTTCTTTCTTATATTTTATTTATTATTTACTAATTATGTATTGTTCATAATCTTATACTTAAAAATGATAAAGATTATTTGTATATTGGTGAATAACATTTATAAATTAATATTTGATATTTAATTTTTATTATTATTATTATTATGTTTTATTCTATTCAAACATTGTATTGTTAAAATTTTATAAGTAAAATTCTGGCACACTTCCAAAGTTGATTGTAATAATAAAAAAAACACAGAGGGCATGAGTGAAAAAAGACATAGAGTTGAAAACTTGAAGGAAAGTAAAAAAAAAAGTTCCAGGGAAGAAGATGTAAAAAAAAACTTAAAAGAATCAATAACTCTCTAAGAGTATTAGAACAAATATAAAAAACATCACAAGGATTCTAATAATATACCTGTGGAGAATTTTTGTTATTATACTACTGGAATGATATAAAAATGAGAAGATAAACACACACACACACCCAGAGGGATACCAGCCTCCAAATTTCTGCCAAACGATGGTCCAAATTCACTACTTTTAAAATGCCTGGATGATATGTAAGCTAAATTATTATGATTTATTTTAAAGTATTACCAAAGCTAAATAATATTAAAATGGCAAAATTGTTTAAAATAAAGCTAGCTAAAAGTTTCTTATTAGACGCTAGAATTAAACGCTTGATTTTCAATTTTAAGAATTTTCTATCAATATTCTACAAAATAAAATTTAAAATGAAAAAGTTTATCTATTTAATATTGATATAATTTTCTACTGTATAACTTTGCTAGTCGTGCATATATAACAAAATAATTCCAATGCATGCAAATGTCATTTATTATGCCTATAACGGAATTCTAGGATAAAAAAAAGACTATTGTCATTCTTAACAAATTATGCTTTAACAATGGATAGACATTTTTTTATGTTATAATTTAATGTTGTCTTTGAAACTAATATGTATGTTTTGTTCAACTTTCAACTTTGAATATTTTTTTTAAAAAAAAATTAACATGTAATGATGAGATATTGATAAGTATTTTCATTATTACTTATAATAAATGTATAACCAATTTTTTTTCTCTTTTTAAAAAAAAAAACAATGTAACTTCATATCATTATAATATGATAATTTATTATTTTATATGATCTAGAAATTATATTATAGATGGTTATAGATGTTCGGATGTGTGCATGATGCTATAAATTAGTATTTTAAAAATGTTGTATTTATTATGCTTCAATTTTGTTAATGAAGTTTATTAAAAAAAAAAATAAAGAATTAAAACCTTGTCTGTTATAAGTTCGTTATATAGGAAGTATATTGAATGTGAGTTAAAGGCAGAAATTGTCAAGGGATGATTAGATTATTTAGATTGAGTTTGGAGATATTATTTAACCCTCATGTATATAAGTATAAGTATAAGTATAAGTTTTAGTTATTGTTTTTCCTTGCCTTTCTTTATTTTGTATAGTTAGTGTTAGATGATATACACTAATTATAACAGATAAGTGTTGTATAAATTTTTATAATATGTAAAAGATGATTGATTTATGGCATCATCCAAGTTTTATAAATAAGCTAATAAAAAGTATGTTTTAAAAATACATTATATTTAAGATATTATCAAAGCACACATGTTCGAAAATATATGATTCGTATATTAAATATTAGTCAATTTTGGTTTTGCTATAAGAGCAATGTAATTGGTTAGCAAAGTGCATAAAATAATATTTCTTTTTGTTTATTTATTATTTATTTTGTCTTTTAATTTTAATAAATGTTTTAATGAATTAAAAACCCAAATGAATTGCTTGATTATATACGTTCGATTCTCCATTTCCACACACACACACACATATGGTTAACATAGCATAGCCCTAAAATATATAGATTTTCCAGTAGAAGTCAATTTATTTAATCTGTCTGGAGATGATAAATCACCATATTACAGTGCTAATAATATATTCTACTTTTCTTAGAATAGGTGGTGATGTAGATAAAAAGATACCCGCTCTTCATCATTATCTATCCTATATTAAATATGATAAGTGATAATTTTGCAATAGTTTTATAATTAAATAAATGTGTGGCATATGATTAAATTAGTGTTACAGAATTGTTATTAATAAATGTTTTATTACTCTTATTTGCATCCTATATAAAGACCATATCCTATAACCTCAACTGAGCTAAGCCATAGAGTAATTACAATATAAGAATCTTTACAATTATAAATTTTATTCTATCTTGTATAGAATTGGTGCCTGGGCATTTATAAATCTAATAAAGTAAACAAGAGAAGAGAGCAGAGGTTACAGGGTGGGTTAAGTGGACGCCTAACTGGGGCCTGATATACGATTGGGTTAAGTGGCTGCCCAATCGTAGGGTCCTGTTTAATTAAGTCTCATATCCTGTAGAATATTTATCTTTTGTTGGTTTAATTGGGTAAGGGGCTTGCCTAGTGTGGAGGCCTCGACATTTATGGGTTAATTGCTCGATATATTTATGGATAAATGGTTGCACAATGATTGGTTATTGATTCATCTTTGCTTACATGTGTATTTTGTTCTTTATGGGTGATTAAATATTATACATTCTATTTTAAGTGGTGACTAATGTGGATGGCTTGATATATATATAGAAGCCACAGCTGCCAAGGGTTTAAACAGATGTTTAAACCCTTGGCAATTATAAATTTTATTCTATCTTGTATAGAATTGGCACCTGGGCATTTATAAATCTAATAAAGTAAACAAGTGAAGAGAGCAGAGGTTACAATATATATATATATATATATATATATATATATATATATATATATATATATATATATATATATATATATATATATATATATATATATATATATATATATATATATATATATATATATATATTACAGACAAATGGTTGGTTATTACAAATATTAAATAGTTTATTATTATTTAATATCAAGAAATTTCAGTCTATAAATAAAATATCAAGAATGCACACAATGCACACAATTCTAAGTTAGGAATAACATATATATTACATTTGGATTCCTGGGAAAATTAGATGGTTTAAATTCATAAAGAAAGTAAGCTTACTCAGGAAACCCTGTGGCCACTGAAATTGTTCAGAAAGAATGTCTTTGTCTTTTAAAATATTTGAATGGCACAATGATTAATCAGGGTACTGGCAGAGATATAGGTGGATGGATGTGGATTTTGCAGCTTCTGATGGTTACAGGATCATGTAGCAACCTTTTGTTTTTTTTTGTGGAACAATGGGATAAAAGTCCAGCACATTTAGGACTTTAGACCAACCTATTCATGTTATCTGGAAAATACGTATTTTCTTCACAAATCATAAGTTAAAAATCTCCAATATCAATTAAATACAGCAATGAAAATATCAGCTTAAAAACTAAATCCAGTCTCCTGATTTTTCTATTTATTTTCTTTTTTCTAGAAAAGTTCTATTCTCCTTAAAATGTTTGATATTTTTTTATCTTATCCTGTGCAATCTTAGGTCTGGCTTCTTTTGTCTTATTTTTTTTTTGTTTTTACAAAGAAAACCTTTTATCAATTTTTTTTTCTATTTTAAAATGTTTTGTTATGCCCCTTTAAAAATAACTTTAAACAATGCCCACAGTAATAGCATTCCATGTATAACATTTGTTCATTCAATATCATTTATATATTTGATTTTAAAATAAAATAAAAATTATACACACAATTTAAAATTAATAATACATTATATGCTTTTCCAGAAGATTCTTTTTTAAACCAGTTTTAGCTAATTTATTCAATCATTTGGACTTAATCAAAGATATATGTTTGACTACCACATATGCCTATATGTGGCTAAAGATTTCCTTAAACTTTTAACAGAGTTCAAACCTGGTTTTTTTTATAGTGCACCCTATTCAGAAACCTTCAAACACAGTCTATGGGTTTGGATGTCTCAGAATTACACTAACAAAAATAATAATATTCAAAAAAAATTTCCTTTTCTCTCTTCTCTTTTTTAAGCTCATTTTATTCTATTTTCTTTTAATTTGTTTTTATATAATGGCACAGGTTTCAGTGACTCCTGCATCATAAAATGCTTTGATTTTTTTCCCAGTATCTACCAAAAAAACATTATATCCCTGATGGAGGATGATGGAAAAGAGATCTTCATATAAATTGCAAAAAACTTCTGGCATATAAACTTGCCTGGATCGCTCCTATGGGGCATCCTGACTATGACCCAGTCTCCTAATTTGAACTTGTAAAGATTTCCTATTGGTCTTCTATTCCTCCTTTGGCTCATTCTATGTTGGTATGGAATGCCTGGGCATGTTCAGCTTCTTGATTGATGAGAGGTTCTTCCATCCCTGGTAAAAGTGTTTTAATTAGTCTAAGAATGTGCCACCCAAAATGCAAATGCAGAGGGGCAAAACCAGTCAACTCATTTATGGTCCAATTTATATAATTCACAATCTGTGGGTGCTTGATCCATCCAATTTATATAATTCACAATCTGTGGGTGCTTGATCCAACCCCTTTGATTTGTACTAAGATATATACAAAATAAATGCCCTAACTCCCACATCACCCTTACACAAGGGTAAGATTGAGGGTTCTGGATTGATGTGAATATATGCTTAATTCTTTGTTTCTGGGTCCATCTATATCACTCCCCTGACATAAATGGAGTACCATAATCTTAGGCTTTCCAATGTCTGGGAAATGCCTACTTTTTAACATCTACATAGTGTTTCCTGCATACATGGATACATACTTTGAAAATAAATCATATATGACCACAAGATATTTTTTATTAAATGCCAGTAATGAGCTATAAAACTCCATCATCATCATCATCTCCTGAGGTTTTGATGCTATCACAGAGACCATAGGAGTCACAGCTCCTATTTGCAAGTTTGGTTATTTTACAGGTTTCACATTTATCAAACATGGCCATGATTTTTGTATATATATATCTGGCCAGTAGAACCACTTCCAGAGTGAATACTCAGTTTTTAGGGTACTATAATAGCCATATAGTTGATGAAAATGGGTCACAGCATCTCTCATTTGACAAGGTATGACAGACAGGCTTCCATTCTTCTTGGTCATCTCATATTTTGTATTTCAATATATCATGGCATATTTGATATCTTGCTCCCTTATTACTTACTCACAAGACATTTATGACCTTAGTCCCTTCATCACAAGTTTCAATTTGTCAACTTTGCACTGATGATAATTTAGATGTTCCATCTCTTTCTCCACTCTTTCCATTCATTCTCAAATCAATACTGGCAATGTACAGATTTTCTACCCCTAAATAGCAAAGTTGAGAACCAGCAGGATTTCTGCTTAGAATATTGGTGACAACATCATATAGTTGTATTCTTGGAGGAACAGACTCCAGCAGACTAATGGGTGTTTGGTAGGTAGCTATAATTTAGAAATTACAAACTTTTGTGGTCAATCACTATGACCATCTTTGATCCTAGCAAGAGTGGCCTTAACTTCTGAAAGACCCAGACAATTATTATTGCCTTCTTTTCAGTGGCAATGTAATCTATTCTGGAGCCTATTAACAAATGACCAATAGAGTACAACACCCCCAATTGGTCTCCATCTTGTACTTGCAATAAGGTTACCCCTGTATCCATTGGTATCAGTTTGTACAATGAATGCTTTGGTGAAATCTGGGAATGATAGCATGATGTGTTTAATAAACCCTCTTTTATTGTCCTTGAAGGCTTTATCTTGTTCCCTGGTCTACTTCTATTGTACATCTTTTCTTAATAGCCTGACTAATGGCTCTATATGATCTGCCAACCATTCATGAAACTTATTATAAAAATTGCATAAACCCAGAAATAACCAATTCTGCTTCCTGGATCTTAGTGCAGGAAAATCCTTGATGGTTAGGGCTTTACCTGGATGTGGTTTCATCACTTGTGATCCTACCATATCACCCACAAACATCACTTCATCCCTCATTAGAATATTTTTTTAAGTTTATCTTAATCCCCTTCTTCTTACACTCAGCAAGGAACATTTCTACATCTCAAATATGCTCATTTATAGTCAATGAGGTTATCAACATCCCATCAATATACATCATTATTAGCTTCTTAACTTCAACCAACAACGCCTGATCAAGCCATCTCAGCAGCCCAGGCCAAATGACATTCTATTGAATTGCTATGAATATCCCTCATATCTAAAAGCTGTGTATTGCTGGTCCTCTGGATGAAGCTTGATTTTCTTGTAACTGGAAGTCAAATCAGATGTTGAGAAAACTTTTTTCTTTTGAACTTCCCTAACAACTTATGTATGGATGAGGCACAATGTTACAGTCAGGCATTGTTATTTGATTTAATTGCCTAGTGTCAAGACATAATCTGACAGCCCATTTTTACCACAGCCAATTGATTGCAATATGTGGATGAACATTTTGAAATGACCCTTATTTCATCGTTTGTCTTTATTTTCTGATGTGGGACAAGGTAAGAACATAATTGCAAAGGAATATCCTACTTTAACTTATTTCTCTGTTCAAAACCTTGGATCACTAGTGGTACATCTGAAAAGATGATTATATTTTTTAAGCATCTGCTTGAGTGTGTCCCTCCTGTTTCCATTTGCCATTCTAGCCTCCTTTATTATTTCTTCTCTAATCTCCTTGGTTTTCTTTTCCTCCACTTGCAGCAACCCTATTTAACAATATAACTCAGGGTTATGAACTTTACTGCCTCCTTCTTACATATGACCTGTTCTGTCCTGAAATCAATGGCACATTTATATTTATGCAAAAAAATCTGATCCTACCATAGCTTCATGTATCAGACTCTTCATGATCAAAAATACATGTGAAAGGGGTTTTCCACTTATTTGCAAATCTGTCCACACTTGTTTAGATTCAACCTTAGCTTTTCTGATATTTCCAATCCTTACATGGACTGGCTTTATTGGAAGAGTATGGATGCTAGACTGTTCACTTATAATAGAGGAATACATTTAGTCCACCAACACAGAAATTTGACTTCCAGAGTCTACTAATGTCTCAACTTCCATCTGAGTGATTGTTATCCAGATCTTAGGAGAGAAACCTGATTAGCATAACTAGGGACTCAATCCTCACATGAACACACTAAATTTTTTTTAAGTGTTTTCTTTTATTTTTGTAGGCTACCTTTCCCTCCTTTTCTTCACTGCACCTCCTTTTTATTCCAACTTCTTCCTTGAAATTTATTGTCCCTATTTCTAACAGCAGAAACTCCCTAGTCACACACACACCCTTCACCACTGCTTACTGATTTCTGTTTGCTCTAATATCATATCAATTTTCTTTTGCTAAACTACTTCTCGATAATTGTGTGAAATCACTAAGAAATCCAAAAAAATTATATTAAAAGATCTCACAAAGTAATAATCAACTAACATTTTAAGCTCATAGTGGACCAAAATAATAATAATAATAATTCAACATCATTTTATGTGCATTTCAATATTTACAATTTATCAGAAATACAAAACAAACAAAAAATTGCACGTTATATACACATTATATATCATCATCAACCATTATCAATCCACTGCAGTATGAAAATCTTTTTAAGTTCAATCCATCTTCTCTGATCTCTAGCATCTCTTCTCCACATCACCCCTGCACATTTTTTTATTGCTTTCATCCATCCATCTTTCATGTGGTTTCTTTCTGGGTCTTTTATAATCTCTTGGAATCCAGTTTAAGATTTCAATTGTTCATCTATTGATCATCTTTTCTAGTAATATGTCCAGCCCAACTCCACTTTAGTCTTTTAATTTTTTTAATGAGGTCAGTAACACTTCTTTGTTCTCTTACCCATATATTGCATTTCTGATCTTTTCTTGTTATTCCCAACATTCATCTCTCCATACTTCTTTGAGTGGTCTGAAGTCTTTGTATTGCTCTTCTATTGAGTGTCCAAAGTCTCAGATCCATAAGTAATAACTGATAAAACACATTTATTAAAAATATTCCTTTTCAAACACATAGGCATATTTCCTTTTAATATCAAATTATTTCTACCAAATTCACTCTAAACAAATTATATCAAGAGGAAGGTTAAGGAAGCTTGTTTCATCACCAGCAATTCCAAATCAATAAACAGAAGAGACACTTGTTTTGCCATTTCTAAAAAAATGGATGATAATAGGAGGCAATTTGCATACATTTGCATATAACTAATAATGTGAAAAGACTATGAATATGGAGCAACAAGGGCTCTGAAATCACTAAGTCTGTAAATCAGAATATATATACAAAAGCCTACAAATTATTACATAAAAAGTTTCACCACAATGCATCAGCGTATTATTAATTCTATGATTAATTTTGTCCATTATGTTTCAATCCATATTAATAATATGACCAAGGTATATGTAACTATTAATTCTATGATTAATAATTTTGTCCATTATGTTTCCATCCATATTAATACTATGACCAAGGTCTATGTAACTGTTAACTTCTTCTAACTCATCATAATCAATCTTTATTTTCATATTTTGAAAAAATCCATTAAACATTACTTTAGTCTTTTTTAACATTTATATTTAGTCCTACTTTCCTACTTTTATCTCATAACTCTTGCAACATTTCTTAAAAATCTAAAGCATCATTTGGAAAAAGAACTACATCAACTGCAAAAATATAAATGACAAATAATCTCCACTTGCTTTCACTCCTCTAGTTTTCCATTTTAATCCATAAAATACTTCTTGCAGCACTGCTGTAAAACATTTTAGAGATATGGCATCACCCTGTCTTATACTCTTCTCAATGTTGACTTTCCTATTATTATGATGTAATCTAATTGGAGATATGGCATCACCGTGTTTTACACTCTTCTCAATATTGACTTTCCTATTATCACTATGTAATGTAATTGTTGCTGCTGCATTTTTATAAATATTCTTTAACATATGACAATATTCTGGATCTACATTTTGATGATCCAATGCTTTAATCACTGAAGAAATATTTATAGAATCAAATGCTTTTCATACTATATAAATCCAAAACATAATGGCAACTCATATTCATTTGTTCTTTTTATAACTTCTCTCAATACCTAGATATGATCTACTGTACTAAAACCACTTTTAAAACCAGCTTGTTCTCTTGGTTGGTGGAAATCCAATGTTCTCTGTAGATGAGTTGAAATTATCTTAGTAAAAATTTTGAATAAAACTGATAAAAGGCGGTTAGTTCTGTAATTTCTAATATCTTCTTTGGCACCTTTTGTAAATATTAATATTAATACTGCATTCTTTCATCTTTATCATTTAGACATTTGGTATATAACTTTGCTAAAAAAATTCTATTTCTTCACCTGCTTCTTTTAATATATCAATTATAATTCCATCATTACCTGGAGCTTTTTCTTTCTTCATAAATTTAATTGCATGTCTCACTTCTTCATTTAAAATTATGAGTAATTCGGAAAATATAATAGATATAGGAGGTACTGGTTCTTTATTACTATATAATTCTTAATAGAAGTCTTCTATCCATTTCATGATGTCATCTCTCTTTTTAGTAATAATTTCCATCTTTTTTTCTTATTGCAGATATAAATTTTTTACCAATACCAAAATGTTGTTTCATCATTTTTGTATATCTTCATATTCCTTCTTTTCTTCATAAATTGTCTAAGTTTCAGTATTCGTCAATTGCTGCTTTTTTCTACCAGCTATTTTTGTTGCAGTTTTTAAAAATGTATCAGTTATTTTCATATTAATTTCACTCAAATCTGAATCATGTTCAAAATCTAATACTTGAAACCGATTTGTAAAATCTAATTTAAATTCATTAGAATGCTTCTGAAGATTAGGAATATCAACTGTAAATATTGTTTTTCTTAATAATTTTTGTCTCTCTAGTTTTGCATTAACACATATCTTACATCTTACTAATCTTTCCTAACATTCATAATAAACACAAAAGGTTTGCAGCCTTTTAATTTAATTTCAATAAATTGATCATAAAAAATATCAATATTATTAAAATTCAGCTTATATACCCTTCACAATATATTAATAACTGATTTGCTTTAGAAAGTATTTTTACATTTATTAATATAGAAAGTATACATTTCTCTTAACAAAGGTCTAAGTATTTTGAATTCTTTTTTCAATATTCAATCATATCAATTTTTCCATCAATTAACTTTTTCAACAAGATCATATCTTTCAACATTCTTCTTTATTTCAATACTGTTTTAAGATTTAAATGTAATCTTTTTTCAACATTATGAATCCTATTCTCAATATTAATTAAATTCACATTCCATATCTCAAAATACATCATATCTTTTTGTATGCTTTATTAATAATATATTTAATACATGCAGTGAAGTAAAATTATTACAAAATATAATTTCTAAATCAAATAAAATCTCTTTATATGTAATAATACTCTTAATTTTGTACTGATGAACAGTTTTTACAGTTTTATTAGTATAAGACACAATACACATTTTATTAATATTAATTATTATACCTACACTAATCCTTAAAATAATCTATATCCCTTTGAATATCAATGTGATCATTATAAATAATAATTCTTTTGAAAAATTTTCAATCATCAGCAGATTTTGCGAGTACTAATGTATAATAGGAATGGTGGACTTAATCAGTGAAGTAGCTTGACGCTCTCAGATCTAACCGCTTCAGCTTCACCTATTTATATAGAGAGTAGGTTGAAGTAAAGAGGAGTTCCCTTCTTTTCTTCCAATGCATAAGCTTGTGATTAGGACCTGTAGAGGTCCCTACCTTCGCATTTTCAACCACACATGCTTTAGGTTTATTGCCTTAGTAAATATTACTTATCAATGTGCATTAAATAAATTTATAATTACAACTTTAAATTATAGTAATAGATTTCTAACTATAAGATCTTTCCATTGACTTGTAAATTGAAAGATTTCATGAGTACTAATGTATAATATAATTTGTGGACTTAATCAGTGAAGAATTGAATAGCTTCACACTCTCAGATCTAACCGCTTCAGCTTCTCCTATTTATATAGAAAGTAGGTTGAAATAAAGAAGGGTTCCCTATTTTCTTCCAATGCATAAGCTTATGGTTAAGACCTGTAGAGGTCCCTACCTTCACATTTTCAACCACACATGCTTTAGGTTTATTGCCATAGTAAATATAACTACGTATCATGCAATTTTTAAATATTGATCAACATCATGCATAAAAACATTAAAAAGTAAAGATGCTAATATTCCATTCTGAGGAACACCTACCATATTATTAAAAAGACAAGAAGTAGTTCTTTCTATACTACCTAAGATCTATAAACACTCAAATAATCATTAAAACACACATTTAAATGATAACTAACTTCCAATATTTTAAGCTTATGTAAAAGTTTGCCATGTGCAACTTTATCAAATGCTTGAGTCAAATCAAAATATACATCTAGTTACTTCTGAGCTGATAAGGCATGAACAATGTGATCCGATATAACCATTAAATTAGTTTCAACAGATTTACCAGATAGAAAACAATGTTGATACTCAGTAACACCTTAATCATATCTATGATAATATTACTGTTAGTACACCTCTCATAAATCTTAGAAAAAGGTAATAGTATTGAAATAGACCTATAATTAACAGGATCAGATAAATTTGTATAATCTTAGCTATTTTAAATTTGCCAAAACAATACATTTCTCAATTGATAAATTAATAATATAATGTAATGGTACTATCAGACATTCAGCACATCCCTTGATAATAAAATACCAAGTATTATCATATTCCATAGAAAATTTTGTTTAAAGTTTAGAAATTGCATTAAACTACTTTAGTAATTTCAATTTTTTCAACATCAAACTCTCTTTACTAAATTTAATATCAGCCATATCATTATCAGAAATATATAAATATATATCTGTAAAATGATTAACTAAATCATTCATAGAAGATCAAATTACAATATATCAATAACTCTTATTTCTAGTAATATCAAAATGCTTAATATAATTCCAAGACTAATTAAAATGTTATTATAATCTTTTTCATAAATCTTAATAAAATAACACTACTACTACTGCTACTGCTGCTGCTGCTGCTGCAGCTATAGCTGCGGCTGCTGCTGCTGCTGCTGCTGCTACCTACTGCTACTACTACTACTACTACTACTACTACTACTACTACTACTACTACTACTACTACTACTGCTACTGCTACTACTACTCTACTACTACTACTACTACTACTACTACTACTACTACTACTACTACTACTACTACTACTACTACTACTACTACTACTACTACTACTACTACTACTACTACTACTACTACTACTACTACTACTACTACTACTACTACTACTACTACTACTACTACTACTACTACTACTACTACTACTACTACTACTACTACTACTACTGCTACTACTACTACTACTACTGCTACTACTACTACTACTACTACTACTACTACTACTACTACTACTACTACTACTACTACTACTACTACTACTACTACTACTACTACTACTACTACTACTACTACTACTACTACTACTACTACTACTACTACTACTACTACTACTACTACTACTACTACTACTACTACTACTACTACTACTACTACTACTCACATTTTTGCAGGTAAGAAAAAAGTCTCCTGGTTTTTTTCAAATTAAATAGCTATAAAAGTGGATTTTTTTCCTTTAATATTTAAATATGCTATACTCAATGCTTACCCGAATGTTTTAAGAAATGTGCGTGTCCTAAAATAATTAGTGAACAATGATAAAAAAAATCAATAATAGCTATGAGTAGTAATTAATTCTCCGGTATGGCGAATAGACATAAAACAAATATAATTAATAACATTATTTAGGAACAAAAAGTAATAAGAGTAGAAGGAAAAATAGCGAAAAAGTTAATAAGTTTTAAAATTTTAAAAAATAGTTTAAAAAAGTCAAAACAAAACTTTACCTTGATGAAAAATTACTTGTGTAAATAATAAAATGGTGACTTCCCAGTCATCAGATCAAGAAGCTGGGCCTTCACACCACACAAAAAAAACATATGCAACTATCACAAAAACTTACCAAGATAACATAAACTCGGGGGAAAATCCCAGATTTAGAAAAACTATATCAGACAATCTTAAAGACTTGGATCTAGTAAACCAAAATGAAATTGAGCCCACCCACCCCCACACACACACACAATGGACAGATGAAATGCTGGAACAGATTGGGGTCAGATTCAATAATACGATACCTAGAACCCTTTTTTCAACATTCAAAAGATTTTTTACTGAAAAATCAATAGTGTTGGCGGTAACAGACAATCACTGCACTCTCTACCATTTCCCCAAGGAGCTACTTATTGAAGCACTAAACAAAAATAATTTACTGGAGACAGTACAATGCATAGGCGACCATCCAAATAGTAGATATGTAGCGGTTGAGTTTTGTGAAGCTGCACAAAGGGATCAATTCAAAAATCATATTAAAACTCTAGGTAATTTTGCAATCGTACGAGTTGATGACAACAGATACAAAAACATCACCAGAGTATTCAGATATAGCTTTGATGATTTCCAAAGAATGATGAATCCATTCGGAAAGGTTTTTTTTTTTCAGCAAATATATCTCAAAGAAACATCAGTATCCGTATTCACAAATAGTTTTGAATACAAAGTCATGCTAAACAAAGAAATAGACCCAGAAAACATTCCAACACATATAACAGACCAAGAGGCAATACTATACTTATATATCCGAGGACTAAAGCCATGTTGTTTCGCCTGTGGCAAAAGAGGCCACATAGCAACGCAATGCAATGAAGAAGTAAATCTAGTGGAAGAGAATAACCACCCCTCACAAAGATTAGAAGGGAAACCAAATAGAGCACACAAATCCACGGAGCAGGAAAACATAGATTTCCCCCCACTCAAGTCAATAATATCAAAAATTAAAATTAATAAAAATAAAACTATAGACCATCCCCCAAGCAAGTCAATGGAAATAACAATTAACACAAACACGAATGAGGAAGAGGAAAACTTTGAACCCCAGGCAAAATCACTTAGTGATAAGTTAATAGAAAATGAAAATAATTACATGCAAAAAGAAACAAAAGAACTGCCAAACGGAGATAATAATCAAGCTGAGGACACAATTATAAACAAAACGGCAACTAAAATAATGGATACCATCACACAATCCCTTCCAGCAATTGAAAACACACCTCTAGAAAGTAAATGAAAACAAGCAGAAACAAAAAAAATAGAGAAAATAAATGAAAGCATGCAAAATGAAGCAAAAGAAATCCCAAAAGAAAATAAATATCAAACCGAACACACAATAATAAATAAAACTGCAACAGAAATCATGGACAGCATTACAGAGTTTTATTCAAATGTTGGAAGCACACCACCGGAAATTAAAAGAAAGCAGCCCAAAAAAAAAAAAACTAGAGAAAGCCAAAAAATTAAAACAAACAAGCATGAACTTACACAAGTAGACATGCCAGACCAATCATCAGATGACTGTATGGAAATAGAATCACTCTTACTGGAAGAAATGACTTTGGAAAATGAAAACAAAGAGACTGCAATAGTTAAACATGCAAATAGTGAGTCTACCAGCAGCAAAAAAAACCGCAATGAAAAAACGTTTAGCTCGCAGGTAGGAGATAAAATTCCAGCACTCTAATCGGAAAAAAATATAAATAATATCCCCAACATACAAAAATATACAATTCAAATGAAGATAAATATTAGTGCAATAAACGTCCAAGGTTTGAATTCCTTTAAAAGAATGCAGCAAATTAAATATTGGATACAGACAACAAAACCATCCATTTTAGGGCTACTAGAAACAAAAATTTATAGCGGATCCCGCTTTGATCCAGCGCTATATATGAATAAAATGGGATTTTGCGCATGCTCTAGGGACACAGCAATGCCTTCAAATGGCACAGGGATTTTTATCAACCAACAATGCCCATTCACTACTTTTAAAATAATTTTTATAGATGCAAATCTCCTTATAACAACATTCAATCATAGACAACTTTCAATCAATGTTATTTTTGTATATATACCTCCAGGACCAATAGTAGTTAGCAGAATAATTCCGACAATAAATTCAATTCTAGCAACTAATCCCCACCCCACAATTCTTGCTGGAGATTTTAGTATGACCTATAAAAATTTTGTCACGAAATGGTTACACCAACTTACAATACCACTAATGAGTGGGGAAGGTTTTCTTCCACCGGACTCAGTATCTTTTTATAATAACAGACACGGTACTTTAATTGATCTGCTGTTTTATTCTCCCATGTTACACCACGCAATTGAAGTAAAACTTTCTCCCACCAATTTTTCTGATCATGCAGCACAAATAATGAAACTAAATTTAGACACACACCGCAATACTTTTAACAGCATACAAAAAACAATAAGAATTCTACTTCCAAATAGTACTCCCGAGGCTCTCTTCTCAGAAATGTATATAATGTTAAACAAAATAAATCAAATTGAACTGGACCCGATCTCCAAATATATAGCATATATAAATACACTCTCATTTAACATAAATCACATTACACAAAAATCTACCCCCCTTCAAAATTAATCACATTAGCAGAGAAAATAAATAAAAGGATAATACAGGCAAAACCAGTCAAGAATAACCAAGCAAATATAATAAAGCTAACAAAGTTATACAATCAAACTGTTGATAAACTGAAACAATATCTAGCAATAAAGAAAAAGAAAATTTGTCTCACACAACAACATACATGGACCTGCGGATATATTCATTGGGCTTTAGGTTATCCATCCACAAACAAAGTCCCCATGGCACTAAAATGGGAAAATAGAGTGACAGCTGGTTATAATATGCTAGACCCTATATATAACTACTTCAAAAAAAAGCTAACTAACCATAATCATGTCAAACCACTTGCAGATTATTTTGGCAAGCCAGAAACGGAAACACCTTTTGAAATAAAAGATTTTGCAATAGTTTTAAACTCAGTCCCAAGCACATGTCATCCAGGGCCACCAGGGATCCCACAATTTGTACTGTCACATCTCAGCCAATTCACAAATAAATATTTATGCCAACTTGCAAATCAATTATCACAGAAACTATACAATATACAAGGACTATATCCAATATCAATGGTCCCATTTATGAAAAAACAAGAACCAATTTCCACACTAGCCAATCTCTGACCAATCTCAATGAAACCATTGGGGATAAAAATACTGGAAAAGGTCATAAAGAATAAAATTGAACAATACATAGAACCAATAATATCACAGCATCAATACGCAAAAAAGGGGTTGTCTACAGGGCAGGCAGCACTAATATATAAAACGCTAATCAATTCATTTATTAAAAAGCAAAAAATATGCACCAATGGTAGTCCAGCTGGACTTTGAAAGTGCTTTTGACTCTGTCCCAATAGAAACACTTTTGAGCCAGCTAAAAAAAACACAGATACCTAAAACAATATTATATACAATAGGCAATTTGCTTCTAAATAGAGAAATACACATCACGCTCAATGGTAGATCCACATCATCATTCAATCCCAGCCAATCAATCCTGCAAGGTTCTCCTCTAAGCACACTGCTATTTACCTTTTATTTAAAACCACTACTAGAGCAAATCAATAAAAAAAATTCAAGAAATTCAAATACCAAATACAAATACATACATTTCCTGCATAGCTTATATGGATGATGTCACAGTGTTTCTAAACTCAAAAAAGCAAATACATATACTACAGGAAATAATAGAAGAATACACAAAAAAGTTCAAATTAAAAATTAACATCAATAAGTCAGCAGCATGGTCAATATACACAGGCAAAACAGACACACAAGTTTATCAAGGTAAGCCCAGTAATTTCCTGGGTTTTCCTTTCCACTTGGGAATGAGTCAGATGAGAAGGAATATACAAAATAAACTCAAGCTCGAAGCAGAAAAAATCATAGCATCACTCTCCAGATCATATCTCTCACTCTATGCAAAAGTGTCACTATTTAATCAACTTATAATGACCAAAATAACTTACTACCTGCCAATAATTACTTTTACAAAACAATTTACAAAGTCAATTAATTCACTCTGTAATAAACTATTATGGAACAGAAAAATAGTAGCAATTTCTTTAAAGCAACTTAACCAACCAACAAAATGGAATGGCCTTGGACTGCATGCTATACATACTTTCTACACCCAAAAAACAGTAAATCTACTGATTACCATATTTAGACATTTTCCAAACATAGAACCAAAAGTGGAAATCACACCAATGGACCGACCCCCACCCACGGACAATTATATAAATACACTATTGATAAGTATTAAAAACATTAAAGATAAAATAGCACTGAAGAACCCAATTAAATATACTTATTGGCAAATTCATGATTTTCTAACTCAAAGCCAAGAAAACAACAATAGGCTAACAGTACTAGGAATAAATAATAGTCAATTACTCAAAAAGTACAAAACATGGTATTTAGAACCTAAATTCTTTGACTTCATCCTCAAATTGAATTTAAATGCACTACCTACAGCACATTTCATTCGGTTCAGAAGATTTTACCTAAATGTTGATCCAATGTGTATGTTATGTCACCAGGAAGAAGAAACACAAGAACATTTAATATATCATTGTAAAGGCTTAGAGAAAGTCAGACAATTGATGGTGAATAATTATAGGAAAAGGGAAACCACAATAGAAAAAATGTTAAAAGCTTTCAATGAAAACAAAATACCTATAATATGTGCAGCAACTTTCAGTATATATGCCTTATGGTGTACCAGATGTGCATTCACTTTAGGAAACAATCCAAGAAGACATCCTAACACATATCACAATAAACTAGAAAAACTTAAGGAAAGGGACAATCTTCTAGCACCACCGGACATTTATGCTGCCACTTGGTCTCTATTTAAAATAAAAGCAGCCTTATAATGGATAGACCAAATACAACCTCAGAAAAATGGAAAACTGAAATGAACTCATAATAAGAACTGAAATATCTAAAAGGTGTGAACTACAAAAGACTCTAATGGTTAAGAAAAACACAAGTATTTTTTTCTGTGTTTCAAGATGTATCCTAGCATATGATGCTTGATACAATGTATTACTTGATAAGAATGTAACCTTTTTTTGCCTAATAAAATTTGCTTTGAAATATAATAATAATAATAATAATAATAATAATAATAATAATAATAATAATAATAATAATAATAATAATAATAATAATAATAATAATAATAATAATAATAATAATAATAATAATAATAATAATAATAATAATAATAATAATAATAATAATAATAATAATAATAATAATAGCCAAACATTTAAATATGGGTTTCTGTGCATGCTCCAGAGACTCTTCTTCTCCCTCAGCTGGAACTGGACTCATAATTGCTAGAAATTGCCCATTCACAACGTTCAAAATAATTCACATTGACATGAACTTATTAATTGCAACCTTCAACCAAAAAAGCATAACAATAAATCTGGTTTTTGTATATATGCCTTTACAGGATAAAAAAATAGATACCATAATTGCAAACATTAATTCAAGGTTAGCTACAACTTCAAACCCAACCATCTTAATTGGAGATTTTAATTTAAAATATCAGGAATTTACCCAACGTTGGCTTCACAGAATAAACATACCACTAATGAGTGGCCAAGGTTTTTTGCCAGATGATGCCATCTCTTTCCACAATAATCGCTTCTCTTCACTTATTGATCTGTGCTTTTATTCTCCAATGTTTCACCATCTTATTGAAATAAAACTAACTCCCTCAACTTTTTCCGATCACTCAGCTCAAATAGTCACAATTGACTGTGCTCAAATTCAAATATCACCCTTTCCACTTACAAAAACAATAAAAGTTTTACTCCCAGAAACAACCCCTGAATTTCTGTTCTCTCAGACCTACATAATGCTAAACAAAATCAAAGATATGACCTTGAACTCGGTCCAGAAATATCTAGCATTTATGGGAATGTTGTCCTTTAACATCAACCATATAACAAAAAAACAACCTCCACCATCAAGACTTTTGTCTCTGGCAGATCAGTTACACCAGAGAATAATCATGATTAACCCATCACACTGCACCCAGCAGTATATATTCAAGCTTACACATGCATACAATAAAGCATGTGAAGAACTCAAAAGCTATCTGAAGATAAAGAAAAGCAAGGTATGCCTAGCCAGGCCACACACTTGGACAAGAGATTATATAAGATGGGCACTGGGGAACCAACCAGATGTAAAAGTGCCAATGGCACTATATACAAATATATGCAGGACACAATATGATTATGCCAATTTTTGAATATTTTAAAGAGAAATTACAAGAAAGACAACCATATAAAATACCACATAATCTGTTTGGCCCACCAGAGACAAAAACCCCATTCACAAAAGATCTATTCACAACAAAACTAAATACTCGTCAAAAAGCTTGCCATCCAGGTAGTCCTGGAGTTCCATTGTTTGTATTAAAGCATCTAAGTAAATTCACAACAGAATATTTGTGTCAGTTAGCAAACCATCTAGCGCAACAAATTCAACCCATGGAGGGTGTCTATCCAATAGCCATAGTACCCTATAATAAAAAGAAAGCAATTATTCCACCTATTACAGACCTCAGACCAATATCTATGGGACCTTTGCCGATCAAAATTATGGAGAAAATTATTAAAGATGAAATTGAACCGTATATAATGCCACTTATTTCCAAAGCACAATATGCAAAGAAAAACTCTTCAACAACAGAAGCAGCTTTATTCTTCAAAGCAATTCTAGCAACAGTAAAACAGCGGAAAAAATATGGACCCATTGTTGTGCAGCTTGACATAGAAGCTGCATTTGACTCAGTCAATATATACACACTTCTAAAAATGCTAAAAGACACAGAAATTCCTAGAACACATCTATATATAATTGCTAACCTGCTTCTAAACAGAGAGATCCATATAACTTTAAATGGAAGAAACTCACCATCTTTCACACCCACCAAATCTATATCCCAAGGATCCCCTCTTAGTTCACTATTGTTTATATTTTACATCAATCCCCTTATTAAAAGCATACAAAATGCATTTACTGGGATCGAGATACCAGACACAACACAGCACACTACATGCATCGCCTATATGGATGATGTTACCATATTCCTAACATCAAAAAAACAAATACCGCAACTCCAAAAGATATTACAAGAATATTCACAAAAATATGAATTATCATTTAATCCAGCGAAAACCACAGCCTGGTCTCTATACACTGGTAAACCATGTACATCAATTTACAAATCAAAACCAAACTCTTTCCTTGGGTTCCCATTTCATATGGGAATTACAGGAATGTGATGTCATATCCAAAATAAACTTAAAGAAGAAGCCACAAAAATTATAAACTCCTTGTCCAAGGCATATCTTTCACTATATTCCAAAGTACAGTTAATTAACCAGTTTATCACAACCAAAATAACTTACTATGTACCGGTTATTTCATTCTCAAAGGGGTTCATTTCAAAAATTAAAACCATATATAATAAACTACTTTGGGCCAGAAAAACAGTAGCAATTTCCACAAAAAAACTTAGCCAACCTCTAATAAAAAATGGACTTGGCTTGCACAACATCAATGTTTTTCATATACAGAAGTTAAGGAACTCAATAATCACAATACTTGCCAAATACCCCAAAATTAACCACTTGCTAGAAGTTACTCCAACAGATAGACCACCTCCAAAAGGTTCCTTTTTCACCAACATTATATACCAATGCAAAACCACAGACAACATTCCAGAACAGTATTTGCATAAGTATTCATACTGGGATATTTATGGTTTAATAAACAGAGAAGCAGATACTAATGTTATACAACCTATGCTAGGAATTAACAACAAGAGACTACTCAAGGAATATAAAAAATGGGCTCTAGAGCCCAAATACTTTGATTTTATCATGAAAATCAATCTCATTGCCTTGCCAACAACCCACTTTCTTTATCATAAAAGAATGTATATATCTATTGACCCCTTCTGTGGACTCTGCCATCGAGCAGAAGAGACACTGGACCACTTTATTTATCAATGTGTAGCACTTAACCAAACACGACAGATGATGTGTAACACCTACAGAAAACCGGGTACAATCATTAATCACATAATAGCTGCTTTTCAGGGAAGATCAATACCTAGCATTAGGGCAGCCACATTTGTTCTATATGCATATTGGTGCACCCAATGTACTTTCTTAATTGGCAATAACACCAGACGACACCCAGCTACATTTAGCAACAAACTGCTACACATTCGAAATAGAGATAAAATAATAACCAACCCCCACTTATATGCAGCAACATGGTCATTGTTAAAACAACCATCAATGCTGTGAATGCTGCAAAGAAAAACTATCATACAACTAACATTCAAAGTGACATGTGGACAAAACTAAATAAGCTCCTCAAACGTTAGAACTCTGATTATTTTTGCTTTTTTAATTTTTATATTGTTATAGTCCATTAACCACAAAGTGTAACCACTAAATTCATTTATATGTGTTTACCCTAATATTATTCATTGTATGTTAAATTTCAAATTTTTCTAGATGTAAACTTATGTAAACCATTGAGATCAATAAAGCCTTTATTGAAACGTAATAATAATAATAATAATAATAATAATAATAATAATAATAATAATAATAATAATAATAATAATAATAATAATAATAATAATAATAATAATAATAATAATAATAATAATAATAATAATAATAATAATAATAATAATAATAATAATAATAATAATAATAATAATAATAATAATAATAATAATAATAATAATAATAATAATAATAATAATAATAATAATAATAATAATAATAATAATAATAATAATAATAATAATTATATATTTTTACCTTTATTGCCATTATTGTACTTCAGTAATGAAACCTGCAAAAGTTTACTTAACAACAAGACAATGAGAGAAGATAAATTGTAGAAATGCATCTGGAATATAAATTTAAAAAGTGCAATTAAAACCATGATTTTGTTATTGCAATCAATTATAATATATTTTTCTATGTTGTTATATATTTGATATGTAGATTGAATAATTCAACAATAATAATTTGCATCTAAGTGATTGCAATTGATCAATGTCAGAGATAGTTTGCCATTGACTACCATGTTTTACAACAATGTATTAAAACATCTCAATTTTAAAGTTACATCATAAACTTTAATGACTCTTTAGCATCTTTATGATGTTAAGACATTTATTTGTATTTTTATTAAAAAATTATTTCTCTATCTACTATGATACCTCAATACTCTGATATGTGTTAACCATATGTATAAATCTTTTTTATCTGACCAGTTGTAGTTATTAGTTCTAATGCATTAAAAATATTCTGTGTGTTGAGACTGATGGAATAGATTTTAGCTTACAGTAATCATACAAGAATAAATGTTACAAAGTGTAAGCTAAACATTTAACTCCTAAATTAACCAGATCATCTAAAAAAATTATGTTTTTTAGAAGATCATGTGATGTTCTATACAACAGTTCCATTCAATATATCAAACTGAGTGAGTTTTGTTTTTTTTAATTCAATATTTTTTAGCTTTTGAATACAACACTATACTAACTATAAGCTTCCCGGATTTACTCTCAGCTAAGTAAAATAAAAATAGATCTCAGATTTCTTTAAACCTGTCATGTTTAATCTGTCATTTTAGAGGCTTGAGTATATGTCCTCCCAAGCAACTAATCATATAATTGTTATTTATTCTAGAAAATTATTTTTATTATCAGATCATCAGATTTCTCATAAAATAAACCTGTTGTGTTTGATCAATCATTTTAAGGGCAACTAATCAAATGATTGTTATTTATTTTAAAAAATTATTTTTATTATCAGTATTATTATTCTATCAGTGACTACTGATATTACTACAAACTGCAACTATATTGCTATAGTTTAACATTTTTAACTAGCACCCTTTGCAAAAAAAAATACAATTATTAAAGAATTAAAAGAAAATAGCATGACTAATTATTATCATTTTCAACTATTATTGATCCACTGCAGTATGGAAGTCTCTCCAAATTCAATCCATTTTCTCCAATATCTAGTCTCTTTTTTCCACATCACACCAGCACACTTTCTTATCTCATCTATCCAATATCCCATGTTGTCTCTTTTCAGGTCTTTTACAATATCTTGGAATAAGATTTATTGTCCATCTATTAGGTCTTTTAGCAATATATCAAGCCAATTTCACTTCAGTCTTTTAATTCTTTCAATGATGTCATTAACACCTGTTTGTTCTCTCATAAATGTATTTCATTTTTGATCTCTTCTTGTTACTCTTAACATAAATTTCTCCATACTTTTTGAGAGATCTGAAGTCTCTGTATTGCTTTTGTTAAGTGTCCAAGTCTTAGGTCCATAAGTAAGAACTGGTATCATACATTTATTTAAAACCTTCCTTTTCGAATACATAGGCATGTTTCTTTTTAATATTAAATGATTTCTACCAAAAGCACTCCAACCAAGTTTAATTCTATAATTAATTTCATCCATTATGTTTTCAACTGTAGTAATAATCTGACCAAAGTATTTGTAGTTATTAACTTCTTCTAACTCATCATTATCAATCTTTATTTGCTTCTTTTGAGAAAATCCATTGAACATGACTAATAAACAATTTTATTTAAAAAATTAGAATTTCATATATATTTAAATGTTTAATATTGTACTCAGGTCACCAATGATTCTCATAGGTAGATGATCATGAAATAATCTTATGAAAGTTAATTGTGAATAACAAATAAACAATACCTCATCAAGAATACCCCCTGCTGCTTTGTAAGATACAATGTTAGTTCATGAAAGGCTATATTTTATTTCCAATGCAAACAGTATTTTCTGTATCTCTATTTTCATTAATGACTTTGTCATTTTCTCATTTAAGTTAGTATGGAGCTCATTTATCATGACCCTCTTATCTAATCAGTTATCTCCCTATATAACAGGTAAAACTCTCCATACATTATTGCCACCCTGTGCCAACCAGAGTAATCAATGGATGCCAGAAAGCTTGTGCATAAAATCCCCATCTAGTGCCTACTTATTGATTACCCTGGTTAACACAGGGTGACACTACTGTATGGAGAGTTTTGCCTGTTTAATAACAGTTATGTGCTAGCATAAGAGATGGTATTCATGTGATGTTTAGTGGTTTATCTCCCTATACTAAGTGATTATGGAATTGTGCAACCATATTTCCATTCTTTAACTACATGTAGAGAAATTTCTACCTTCCCTTTTTTACTTTGTTTTAGCTCAAGCCTTCAAAAATTACAAATGCATTAATGGGGACAAGTTTAATAAACTAGGAGTCCTGCATTGTGAGGTTTGCTTCAGACAGTTAAAATATATATATTGAAATGATTCTAATTTAGTTAAAATATTTAAAAGAAAAGATCATTACATGAAATATATATATATATATGAAAATGGTTGTAACTTATTTAAAATGTTTTAAAAATAAAAATCATTACCAAATGGGAAAATGACCATTACAAAAGAAATTTAATTAATGTGAACTCTGAATAAATTTACAAAGTTGAAACAGAATTAATCCGACTGAGAATAAAATCACTATCTGTAACTTCCCCATTGGCTGAAATCCTCCAGAGATAATAAAAGAACTAAAAAGGATAAACGCTGCAGCACAACAGAAAATACCCCCTTTTCTTTGTTTGGAAACTAGTTGAAGATCAAAAGAAAATTAATGGGGGACATCTTTTCCCAGGATTTTGGCTCCAGTAGATCATCAAGCTAACTAGGAGTTTGAAACAAATCACTTCAATATTACTATGTTTTAGTACATTTCAAAGGCTGCTAAAAATCTAGTTGCCATAGTATGTTATATAATACTAAACAGTAAATCAATAAATACTGTTCATTAACTGAATTATGTAAATATTTTATAATTAAAATAGTGTAATTATAAACATTTTCAATCACTGATTTAGTGTGTCTTCCATTATATTACCAAATTTAATTGCATTCTTACTCCTAAATAAAATAGGGGTTTTTTTAATAAGAAAATTGGAAATAACTGAGGTTTTAATTTTTTTTGTGTTGGAAAAAATTCTTTTTTTAAAAAAATTAAAAAAAAATAATAATATTTTAATAAAAATGGTAGGGTAAAAGTGGGGAGGGGGGGGGGAGGAATAATATAAAAAAAAAAAAAAAATATATATATATAATTATTTAAAATATATAAGATATAGAGTGGGGGGGTAATGTGGGTGTAAAATGATGGGGTTTTTTTTTTATGGGGGGGGGGGGGGGGGGAGATAAGAATATTGCAAATCTTGGCGCAGACACATTTTGAATCTAGTGATAAGATAAATTATTTCAGTCAAATGTTTAATCTAATTATAGAAATTATATTGGTCCAAGTAGTGATTTAAATTTCCATAAGGGAAATCGTGATGAAATTGTAAATTTGGACAATTAGCAATGATTGAAATGAAAAAAATGTTTATATTTGGACAAACTTGTATTTCTGAGTTTGATTTAAGCAATGCTGCTGAATGACCATTGTATGTAACTCAAATTGAGAAATTTTTTAAATTAAAAAGATTAGAGGACAATAAATGGAAGGTGTGTTACTCTAATGCTTTTCAGGTAGAAACATCATAGAAATTGCTAACAGATATGCAAACCTGTATTAACAAACAAACTATGTATAACCATATGAAGGAATAATAAAAAAGCTAAATAACTACTTTATTCCCCACCCATCTGACTATTAGATTGTTTAAAATTAAGAAATGGAAAGTAATTGAAGGGTGAGAACATTAAAGAATACAATGCAACCTTAAAGAATTAGCAAAAGAGTGCAAGTATGGTGATTTTGCTAATGGAATACTAATTAATCAATTGTTTTGGGGTATGTCTGATGATAGGCTCAGATAACAATTTTTAACAGAGCCAGATATAACATATGTTGTAGTTAATTAAAAAAAGATATAGTTTATGAGCTTATATCAGAGCAAGCTCATGTTTTTAAAAATAAAGCAGACAGTATAAATACAGCAGTGTATAAAAATGAATGATCAAAATATTAACTCAAAAATATCAGTATATACAAAGGAGGATAAAGTTATGTTATTGCTGTGGAAAAGTGAGGCAGAAAGCAAAAGTTTGTAGATGGAAAAAGTAAAATATTTTAAATGCAGACTTAAAGATCATTTGTCATGAGTATGTAAAAAAAACTGATAATGGGGAAAGCAATGAAAAGTTGCAGAAAAATAAAGGAGACAAAATATCCAGTAGACAATTTGTCAAAAAATACACCTTTTAGAGTTAGAAATCCTGAATAGCAAAATATTTGCAACACAGACAAAGGCCAATAATGGGTAGCAGCTATTTATAAATTGAGTAAGCAAATGTTGGCCAACTAAGAAACCTCAATGTATTATTCCTGCTTTTTTGGGCAAATTGGAAAAGCCTATCCATTAGCAGCCTATCCATTAGCATTCAGATGATAGATTGAGTGTAATATTACCTGAGGATAGACAAAGGATCTTAAAGTTGTTACATGAGGGACATCCAGGCATTGCACACAAAAAAGCATTAATGTGTAGTTATATATCTTATTCTCTAATATAATATTTGAAATAGGAAATATATAAAGAAATGTTCAGCATGTCAACTGGAAATAAAATTGTGAGCTAAATTTGAACACTGGGAATTATCCAATGAAATAATAAAAGTGCAAATATATAATGGTACAGAGGATTGAAAACATTTAAACCATATCTGCCAACATCAAATAGAAGAAATAGAAGGCCCAAAAATAAAAATAAATGCTAATGGGAAAACAACTCTGGTGAAAAACAAGAAATTGTCAAGTTAATATTGGAAAAAGTAATTACTTTAAATAAAAATCATAGTGAACCAGAGAAGATGGAATCTGATGAAATGGTGGAAATCCTGCAAGAAGTACTAGCAGAACAAACAGAAACTCAGTCACAGATGAGGCATAGATCACCAAGACACCAAAGACAAAGGTGAAGGCCAAAAAAAATCAGAAAAATGTATATAGCATAAAATAGTCTATTCTGGGGTAAGAAGAGAGGTGAAATATATATATTGAAATGATTGTAGTTTAGTTAAAATATTTAAAAGTAAAGATCATTACATGAAATATAAATATGGAAATGACTGTACTTTATTTTAAATGTTTTATTAAAATTAAAGATTATTATCAAATGGAAAATATATGTTAACAAAAAAAAATTAATTAATGTGAACTATAATTAAATTTACTAAATTGAAACAGAACTAATCGGACTGAGAATAAAATCACTACATGTAACTTCCCCTTTGGCTGAAATATTCCAGAAATAACCAAAGAAGTAAAAATGATAAAAACTGTAGCAGGACAGAAATGCTCTCTTTTCTTCATTTGAAAACCAGTTGAAGCAGTGGAAGAAAATCAGTGGGAGATATCTTTCCCAGGATCTCAGCTCCTGTAGGTCACCAAGCTGACTAGGGAGTTTGAATTAGATCACCCCGATCTTATTGTTTTAGTACATTTCAGGGCTGCAAAGATTAAGATAATAGAAATCTACTTTCTATTATATGTGTATCTAGTATGGTATATAATATTAGACAGGAAATCAATAAGAACTGTTTGTTTTATTAACTTTTGTGTGTATATAATACTAGACAGTAAATCAATAAATACTGCTGAATTATGTAAATATTTTATAATTAAAATAGTGTAATTATAAGCATTTTGAACTTCTGGTTTATTGTAGCATCCATTATACTACAAAAATTAATTGCATTCTTACTCCTAAATAAAATAAGGTTTTTCTTATAATGGAGTTAGAAACTAAGAACATTGCAGCAGTAAATTAATTTAGAATTGAATTTGGAATAAAAGTTGCAGCTTGGCAAAGTTTTTTCTTAGGCATCCCTATTTATGATTTTTTCTACTTGTCAAGAAAGTGGAAGGAACTTTTAAAATGCAATATAAAAATGTCTTTATATTACACAGTCTGGTTAAGTAGTCATATTTACTCAATAAAGTGACCGAAATAATAATATTATCAGTAATACTGTTAAAGCAGGAGACAATAATAATATCAAAAGTAAGTACTCTATATTTGATTACTTTTTTAATAATGTAGAGAGAAAGTTGAATTTTTTTTTATTGAATATTTTTTTTTTTTATTTTTATATGGATATAAATATTTAGGTTAATATAGCTGCTCTAGTGAAACTCATTAGAAGAGGGTTGTTTTTTGTTTTTTTTTTTTGGAAATCCAGTTTAATCAGTAAAAAAAGATTACATAGTGTAGAATTTGCTACAAAATTTAATTTAGTGCCTTTTATTCTTGGAAGTCCTTGATATATCAATAAAAGGCTAAAGGTATTAAAATTCAACTTGCATTATATTAATACATATGATTCAACATTAGTTTCTGAGAATTCAGAGAGAGAGAAAAGCTTTTATTTCCTGCTGAATAGCATTATTACTGCAATACAATTAAAAGAACTTTTTTTCTTGGAGAATTTAATGCACAAGTTTACACATATTAGACTTGAGGTCAAAGGTTGTTGGAAATTACAGTATTGGTGCTGTAAACTCAAATGGTAAACTAGTATTGAATTCTATCACATGTAAAGTTAATATCACAAACACTTTATTTAAGCAGAAAAATTATTATAAATGGAATATAGAATGACATTTTGTCAAATTATATATATATATATTTCATGAGCACTTACAATTTCATATTGTTGAACAGATTATAGATTAGCATGTTCCATAATTAAAATGACAGTTGAACCATTAAACATCACATGATCACTATTTCTTATGCTGCATATTACTATTCTTAAAACAGGCAAAACTCTCCATATAATAGTGCCACTCAATGCCAACCAGAGCAATCAATGGCTGACAGTTGCATTTTAAAAAAATAGTTCTTATTCCCAACCTTACATTTTACCATAGAAACTAATGGATATAGCCATAAATTGTAAACATTTTATTGACTTGCTTTTCTTGTTAAATGAAGTGAATTAATCACTATTGTGGGTATTATGGTTAGTGAAATGATCAAAAGTGGAATTAAAATGTCTCTTATAATGCTACCTAGTAGGGTAGATTAGTAAAAAAATTATCCCAAAATTTTTTGTCAAAAAATATGTGTATCTCAATTGATTTCCTTTTTTAAAAAAAAATGCAGTTAATTTTCTTTACATACTTGAAAACATAAATCACACACAGATAAAATGGAGATGGCAGGGAAAATACACCAAATAGAGATAGTAGACCAATTGCAAAAAATATAATAACTAAAACATTAATCCAATAATTGTATTACAAAAAGTATACAATTAATGGTACAGTCAGCGAAAATAGTTAAGTTTAACATTGCTTTAAAACGTGTAAGTGTGCGTGCATGAAATCTCTGTGTTAAAAACATAATCAATTTAAAAGGTTATGTATAAAATCATATCAAGAAAAAAAAATATATTATGCATACTAAATTTCAGTAGCTATTAAACAATAAATTCTTAATTTGAACTTTAGAATTGTCATATCAACAGATATGGAATGCACTTGAGGGACATGTTATGAATACAAATAAATCTATTCTTTAATTCATTAAAAAGGAAGAAATTTTTTTTTTCTGGCAGTGTTTTTATTATAAGTGATTAAAAAGAAACGTGACATTTTTTGCTTGACAGAATAATAAATTAAATGTCGAGTTTTTATAATTCAAAGGCAGAAATTCAATGACTGATAAAAATGTTTATAAATGATTAGTGGATTAAAATTGCAAAGATGATTACATTTGCTGATCATGGTTACTCTAGTAAAGATTCATATTTTAAGTAATTGATTTAGGAGGGAGTATTGCACATTGATGGGATTTGGATTTTTTGCATTTTACATAATAGAAAGAATCTATCAGGGCAATCTCTTATAAGGTGAGTTCTTAGCTTACACTGGAAGCATTGGGGAAGAATTCCTTTAAAAGATATGAGAGGTGATATTTCAGTTGAATGCAATGTTGGAATATCCATAGGTGTTATGTCTTTATTAAGTTTGAGAGAAAAGAATGCAATATTTGTAAGCACTGGAATTTCTACTTTTTTCTTAGGTAGGTAGCTAAAATTAGATATGGATCCAAATTTTTGGAGTAAATATTGTAGGTCTGCCTCTTGGAAGTTTAGGTAGCAGTTCTTTATTTGTCCTGCTAAAACTGTTGGTCTGTCCATGTAATTAACCCCAACATAATAGATGGAGAAAAGTCAATTTCTCCAGAATTATTAACACAATAAATTTGAATTCAGAAAAAGAGAAAAAAGACCATCAATTAAATAATAATGTGCAACAAAAACCACTGATACTAGCTGAAACTTCTTTCAATGATCTAGATTTTTTATCAGAAGAAGAATACACTACAAGACTAAAACCTAAGAAAAGAAAATCAAAAAAAAAAATTTAGAAAGTGACCAAGATTTAGATTCAATCAACCCTATACAGGAAATAGTTGGAGGCTCCACATTATCAGATGCTCCCTTTCCTTCATTTCTAACAGAGGAAAAAGAATCCTCTGATTTAGAAGATCTTCTTATGCATACCTACAAGATAAACTACTAAAATTCAAAAATGAAGACACACCTACTAGCATCCTTTCCAAAACCAAACAGCAAGAACAGACCTGAATTCCAAATGCTAAGCACAACTATAGTGGCAACAGGAAATCTCCTAGACTCACTCATGAAATCCTCAAATGTAAGAAAATCTTAATTGGTTCTAACTCAATGACTTATCTCAGTGATAGTAGTGAAAACATATAACAGTTATTTTTTCCTATATATCTTCCTATTCTCTTTCTTTATACTCAACACTAATATGAACCTTAAAATTTCTCAGATGAATATTAGGTAAGGTTTAAACTCATTAAAAAGAGTTCAAGCAATCAATAATTGGATAAACCACTACTCTCTCCATATTATATGCCTTGAAGAAACTAAGCTTCACTACAACTTTCAACCTAGCATTAGCAAACTATTAGACAAATTTGGTTTTTTCACCATTCCATCTCCCCCACCCCTACAGCTGGAATTGCAATATGGATTCATAATAAATCACTTTTCACCTCTTTTAAGATTGCCTTTATTAATCAAATCAACATCTAATGATAGTGACTTTTTTCCACCAAACTTTCACAATGAATATTGTATTTGTCTATTTCTACAACAACTCTACCCTCATTCATCACATAATTAATGAAATTAATATTACTCTTGCATCTAACCCTCCTCCTACAATTATATTTGGAGACTTTAACATATCCTGTAAAGAATTTTCATCCAAATACTTACACCTCATTAATCACAGACTTATGAGCAGAGAGGGATTCTTTTCCCAAACATGCCTTTCTTTCTACACAAAAAAAAACACTTCCCTAATTGATCTTGTGTTTTATTCCATGGAATTTCATTTTATA
The DNA here is from genome assembly GCA_028023455.1 of Epiperipatus broadwayi. Classification (NCBI taxonomy): domain Eukaryota; kingdom Metazoa; phylum Onychophora; class Udeonychophora; order Euonychophora; family Peripatidae; genus Epiperipatus; species Epiperipatus broadwayi. Next base: position 622,369 of record JAQFVV010012620.1, on the reverse strand, counting down.
ATTAACCCAATTCTTGAACCTGTCCTCTTCTCTGACCATCTCACTCTTAATATGAAAATAAACAAAGTTTAATTAACAGCCCACAATAAATCTTAGCAAAACTCTTAGACTTCTAAAATCAACTGCTCCTAAAGCGGTAGTATCAGAATCATACATATATTTTAGAAAAATTAATATCCTATCTTTACAACCAGTGTAAGCATGTTCACATTTGTTAACATTCTTCAAGCCATAATCAAGCACTTTACCTATAAAAATAAACTCCATCAACTTTGCTTCAAGAAATGGAGGCAAAAACAGCCTCAAATACATCAGCACAATTCTAGAACTCAAAACCCAATATAAAAATAAACAATTAGCTTTGGTGGATTACCTTTCCATTAAAAATCTAAAGTCTTTCTAGCTCAGCTTTATAATTGTACTAGAAGCTACATATGCTGGACCTTAGGGCATAGGGGGGAAACTTCAACTCCATCCTCAATCTTTCTTAATGGGACCTTAAGTACTGGAAATAATATGCTCCAACAAATTCAACAATTTTTAAAACAAAACTTATGAATATCCACTCCCACTTAGATATTGAAACATATTTCACAATAGACCATCAGTCAACAGAATCACTGAATAGGATTTATTAAATAAACTCAGAGCATTCCTGGACATAATTCACCTGGATCCTCATGAAATACCTAAATTCCTATTACTTCATCTTTCTAAATTCTCCATACTTATTATCTTCAACATGATCAATTATTTATCAGACAACAGCTATGATATTGAAGGTCTCTACCCAATCTAACTCATCCCATTTTTAAAAAACCATAATACCATCTCTATTAGACAACTTAAGGCCAATTTCAATGCCCCCTATTATGATTAAAATTATCAAATCAGTTATAAAAGACAAGATCCAAGAGAAAATATCCCATTTATCTCTAAATATCAATTTGCCAAGAAAGGAGCCTCAACAGCAGATGCAATCAGCATCTTCAAAGCTCTTTAGATTACATAAACACCTCAAGGAAGTCCAAACCAGTACTTGTCCAACTTTATATTTCTGCTGCATTTGATTTTGTCAGAATATAAACTTTTTTGGAAATTCTAAAAAAGTACTTACTTCCAGAATCAAATATACATAGTATTGCAAATTTACTTTACAATAGACAAATATTTGTGACTCTTAATGGAAAGGTTGCACCAGGATTCAAACCTCTTCATTTTATTCCCCAGGGCTCTCCACTCAGTGCCCTCATATTCATTGCATACATTGACCCTCTTCTATTGCAAGTGAAAAATAAACTCACCAGAATTTATATCCCATCAATACACAAATCTGTTCTCCATGTCAACTACATGGATGACATTGCCATACTCCTATCATCCAAAAAGGTCATTCGTAAATTGGTAACACTCCTACAACAATATATAGAGCAATATAACCTTGAATTTAATATGAACAAATCCTCTGCCTGGAAATTATATACTGGTTCTACTTTTTACTCTATATTCACTGCCAAGCCACAGAAATTTCTTGGCTTCCCTAGCTTCAAATCACCAACCTCAATGAGAAATGCAATACAAGAATCAATTCTCATTACAACCCAAAAAATTACTAACACTCTGTCCAAGATCTATTTATCAATTCATGCCAAAATCTCACTTCTTAATATGCTGGTATTCCCCAGAATAAATTATTTCATGCCAATAACCAAATTCTCTAATAGATTTATTAATAAAATCAATTTGTTATGCTCCAAATTACTATGGAATAAAAAAAACAGCTGTCAACAGTCTTAGAAAACTCAAAATCCCTCAAAGCTCAATGACCTAATCCTTCAATATACTTTATAAAATCCTTCTAACTTATCCAAGTACTGCCAGCCTTAGTTAAGTGCCACCAATGGACCGACCATCACCCAAGAAAAAAAATGATTGGAAACATCTCTTTTTACCATCATTTGAAAACATACCCAAATAACTGAGCAAATCTTATATCTTCTGGGATGCTTACAACCTTACAAACACAGTAAGCCCTTCTAAACTGGGCCTACTAAACTTCAACAACAAACAAATCATTAGGTAAAAATTAATTTGTTGACCATCAAAATTTATTCATATTATATACTTCCTCATGAATGAAATGAAAACTGATGTTAAACAATGATGTGTGGTAACTTCTTGTTTTCAATTTTTATGACTGGGTTTTAGAATTATTTATAGGCAGCTTAATGAAACAGGGAACAAAATGAGACATAGGTTCCTTGATGGAATTTTTTAATTTAAATCAATTAAAAATCAAAAACAGGAATCTGGATTTACATGGTTGTGCTACCCTTGTCAATTCTAAAAATTATCTACAGTATGTACTTAATATTTTGAATGCAATATATAACAACTTTAATTTAGTAATTAATGTTCAAAAAACTCTAGCTTTTTATCAGTCAATGATGGAAAAAAAAATTTCACAACTTTTAGCTTGAATGGTCTTCAACTTGAAAATTTAAATCAAGGTCAATATCTTGACATCTTTTAAATAGTGAAATGAATTTAGATGCTAGAGTGCAGCACAAACTCTACTGCACAGTTATTATTCTTGACAAGCTAAAAAGTAAAGTACTTAATCACAGTGAAATCACTATTGCAATTGAATTATCTGAATATAGACTTATTACTTTATGCAATTCATTTTATGGAAGTGAGACTTGGACATCTTAGCAAGTTAACATAAAAGCATGAGAAAAATTTCATTTAATGATATTCTATAAAATTCTAAATATATGGAAGTAGGATCATAAGACCAATCAATATGTTCTTCAACTTGTTTTTTTTTTTCATATGTCATAGCATCGGCCAGGAGCTGAACCTGCAACAACCGTCTGCAACAAACTATTTGCTTGCAAAGTGGCTGTGCTGACCTCTCAGCTAACAACCCTTGACATGTCCTTCAACTTGTTGGCTATAATAAATCATATCTTTCTTAAACATCTTATTTGGGTTGACCTTTAGCATGATTTTTATGAGAGATAATGTCCCATTTACATTGTAAAAATTATCTCAAAGATATTCTAAAAAAGTATACTGTAGATTACTTTTATCGAGAAGATATGGCTGAGGACAGAATATATTCTAAAATTACAATTAGACATAATATTGAAGTATTTCAAAAAGAAGGGTTTACATTAGAATAAATGAAAAAATAGCATTGCAAAATACCAAATAAACAGTATAATAGAATGTGGATGTATTTGTGTTTTAATGATTGGTTTATACAGTTATTGGAAAACTCATCTTTGGTGTATAATTTGGATGTTTTTTATCTAATTTTTTTCTTTAATAGTTAGAATTAGAATCACCTTTTTCATTTGTTCTCAAACTGATGATAATAATATATTTAAATTTTAGAGATTCATGGTTACATATCTGTAATAAAATCTAATGTTAAGTTAGAGCACTTTGTAGTAAGACAGTATGAGTCTTTGAAGAAATTTTGAAGTAATTCAAATATTTTGCCTTTTGCAATCTGGATGTTTTCACACCTTAACCATGGCATAATAATGCACATTAAATTATTTGTACAAGCTTTACACATAATTAATTTTTATATTTCAATATTTAAATAATTTTAATAATATTAGAGTAATGATTATGCTTTTTAAATGTACAATGAATCATGCCTCTTTATCTTTTGTTTTCTGGTTTCTTTTCTTGCAATTATCTTGATTTTTTAACATCTAAAGGCATATCTCATTTTCACCTCATATTCCAGAAATGTGATAGCATTATATTTATTGGACATCATAACTTATATACTTAATATTAATAAATCAATCAAAAAATCATGCCCAAATGGTGTAAGAAATTAAAACACTTTAAGTTCAAACTAGTTATTCAACAATATTAAAAATATCATGCTAATATTAGATTATTCAAATATAATGTACTCTGGCAATTGTTTTGAAATGACTTGTTTTTGATTTTTTTTTTTTTTTTTCAAATGCATTGTTTAAACCAGAGCAATTTTAAATTCCAGAATTATTCAGCTTAAACATTTCTATAACTGGGCTAAAAGAAATTCCACATATATGTCATATATTTCTGCAATATGAAGTCAGGCTATCCCTTTAGATCTGGTAAGGTCAAGATCATTTATGAAAAGTGACAATGACCAAAAAAGAAAAAGTAAAGAAGAATGGTTTATCATGATTCAAAAAAAATGGTGAAACAGCACTTTAACAATACAAAAATTAGTAAGCATTGAAATCTGAATATTTATTATATAAGAAGTCTCTAGATACAATTTGAAGATTAATTATATATAAAATCTATAAACATAATTAATATTCTTTATTGGACTATAATTATTGTTAGAAAATAATGAAAATGCACTCATTTAAGTTATTATAAAGTATGTTTTTAAAGATTAATATAAAGACTTCTATCATAAAATGCTCTAACTTATTGTTAGATTTGACTATATGTGTGTATATGTGTGTGAGAGATAGAAAATGATATAACAAAGCTAAATAGATAGCAATAAAATGTAAATACTAATTTTTAATTAAGATTTAACAGAAGAAATTATATGTCTTTTAGACTCTGTCTATCTTCATTCTATTCCAGAGTCATTTATAATAAGCTTGAAAAACAAAGTACTATGATATCCATATCTTCTAATTAATTTTTGGCTAATGGCTTTTAGCAATGACATAATTTGTTTTAAAATGCAACCAAGGCAGTTAATCATATATCATGTAATCCCACAAATAAGACCTAACCAAAAAACAAGCCCTAGCATGATTTTTGAGGAAGCTTATAATATAAGCCCTACCCCAAATATAAGCCCTAGCTAAGATCATCAGTCAGATAGATCTTTTCTTTACCCATTGAAACACATGATGGACATATTGAATTATAAAATTATGAATATGTAAATAAGCAATATTATTGGCATTAATACTTTAAATAAATAGTAATATAAATTATATGGTTCTTTTGTATTTTTCCATTTAGATTTTGACAAATGTAATTCCACTTGTATATAGAAACAATTTATCTATGGCAAGCCAGTATCTCAGACAATTTATGAAATCATTTATGTATTTTAGGTAATTATTTTATTTATATTTAATACTTAGATTTAGAATGCTTGATTTAATTTTAGAATTTCATCATCGTAGCGTTTAAATTTTCAAGATTTTAAAAAAAATAGTTTGATTTCTTAAACATTTTTCTTCTCCTAAAAGACTTTATTAAAATAATAAAAGTGCAAAGTTCAGCTTAAGTTAAATCATCAAAAAAAAGTTTTTAAAAAGAATACCCATGCAGAATATTACAAGTAATTTTAAAAAATGTTTACAATGTGTGCATTTGCTAATGGGTGAACATGGTTGCATCATATATTAAACATCATAATTCAATATGTTGTGTGTTGTAATGGACATATTTCATGTGCACAGGTGAAATACAAAAACATTTTCTGAATTTTTGTGCTTGCATTTGTTTGTTGCTTTTGTTGAGCAAACCATTTCTAACTGTAATTATTTTTATCATCACTCCTGATTCACAAGTCTTCAATTAACTTAATTTAATGGTTAATTTAAACAGAATAATAATTTAATTCCCAGATAAGATGACTGCAAAAAGAGTTATTCCAGTGAGTACAAGAGAGGAAATGTGGGAGGCTCCTGGGCTAAGAATCTTATAGTTTTCTGTAAAGAGAAGTACTTGAATAAATGTACATTTTATACTTGAATAAATGTAGATTTTTGCACATGAAAAAATAAGACATCCCCTAAAAGTAAGCCTTATTGTGTTTTCCTGAAGGTTTGCGATGATGGTGTTTTACTTGTATTTTTATATTGGACTATTTATTGTGTCTTTTGAAGCAAAAATTAATATAAGATATTATTTTCTGAGAAACATGATAGCAATCATTGTCTAATTTCTTTATACTATCAAGCTAATAGCTTGGTAATATCAAGAAATTTCTCAATACAAGCCAAATTATTTCAGTTTCAAATCCAAAGTCTTAATTGTTGATGAAGGTCAAAAATCAGAAATTTATTTAAGGATATGAGTATAATAACAACAATCCACCATAAAAGTTTACTATGTTGCTGATAGGCTATCTTTGCACATTTCAGCATCCAGCATTGTATTGAAGAAAACAATAGATCTCATCATTATGGTGAGAGCAAAATAAAAATCTTTTAATATGCAGTTATTTTAGCCAAACAAAAAAGATTCTAGAGTTTAATAAAAATAACTATCTTTAATAAAAGATTACTTATCTTTGAAACTATTCAGACAAACTTAAGTTTGAAGTATGAAATATATGAAAATACTAACGTCTGCCTGAATTTGAAGTCGTTTGATTTATATCTGAACCGTCCATTCAAAACTAATGTCACTGTAATCAGCTGAGTTATGGATCAACAATTAAGCACCATCTCAATAATACAGATGCCAAAGAAACTGTCACCACCAAATTAAAATAAGTGTAATAGCAACTGAATAAAAATCGTATACATATAGTTGCTTGTATATCTTTTTGTTGTTGTTTTCAGACTTTTGGTTCTTAGTTTATTACAGTGCTACTTTGCTGGATTATATTGTCCCTTTAAGTACGCCTATTAGATTATCTTACATTAACTAGAAATATTGACTCAATGAGGATCACAGCAATTTTTTTTAAAAATACTAAAGAAGATCCTTAATATATATATATTTTTAAAAGTAAACTTTCACAGTAATATTTCTTTATTTTAAAAAAAAAAAAGCATTTTTATATCAATATTGTTCTTACCTTTTAAACAATTACAATCCTGAGTGATTCAGCATTAAATGTAGATTTACTATTCAAAAGGTTACTGGATCAAAACTCCATCTGTGACTCCTAGGTCTAACATCACGTGACTTCCTCAATAACTAAATTATATAAGTTTTCATCTTATCTGGTGTTAAAATAAAAATTTTATATGATCTTCCAAAGTGAAATCAAATAAACAAACCAGTTATAAATATTAGACATCTGAAATAGAACCTGTCTATTTCGCCTCAAAGGACTTCCCTCTCCCCCCCCCCTCCACATAACAAACAATAAATTCCTAAAGCTACTTTTACATTCCATTTTAATAACAAGGAAACCAGGATTGCAACAATTTTAAAAATTATTTAATTATCACCCTTCCCCTCCCCCCTCTTTTTTTCTTATTTTTAATTTCTTCCTCATTTTGTTTCTCTTGATGCAATATTGGATGATATCAGAAAATGTATATAATTGTCACAAAGGAAATTGAATCAATTACACTTCATCTTTATTTTAAGATAAGAGTTTATTTTATATAGAATTTTGCCTCTAACAGCAAAAACTATATCATCTTCAAAATTGTTATATATTAATAGTTTGCATAAATAAATAAAAAATATGCAATTATTAAGGTTTGTTATGGTAGTTCATGCAATTACGTGAAGAACAATATAAATGTTTTAAACATTTTATTAGCAAAAGAGATTATTATTTCTTTTAAAATGTTTCAATAAATCTCAAACAGTAACTAATAAAGATATTTAAATTATGGAATCGCACACTATTATGGTACTCAGAACTCAGTTGATAAATTTTAGTATTTGAGACAAGTCTTAAAAATTTCACCTTATTAAAATTATTCAGAGGGGACCTCATGTGCAGAGATAATGCATCCATCTACCAAGCCTATAACTTGAGCTTCAAATCCATGCTAAATAAAATTCTTTTCAAAAAACTTTGAACTTTTTTTCAAGATAGCTAGTCCATTGTCCAACCATTGGTGAGTAAATGGATATCTAGCTATCTTTACTTAAAGGGGAATATCAAGAATTGGAAAGCACTCTAATAAATACTACCTTCTCTTCTATGATGAATTGTTAGAGAGTCTTTTGCAGTGGCCTATCGTTTCATGGTCTTCAGTTATAGAGAATAATTTGATAACTTTTTCATAATTATAAAAATATAGCCTTTTTATAAAAATTATTGCTAGATTATTAAACTGATTTTGGGCCATTGCCATCATAACTTTTTTAATTTTTCAGTTTAGAAAATTACTTTGGAATTCTTTGGGCTACAACAATATTTTTCACTTTCAGACAAAATTTTGCAAATAATAGTTTACAACTTTAAGAAATGTTGCAAGAATTATCAGATGAAAGTAAGGAAGTAGAACTCAATATAAATTCTAAAAAGACTAAAAAGTGTTTTTATAGCGTACAATCTATCCATTAGATAGAGATATATAATACTTATTAATGAGTAAATAATAATAATAATAATAATAATAATAATAATAATAATAATAATTATTATTATTATTATTATTATTATTATTATATTAAATGCTTTTAAGTCAATAATCATCACATGATCACTATTTCTTATGCTTGCTCTTCCTAAGATCTAGGTGCAGTGCTCTCAGATCCAAGGCTTCTCACTGATGAAGGCCACAAGCCAGAAACTAGTCTGGAGATATTGGATGAGTAGTCACTAGATGGAGATTTTATGCACAAGCCTTCTGACATCCATTGATTACTCTGGCTTGCTCTGAGTGGCAATACATATATGAGAGTTTTGCCAGTTTTAAATGCTTTTATTAACTGTGCATTAAACAGAAGAAAAGTAATTGTTTGTTTAACCACAATTGGGATTTTTAGATTTAACTTGAAATAAAAGCATGAGGAATTCAGAAATTAATTAAGTCAAAATAGTGATCGTGTTCTGAGTTAAAAAACTTTATTATGCCTTTTTATTTTAGTTTGGAAATTTTATGACTAAGTAATAATTTCAGTATGGTTTTTGTGTGTATATATATTTTTAATATTATAAATATTATTTTCATTCATTTTTGTCAATTCATGAGTTATTTTATTATTTTATACAGTTCTACATGAACAGTAGTAAAAATGAATTTTGTTTAAAAAATTATAAAAGTATTCTTTAAAAAAAAATTTGTATTATATTTTGTGGAAAAAAAAATTTTTTTCATTAACAGCACTCTTGAACTTATTAAATTATTTGAATCTCATCAGTAATTTATTTTTTGTAATGTTCAAATTTTGGAAAAATTAATCTGATGTTTTGATTGTTCAACAATTTTTTTCAAAAACTCTTTCTGGTATAGTTTAAGAAAAAGAAAGAAAAGTATTCAAATAAGTCTGATAAACAATCAAAACATCATACTAATTAATAGAATTAAAACATTTCAAAAAAATAAGTGGAAAAGGAATTGATTGCTAAATATTAAATAATTTGAAATATTAATAGAAATATAAGTAGTATTTATTTTGTTTAAATAATATTAGTATCTATTGTGGTTATTAATACAAGTAATATGAATAAATAAATGTATTTTAATTAACAATGTATATTTTCTCATTTATTTTTAGTGTTGTTTATTAATTGTTGTTTTGTTTTTTACAACAACAAGGAATATCATTTTTTGATTTTATCTTTTTTATTGTGTCTCCAAATCCATATAATATTAATATTATTTTAGTTCTTTATTACTTTTACAGTGCTTTTTACAACCATTACTGATGGTTTCAATTGCTCCAGCGCAATCTTCTTCAGAACTTCTAGTTATATTTTCAAGAAGTTCTGAAGAAGATTGCTGGGGCAATCAAAACTATCAGTAGTGGGTTGTAAAAAGTATTGTAACATAAAGAACTAAAATGATATTAATATTAATAAAGTTTTTGGTTGTCGTTGTGAGTCATAAATAATTTATAAACACAACAACTATAATATTCTAAATGATATATCATTAAATGAAAATGTCTTTCTTTAAACAAAAACAGTATATTAATTAGCATAGTGATATTTTCTCATTTATTTTTAATATAATCTATTATTTGATACTTCCCTCCCCCCTTTTTTTTATAAATAATATATTGAATAAAGTCTCATTTTTTTTATTCTTTTTCTCATAAGCAGTCACATTTCTTTATACAAAGGAGACATATTGTTTAAAATGGCATTAGCATTCTACTATAAGTCTGAGCAGACAATTAAAATTAAAGTAAGTAAATACTATGCTTATTGTGGCTTGAATATGTATTATAAAATAGAGTATGGTAATTTATAGTTTTTTAACTGTTTTATACATTTAATTTTAAAATAAGAAAAACCACATTATATAAACATATTGAAATGCATTAATGGCTGCCCTTTTTATTTTTTTTTACTAATGAAAGCCATTTTTAAAAGATCTCTAAAGTAAATAATTGTGGATAAAAATATTTCATGTGTATTATAATTAACAGTACGTTTATAAAACAGAAAACACAAGTGTGCAGTAATCTACTAAATCTCCAGGGCTAACAAATATATTTATTACAATAGTATTTTTATTTACAAAAAGCTTCAGAATAGCGACAACATAAATTTAATTATAAAAGTGTTTAAGTACAAGATACAATAATTATTGTTTGATTTTTATGTTATATCAGGTTGGAGTATACAATTCCTGTATGAATCAAAATTATCTTTGTGAAATATGACAATATGTGAATGTAAAAGACATTAAAAATTATGGTACTGTGGTATTAGAACTGTGACATGAAGAATTATAATCGTTTAATCATTAAAGTATGACGATTGGGATTGTCACCTGATCCTTCGTGTCAGCCGCTAGAGGCGCGATTTCTAATCAAAAACACATAAATATAACTTTTTCGGGCCAGCAATTCTCTATTAATATTGATGTGTTTTTTTTTTGTTTGTTTGTTTACAAAGTTTATAATGGTATGATAATAGTTGTTTTTAATTTTTATTGACAAGAGGGTCTTTTTTGGTGTGTGTTCAAATAGTAATTTGTGTTGTTTTTTTTTAAATAGTATTACCGTTTTTGTAAAATTGGATTGCCGAAATTTAAGAGAGAACTGGTTTTTTTTGGATGGATCTTTAAATAATAATTGACGTTACTTTGATAGGTTTCCATTTGATTGCCGACAACAATTATTGGGAGAAGTGTTGTTTTTTTTTTTCATGTGTGTGTGTCTGTTTAAATAAAAATTAAAACCGTTACTTTTATCGGTTTACATTTGATTGACGACCAATATGACTTCCTTTCATTTATAAATTATGATTTTTGTTTCTACAAATAAATATTTTTGACAATGGGACAATAATAGTTGTTGTTTGTTTAATTTTTATTGACAAAAGGTTGTTTTTCAGTGTAGTTTCAAATAGTAATTTGGGTTACGTTTAAATAATAAGTTACCTCTTACTTTGATTGGTTTACATTTGATTGACACTAATTATTGGGAGGGGTGTTTTTTTGTGTGTACGGTTGTAGACAACAATTATTGGGTGAAGGGGTGGGTTAACTATTTAAAGAATAGTAGTTTTAAGTTGCGGTCTTACTTTGATTGGTTTACATTTGATTGACACTAATTATTGGGAGGGGTGTTTTTTTGTATGTACGATTGTAGACAACAATTATTGGGGAAATGGGTTTAACCGTTTAAAGAATAGTAGTTTACGTTACTTTTAGTGGTGGTGTACATTTGATTGCTGACAATAATTAGTGAGAGGGGTGGGTGTTTTTGGATGATGATTAAATACTACTTTACCTTCCTTTTATTTTACATTTGATTGCCGACAACAATAATTTGGGGAAAGGGATTGTTTTTTTGTTTTGTTTTTTCAGTTACTTTTATTTATTACATTTGATTGACAACCGATTGACTTTTTTTCATTTATAAATTATTGTTTTGGTTTCCCAAAAACCTAATATTTTTGACAATGGGACAATAATAGTTCTTAATTTTATTATTATTGACAAGAATGGATCTTTTTGGTGTATGTTTAAATAGTAATTTGGGTTGTGTTTAAATAGTAATACTGTTTTTAAAAATTTAAGTGACAAAATTAAACAAACAACGGGGGGGGTATGGATCTTTAAATAATAATTCTCATTACTTTAATTTGTTTACATTTCATTGACAACAATTAGTGGGAGGGGTGTTTTTGTGTATTTTTAAATAATAATTTACATTTTTTTAACAACAATTATTGTGTGTGTATGTTATGTTACTTTATTTATCAATTTGGTTAATAATATTTACTGGTAGACATTTCAATATCATTAATGGCATGCTGTACAGTCAATTCATCATGGCTCCAGTAATGCAGCAAACGTAAAGACTTGATGAACGGCATTTGAAATCCCTCAAATCAGCTGCCTTTTTGAAGTGCACATTTCTTTCGGCAAGAACGAGACTTACAAATGAAAGCCCAAAGATCTTTATGGACCTCAAGTCTCATACATTCGCCACACAAACACCTTTTTTTCTTTCAGCAGGATGTTTTTCTGCTGTTGAAATGTTACAGCACTGGCTTCCGTGTCCGGCAATTCTCATATTTTCATATTTTCTGATTTCGAATTTGCCATACTTTTTGTCTCGAAAAATTTCTCGCTAAAACGTGACTCAAAGCATGATCTTTAAAATATTATGCTAACCCACTGTAATCGAAAATTTAGGAGGAATACAAATTTATGAGGAACAATCACAATACTGTTAAAATTGTTAAAATGTAACAGTACATCAATTCATCTTAAAAAAAAGGCACCGATAAAAATTTAAATAATTTTGACATGATCAAATTAACACACCCTCGTACGATATTGTTACATCAAATACATAACACAGCATTACGATATAGTGTGTGACACAAACAATTACGGCATTTTCCTCTGCTATTAGCATCAGAAAAAGCCACACCATTAGCACTACGGCATTTTCCTCTGCTTTTAGCATCGGAAATAGCCACACTATTAGCCGCTAAGCCGAGTTAACATTCTTTCTAGATTTTATCATAGAAAGAAGACTTAACTCCGAGTTAACAATCTTTCTAGGATTTATTTTAGAAAGAATGCTTAAAGGCTTGGGTGTGGCTGTGGAAACAGCATATTTCTAGAATTTAGCTAGAAATCGCGCCTCTAGCAGCTGACACAAAGGATCAGATGACAACCAAGATTGGTTATCTTAATATAAAGGTGAGTAGTAATTGTATATACATGTAGAGATGGTAATCTTAACCAACTGATGAGTGCTGGTCTAACATGAAATATATATATTGGTGATTATTTATCTTTTCAACATGTGTGTTATCAAGTAAGTCAGCAATAGAAGATGGCACTGAGAGTTGTAGGTCGTATGAAAATCTGAGTTCAAATCCTGCTTATATTACATATATAAATGCAGGTGTAATCCTGTACAATGTATTAAAATAGATTATGCAGAATATGCACATGCAAACACACACTCAATTTGATTTGTACACGCATTTTAACTATTCTTCATATTAATGCTTTTCGTATTTTTTTTGTTAAATTGTTTTTTTTTAATGTAGATTTTAAAATACATTTTTGACTTAATAACCTAATTAATTTAATGATTAAACAATTATAATTAATACTAATTGGCAATAATAATGCGTTAAAGTTCTTTTTTTTTACACAATATTCAAACTATAACTTAGCATTAATACAAAAAAATAGATACTCATTTCAAAAAAATATATAACTGGCTTAATTTTCAAGGCATTCGTGAGTTTATTAAACATTGGACTATAACTTTACGTTAATACAAAAAATATTTACTCATTTCAGAAAAAATATTACTGGCTTAATTTTCAAAGTATTTGCATTTTTTGAGCTACTAAATCATTCCTTTTCTTTTTCAAATATTAAAGTTATTTGACGATCATATTTATACCTGACAGTCACATCTTATCGCAACTTATTCCTACTATACCTATTCTGATGTTCAGGTGCTATTCACACTATCTCCTAAACTATTTTATTTGATCAGGATATTTCGTGGTTAATGAATATCATGCCCATGTTGGGTGCCATTTATAATGGTTGGGAAATGATGATGAAATATCCAGTCTTACTGCATCTGCTGACAGAGCGCCACTAGGCTACTTTGAACCTAGAAAATTTATAAAGTCAACAGATACGCACTGTTAAGACCACGATTGCCAGCCCTAGTCACTAGCTCAAGAAGACACAGAAACCTATATATTTATTAAAATATATTTTTAATAATAAAAAATAAAAAAAAGCAATCACTGTCAGTAGTAATAACACAAAAAAGATTTTATTTACATATATAATTAATAACACACAAACTTTAAAAAATTAATTTTTATAACACAAGAAGAAATTTATGTTTTATTCTGTTCCATTATTATTTTATTTGTTTTTAACTTTAATTTTAAATTTTAGAATGTTGCGTATAGATGAGCTACCTAGACGCACTCACAAATTTTCAAATCACTTGACTCCAGACTAAAAATCTGCAGCCACACCAATACTCACTTCCAGATATATATCAGCAACCAATGCAATGTAACATGTTAGCATAGAATCATGTCGACAGGAATGTGCATCTGAACAGTGTGATATTATTGGAGAAGACATGGCCTTCATCCCACAGGAATGTGCATCTGTCAGGCGAAGAAAACATGCATATAAAATAATAAAAAGAAATGCTACATATGGATGGGACAGCGGTCTTATCTTGCCGGCTTATTGTCCAAAATCCATAGAGCTGGAATGGTGCAGGAAATATGTCTGCGTCCATTTCAACGGTATGACTGCCTCTTTGGGGTCATGCATTCAGTTGGACTCCTCACCCTAGGTGCTAACACATTTCACATTACATTGATATAAACAACCATATATCTCTCCACCAGCATTGACACAACTGCAAACAAATAGTCTGAAATCAAATCCTCTTTAAACTAACATATATTTAAACTAATCTAGCAGCCATATATACTCAACTAACATTTAAATCATTTTATTAATTTAATAAAAAGAAAATATTTAGTTTAGTTTTAAAATCCTTTTAAAATGAGCATTATATTTAACTTATTTTCTTTCCAGAAATACTATTTTTAACCTATTTTTAAAATTTAATAATGCACAAATAACGATGTGTTGTTTATCTTTACATTCATTTGCAATAGCAAACCCCCGCCCTATTACAAACAGATATTAATTAAACATGAATAAACAAAAATAAAATACAATACATTTTTTTTAAAAGATTATGTTAACTTTTGATCAGAGTTTTAAAATGGCAAAGTTTATAAAAGATAAAGTTCAGGTTTGTTCAGGAAAGAAAGTTTATAGTTCACTTTTAGAAACAAATAAAGTTCGAAGATCTTAAATTTAAGAGTTTATATTTGATATTTCAATTATTTATAAATTATACTTTCCTTTAACTGAGCTCATTCCTTTGTGATGAAGATCTATGAAGACTTATGATGATTTCTGAAGACGTTTTATGAAGATGGTTCCAATGGTTTGATCCTGGGATCCGTGAATAGGAAATCTACCTTCAGCTGGCCACACTGAAGGAAGCCCGTTGACACTGACTACATTCTTAGTGACGTTGACAATAGCTTTTTAAAAATTTTCTGCTTTCAACAAAGACAATTGAATTTAAAGTTTTAATTTTCTGATTCTCTCCAACTAACTATTCCCTTTGGATTTTTCTTTTTATAGTCACCGGGCACCTTATCTCTGGAATGCATGGATTCATCAAACATATTTCATTATTTATATTTTATTGGTTAATTCAGTTTGTGGCCAAGTAGATTTTGGGTTTATGGCTAAGTAAATTTTTCCACTGAGGTCTGTGCCCATATCTTTGGGTGGGAAAAGCAAGTCTTTTGTTTCTATTTCATAATCATTTTCTTTTCCATGGTCATTTTGCCCTAAGGATCTGTTTGTAATTTTTCTTTTTAAGATTAAAAACTCTTTGCTATTATTAAAAACAAAAGGTTTTTTATTATATATTTTATTTAAAGATTAGAATCTTTGCTTTGATTCTATAATTTATTTATTTTTTTAAAGCTTATTTTAATATTTCAATCAATCTAACTTATTGATAAATTAATAATTCATTATTTGTGCATTTTGACAGTTTGTTTTTAATTCTGTATTAGATAAAAAAAATTACTATTAAAATTTGAATGTAACTCATATATATATATATATATATATCCCGTTACACTAATGAAAACCATTTTTAAAAGATCTCTAAAGTAAATAATTGTGGATAAAAATATTTCATGTGTATTATCCCAGTACATTTATAAAACAGAAAACACAAGTGTACAGTAATCTACTAAATCTCCAGGGCTAACAAATATATTTATTACAATAGTATTTTTATTTACAAAAAGCTTAAGAATAGCGACAACATAAATTTAATTATAAAAGTGTTTAAGTACAAGATACAATAATTATTGTTTGATTTTTATGTTATATCAGGTTGGAGTATACAATTCCTGTATGAATCAAAATTATCTTTGTGAAATATGACAATATGTGAATGTAAAAGACATTAAAAATTATGGTACTGTGGTATTAGAACTGTGACATGAAGAATTATAATCGTTTAATCATTAAAGTATGACGATTGGTTATCTTAATATAAAGCTGAGTAATAATTGTATATATGTGTAGAGATGGTAATCTTAACCAACTGATGAGTGCTGGTCTAACACAAAATACATATATTGGTGATTATTTATCTTTTCAACATGTATGTTATCAAGTATGTCAGCAATAGAAGATGGCACTGAGAGTTGTAGGTCGTACAAAAATCTGAGTTCGAATCCTGCTTATATTACATATATAAATGCAAGTGTAATCCTGTACAATGTATTAAAATAGATTATGCAGAATATGTGCGTGCAAACACACACTCAATTTAATTTCAATATGCATTTTAACTATTCATCACATTAATGCTTTTCGTATTTTTTTTGTTAAATTGTTTTTTTTTTAATGTAGATTTTAAAATACGTTTTTGACTTAATAACCTAATTAATTTAATGATTAAATGATTATAATCCTTTATGTCGCAGCTCTAATACCACAGTACCAAAGTCATATAATATTATTCATGTAAAGTTTATATAGCACCATCAAACCAATAAAATATCACATGATCAGAGCTATTCATTGCTGTTCCAACAACATTTTTTTTTTTACATCTGTATGCCACCTGTTGTAATCTTCAATGACTAATAGATGTCAGATGATAGTGGATAGAACAGCATTGGATAGGAATTTATTATATACTGTCATCTGAAATCTGTTAAGTAGGTGGCATCAAGGGATGAAATATATATATAGTACCATAATTTATAATTAATTTTTAAATATTAATTGCACCAATTCCATATTTTAAGTGAGTCTATCAGCTGACAAAAACTTTTACAACTTCATTAGATGTTGTCTGAGATTGATCACATTTCCCCCCAAAATATAAGATCTGAACTGTTTAAATTATTTACATTTCTAAAAAGTTGATTGAGATCGTTCTTTTCATCACCACATAATTAGCATAGTACTTGCAAGATAAAATCTATAAAAGAAATCACTTGGAATGTTTTTGTCATAAAAAATTATTAGTGAAAATTTAAAAAGAATTTTATATAAATATGACTGCAAATGCTTGGAAGCTTTCGGGACATGAAACTAGTTCACAGTTGGTTATTAATATATTATATTCTTTTCCCTACTTACAAATAATATTAATTAAAGAAAGAGCTAGAATATCAAAAAGATCTCTGTATGATGTGGCAAATCACTCAAAAGAAATAGATGCCATAGGAAATTAAAATTAATAGCTAATTTGGTAATAATAATGTCTTAAAAGGTGCAGATTTTTTAGGATAATCATAAAAGCTTTCTGAGAAGAATCAGATTTAAATTTACATGATAATTGGTAGTTTTAAGATATTTCTGGAAAAGGTGAATAAACCATTTTTGTTAATTAATTAATAAAGAATAGTATTAAATCAAGTATTTAGTAACAACATGTTTGAAGTTTGGTCCCAGATGTATTTATCTCAATTTTCCTATTGGTGTATTAGCAGATGTAAATAGAGGGTATAAAGAATTAGTGATTCTATAAGTCATTATGTGCTTTAATGTCATAACAGAAGGATGGACTTAAAAGCTAAAGGTTCGTGGATCACAACTTAATGATATTTTAAGTGCTCAAATATCATATGACCTTCTGAACAGCAAATCACTTGATTATTTATTTAATCCTATAAGACACATATTTAGTAAATGATTTTTTGTTATCTTGATTTAATCTTATTTTGGAATATATCTATCAATAAATTATTAAACAGATGACTTGTATTAATGCTAATCAAATTCAGATAAAGTCGTAGAAATGATATTGGATTGCAAATAGCCTGACATATTTGTTCCTATTACTATTTTGTAAAAAAAACTTTTTGCATACTGACTTATGGAATCAATTTTAGTTTAAATCTTTTCAAATATGTCTCATTTTTTAATGTTTTGCTGACTTCTTAAAAAGTAAAGAATATCATGTGCATGTATTATAACTAACTCCTAGAGGAAGAAAATAAAAATCACTGAGGCAACTTAAAATACAAAGATGTCTGCATACAATTTTCCAAAAATAATTATTAGATTGCTGTAGTTGTATACAAAAGACAACAAGGGATTGTGGCCACATATTTTATTGCCATATATTGAAACAGTAAGATATGCCTTACCAATCTTAGTTTCACCTTGCCTTCCTGTTTCCTACCCTCATGCCTTATATAATTTAAAACCCTAATTTTATCATATTGTGTGTGTACTGTGAATATTTACCGAAATCCTGCCTAAATTTATGTGTCTAATGAGGTGCCTGGGGTTTTATAATAATTAAAATTGTCTTAAATGGTTATATTTTCAAACCGTCGAGTATATATTATGTATTTATGCTTGTACAATAAAGTAGGTTACATATTCTCATCTACACACATACTGCGATAATATTTAAAATTTATGAAAATATTTATTTAAAATTTGTTGTTTTTGAATCTGTTTATTTTGTG